>OY821517.1:223309380-223849765 GCA_963682025.1 Cordilura impudica | reverse complement strand
GAGCTAAACTGAATATACGCCAGAAATCAATCCCTAAATACGCTACCTGCTCTAAGGAAGGACATAAATAAAAACGTATTTTGTGATCTTGTCCCCGGTACCTCGCTGTCAAAATAACTTTCCCAATCACTCTATGGGATCTTCCAGCCGCTGTGAACACACTCGATTTATACCTGTCCGCTTTGACACCTATCTCTTTTAACAGTTCATCACACCCTCTTCCTAGCAGACTCACGGATGCACCAGTATCTAATAACCCCTTTATTTTTTTGTCTTCCAAGAGAATTTCAGCAAAAACTCGAGGATCTCCGTTATCTACAGCTTCTACTGAGGATATCACTGATTTTCTAGCTGATCTTCTTTCGTTATGACGTGCCCTAGCTTTCTGCACCCTGGTTGTAAGTTTAGCGGTTGTGATATTGTCATCCTGATTAAAGATCCTGTTCCTGACTGCTACATAATTCTTTAATCTATCTTCATAAGATGTGTACGCCCGTTTATTCTTTATGATTGGTGATGTATTGTAATTATTACTTTTAGATAATATACTTAAGCTTTTATTTTGTTGCAGACTTCCAGTCATTGTACCTACGCATCGGGTGTTACTGACGTTTGTGTGGAGCGCGACTCCCCCGAGTTCGCCACGCCCCTCCGCCTGTTTCCCTGACTACAATTGGGACATTTGGGAGTTATGGTTCGCTCCAAACCACACTTGAAACAAAAAATGTTTCGAATATTCGACTCACACTCCATGTAAGTATGGCCTGGTAACCTGCAGTTCCAGCATTTCAATTCACCTCTCTCACGCTGAGCTAAAGCATTGACCATAACTGCATCAGTATTATCATCAGTTATGGGTACCATTTCATCATAGATTTCATTGACATGTCGGCGGTCTGGGTATCGCGTATTTTGTGGCGGTGGGACTGCCCTGACATCGCGTTTAGGGAACCTTAACTCTATCTCTTTACACTCTTCCCTCAACTGTTCTATACTATAAATCGTCATGGGATAAATCATCCTAGCCAAGTTCTCCTTAATATTTCCTTTCAATATTTTGATCATTTCGTAATCTGGAATTGGGGTGCGAAGCCTTGCCCGTAGGGTCAACATAGTGTGAAAGTAAGCATCTATTGACTCACCCACTTGCTGCTTCTTTTCTACTAATTCCCTCATTACCTCAAAATCAGTCCTAGTGGACTGGTATTGCTTCAAAAGGCTGTAACGCAAAGTAGGCCAATCCAAGGGAGTGACATTGTTTTGCAAGTCTACTTGACTTCCATTCTTTCGGGCATTTACCGTATTATTATATGTTTGCACATACAACCAATACCAATCCTTTGGATGTCCCCTTAATAAAATATGAAAGTCACGCAATACCTCCTTCCAAGGGATCGCATAATGGGCCTGCAAATATTCAATGCGAAATATGAAATCTTCAATTGTGGGGGTACGACCACCATCAAAAATTAAGTTCCATCTATCGATTCTAATCTTTCCCTCTATCGGTTCTACATTTTTATTTGCAATTTCATTTGTAAAAACTGGACCCGTAGTTAGAATATTTGAAAAACGACCTTCCTCTGCAACCCGGTTTCTACTATTCATGTCTACTGATGTTGTTTGTTTCTGTGGAATTTGCTGATGGTTATAAGTCGGTAATGCTCGATTATTCATCGGCACGGTATTGTATTGATAGTTATTCTGTGGGCGATTTTGTTGGTAATTACCAGTTGGAAACTGTTGATAAACATTAGGTTGAATATGTAGGTAATTAGACGGAAGATTGGTTGGGTTCGCATTGGGTTGAAATTGTTGAGAATAATTCGGTTGATACTGTGTTTGGGAGGTACTAGGTGGTAGTTGATAACCCGGAATTCCTTCCCTCCTATTACATTCGATTCCCTGTCCCGACCTACTACTTCGGCCTGACCTAGTTTCAAACGGGTTTTCCGCAAAATTTCCTCCCTCTTTTAAAGGTTTAATTACCTCATTGACGTCGTTCATGAAACTTTTGAACCCTTCTTTCATAGTATTTAGAACCCAGCTAGACATTTCCATTCTAATGCTTTCACTTGCCTCTTTTAAAGCACTACCAATAATCTGTCTCAGTTCCGATGGAACAGGCTGGTCCGTTCCCACTTCGTCGCCCTCTGACATCTCAAGTAAGTCCCCATCTTCATTGGGTTCAACTCTCGACCTAGCTTTATTTATGGTTGCAGCTAAATCTGCTACATTTGGATTTTCATAAATTGAAGCTCTCCTGGGAGGTGTATTTTCTATACTTTGCTGTCTCTGACCATCAAACTCCAAAGACCTCTGCGTTTTACGTTTCTTTTCGGATTCGCTTGCAACGGGAGTGCGTTGGACGATTGATTTTCGACCTACCACAAATTGCTCACTTCGCTGTTTTTCAGCTGACATTGTGACGAGTAAATGAGTAAATATAATTTAGGGCAAAAATCACAAAAATTACAAAAAATACGAAATTACCTAATTTCAAAATAATTAATAATGACGGTACGTATAATAATATGAAAAATTTAATTGTTAATTATTTATATATATTTTCTCTTCTTCTAGGTGTGTTAACATATAACGTATATTCGGTGACCACATATAAATTTGGACAAATTAAATATTTATCCTGAATGCTAGATTCCTTAAAATCTATATCACAGTTCCATTATATTACACAGTAAAAATATTTTCTTTTCTCTTCAAAATAATAATGTAACAATAAAAAAAACCACCCTTAAACCTTTATTGCATTTATCCCTTACTAAACAGTGCTACATATGCTCTGTATTCGGCATAAGGCCACTGTTTTTTTTTTTTTTTTTTTTTTTTTTTTTGTGTTTTAACAAAATAAAGCAACATTGGATTCATTTCTCCCAAAGGTCTTTATTTCATTTCTATTTAAACTAAAAGTGGGAACGGTAAGTCTACAAAAAAAACGGACTGACATTAAAATTCAAAAATCCCTTTGCTCATCTGTTTGCTATCCTTTCTGCATATTCCTCATGATTTCCATGCAATTGCCCTATTACTTGGTACTGAACAAGCCACTTATATCATGAGAAGTATTTGGGAAGGTTAGCAAAAGATTTTCCCTTTTTCTATTATTTTACTTTGGGCGCCATATTGTTGCAAAACCCTTCGGTGGATATACCGGACGTGACGATTTGGCCGACTAGCTCACGATGCCAAGGGGGGATCGACCCGTCACTTCCGCTCGAGGGCGAACAATAAAATTTACAAAACAACAAAAACTAAATAAAAAAAATTATCCACAAGCTAGTACTCAAAAAAAAATATAACATTCTTACATAAAGGAAAATCAAACAAAAAAAAAATAAATTTTATCACAAACGGACGGACAAAATGGTACAATAAACGGAACGTAGATCCAGACTATGAGGACACAAGATAGTGTTAGTCCCCCTAGCTGCCCTCCCTACCTGGTAATCGTCCTGTAAAATTTTAACAATTACCCCACAATCAATCGATTCACTGGTCACCTACATACTTACGTTAACACACACATTTAACAAATTTAACCAGACATCGTCTTATTAATGTCAACCAAACGAAAACATACTAACAAAAAAAAAACGGTTTATAATGTTCACAATTTGATACTTATATTGGAGAATACTTCAATTATTAATCGTGAAACAAAAATTTCTTTTAATAATATGCACAAAAAAAATTTAATACAATCAAACGGAATAATAATAACTAAGTATATAAAAGCAAAAAAAAATTACTCACTAACACAGAAAAATTTCCAAAAACCTAATTCCCATAAATACACGACTGACTCCTTATTGACCCTCTTTGGTCATTTATACTCTATACGCCGCGATCGACCTATGAGAGAGCTCTCTAATACGTACTTTTTTTTCTTTTGGGCTTTCAAATTACCCGAACGATATCACAGCAAAAAAAAACAAAGACCTTCGCACTATTTTAGGGATTACACCAAAGAAACTTATCACTACACTTAATACTAGACACTATACTAAGTCTCCCTAACCTTTAATTTTAAATTTTATATATTTCAAACAAAATTTTTTCTTATATAAATTTTGGCAAATTCAAAACTTTCCAATTATTTTCACTTTCCTTTTAAACTCATTGGACTATTGCGTTATATATTTCTTCTTCTTTTTTTTCTTTTTTTTTATTACATATTGAAGTAAAATTAATTATCCGACAAACTGCTATCTTCACTTTTTTTTTTTTTTTATTTCAAACCGCGATCACACATAAATGTTTCCTTCCAGAAACCTTTATTATACATTTATAAATTGGAAAGGACTCACCAACGTATTGCTTTCACTGTTTCTCCTGACACCTCAGTTTACCAGGTTATTTATACAGAATTGTTGATGGAAACACACAGGATATATATGAAATTGTTGATGGAAGCACACAGGATATATATGAAATTGTTGATGGAAGCACACAGGATATATATGAAATTGTTGATGGAAGCACACAGGATATATATGAAATTGTCCCTTTCAGCAACCGTAACCGTTGGTAGTCGCTTATCCACCTCCAATTCAGCAGCTGACCATACAAAAAAAAAATGGGGGACTACAGTCTACCAGATCACAGGCGAACAAACTCTTCTTGAGACTGTAGTCCTCTAAAGCGGCTTAACAAGATTCCTCCTGAATCTGGTGAGTCTTCCCCCTCCTCTGTCCTTGTTACAGACTTATTTTTTTACTTTATAAGGCTGGTTTGGCTGGCGGCGGCATACGCTTAAAACACGCACAAAAACACTAATTTACACTAGCCGCAAAACAACTGTACGGCACGCTAGTCACGACAACAATCATGCTGCCGATATTTTGATTTTGTCGTCAAGCCTTTGCCACTTTCCCAAACTTCCAAAAACTATTTTTATGAATTTCTTTCTGTATTACTCTATCTTCGGAATTGCATATCCCCTCGCACCATCCTTCCTATTTTAACACATTACCTATCCCCCAATCTACACATAACGTTTAGGCCAACTGTTCTTAGGGGTTAATAACCTTTACAACTTTGCCCTTGCATCATTGTTTTGCACATTGTCAAACACAAACATTCTAACCCATCCTATCTCATCGAAACAGTTTTCCCATTTTTTTTTTTTTTACATAACCCATATATTTAACACACCTAATGTTAGGGAAACGGCTCTTTGGGGTCAATAACCTCTATAGACTTGGCCTTGGACTGGTCATTGTCCTCTTTTGGCCTTCATTTCGGCCAAAATAATGCCATCTATTCGGCTGCCATACCAGGCGAACATACATTTTAGAATGTGACCGTTAATGCAAAAATATCAAATTATAGTTATTGTTTACCTCGTCATTCTACTATTTTTTATTTTTAAATTTCTCATTATATTTTTATTTATTTCGTATTTTCTTGCTTCTCGTTCTCACTCATTAGAAAAATCAAAACAATACCAGCTGATCACACCCCAGCGAACATTAACGATCATCAATCAGCACACCACCCGCTACATAATATTGCACTTTTATTTGAGTAAACTCAACTATCTTCCTATAAATAAAAATAAATAGAAGCAATTTAAACTTTAATATCTTTAACATGATAAATTCCTCTTGATTTGCCCTGTAAATTCTCTAACTCATACATGTTGTTTCCCACAGGTCGAACCACTCTACATTTCAAAAATTTTCCGGCGGAAAACTTCTTGACCTGGGGTGAATTTAACAATTCTCGCTCGCTTATTATATTTCTCGGCGCTTTTTCATATGCTTTTGTCATGTTCGCTTTAATTTTTTCACGTATGATTTGTAACTTCTCATGGGGTTTCATATTTAATACTTCGTGGTCGGTTAAAGATTGTAATTTTCTTCCCAATTTGTAATCAGCACCGCTAGTATACATATGGTAACCAAAAAGGGCGGAAAACGGTGTAACTCCAGTTGCTGTGTGTACTGAGTTTCTTATAGCGCACTCAATTTCGGACAAGCATAAGTCCCAATCTCTATGGCCTTCATCGAGGTATGTTCTTATAGCTGCTAATACCGACTGATTTACGCGTTCAGACGCAACATCCGTTTCATATGTTGTTTTTTATATGTTTTCATTAAACTTCCAAACCCTTTTGCAGCGAACTGAGATCCATTGTCACTGTGAATTACCTCTGTAACTCCAAATTTGTGAAATATTTCGTGAACTAAAAATTCTATTACCTTATGTGTGGTTGCCTCTCTCCTAGCTTTGAGAAACGTAAATTTGGTAAAATGATCAACAACAATAAAGATAAAACAATTACCGTGCTTAGATCGTGGATATTTTCCCAGAAAATCAATATAGAGTTTTTGAAGCGGTCGATCGGTGATTACCTGCTTTCCTATCTCTGGTCTAAGATTTTGGTTGGATGACTTCGTCTCCTTGCTCGTTTGACAGCTGTTTACAAACATTTTGACTTGCATTGTCATCTTCGGCCAAAAAAAGAAACGTCTTAGCTATTCCAACGTTTTTGTACTCCTCCGTGGGCTGTTATTAAAGTTGAATGAGCTTTTTCGATTACAGGTTGAGTAATATCCATTATGGTATCCATAATTTCCACGGACATTCATCTTCATCGTCTCTATCGAAAGTAATTTTTTTTATAAATCATTTCATCTTCAGTCTCTTTTTGACAGTGATACCGTGCAGACGTTACTGTGTTAAACAAATTCGGCAAATATAAGTGTCAACATTAAAAAATATTTTAATCTCTTTGTTATTCCAAACTTTGTATTTAAAACCAATAACAAAGTTAATCCCTTTGTTTGTTAGCTTAACAAAATAAAAAAAATAATAAAAAAAAAAAACAAAAATAACATACACACTAATCCACTGCTAGCTTGCAGTATGGATGGTGGCAGCGATGAATCTAGTGACATTGAACACTGGCAAATAGTAAATTCTACAAAGCGACGCATTACAAAACCACTCAATATACAACTGCGTAAACGTTCATCATACAATGGTCCAAGTACTAGTACAAATATGTTTAATTTACTGCAAAATAATAATGTTGCTAATCAGCAAAACAACAACGATAACAATGATGAAAATGCTGAACCGAAACCTCCACCAATATTCATACCCGATGTAGCTGATATAAAGACTATGGTAAACAATTTTTTGAAAGTTATCAAGACCGATGAATTCTCATACAAGTTCTTGAGAGATATCCAAATAAGATTGATGGTAAAGACATCTAATGCCTATAGGGTTATGTAAAATATCTTGATGAAAAAAAGATAAATTTCCATACTTATCAGATGAAACAAGAGAGAGCTTACCGCGTTGTTGTTAAAAACTTGCATTTTTCAACTCCGATTGAACTTATTAAAGGAGAAATCGAGAAATTAGGCCACAAAGTGAGAAATGCCTCAAATGTAAGAAGTAGAATTACAGGAGTTCCACTATCTATTTTCTTTGTTGATTTAGAACCCAATAGCAACAATAAAAATATATATAATGAAAGATATTTGTTTAATGCTGTAGTCAAAATAGAACCACCTTTAAAGAACAATGCTATAGATGCCAGCAATTTGGCCACACCAAAACGTACTGTAGGAAACTATTCAAATGTGTAAAATGTAGTATTAATCATCCAACAGTTGAATGTAAAAAAGAGTTAAATACTCCACCACAATGCTCCAACTGTTTACAAGAACATACTGCCAACTACAAAGGCTGCGAAATCTACAAAAAACTCCTTCAGAAGAGAAATCTAATCAGGAGACAAAATATTACTAGTCATAATGAAAATCAAGAACCCGAGTTTAATTTCAACAGCCAAAATTTTCCTAGTATGAATAAAAATAATGATGCAAATATAAACAATAATAGAGGTAATTGGAATTCAAATCAAAATCTTTATTCTCAAACCGTTAGAAAAGGTAATTATCAACAAGAATCGCCATCTAGTTCTCTTCAAAGAATAGAAGCTTTGTTGGAGAAGCAGATAGAGACCACAA
The DNA here is from genome assembly GCA_963682025.1 of Cordilura impudica. Classification (NCBI taxonomy): domain Eukaryota; kingdom Metazoa; phylum Arthropoda; class Insecta; order Diptera; family Scathophagidae; genus Cordilura; species Cordilura impudica. The sequence goes on along the minus strand of OY821517.1, from coordinate 223,841,756 downwards.
CTACCCTACTCAACATGATGTCTACTCTTTTAACAAAGTTATGCAATTAAATTTGATTATAGCAATATGGAATGCTAATGGACTTTCCAATCACTTGCGCGAAATTGAAGTTTTTCTCAACACAAATCATATTGATATACTGTTAGTTTCAGAAACCCACTTTACTAGTAGATCTTACTTCTGTATTAGGGGTTATGATCTAGTATATACCAACCATCCAGATAACCGTGCTCATGCAGGTTCATGTATTTTAATAAAAACGGCTATTAAATATGAAATAATGCCTGAAATTACAAAAGATTTTATGCAGGCAACTACTATTAAATTGAAAACAAACGGTGGTGACTTAATTGTATCCTCCATATATTTTCCTCCAAGGCATAATGTATTATGCACGGATTACAAAGAATTTTTTAAATCTTTGGGTCAGAAATTTATCGTGGGAGGTGATTTTAATGCCAAGCATCCGTGGTGGGGCTCCAGGCTCGTTAATCCAAAAGGAAGAGAGCTTTATAAATGCATAAGAAATATGAACTATTCTGTACTCTCCACGGGAGCACCAACTTATTGGCCATCTGATCGTTATAAAATTCCTGATTTGTTGGATTTTGCAATATATGCAGGTATTTCAAATAATCATTTGGAAATAAAAGACATGATTGACTTGAGTTCTGATCACACTCCAATTCTCATAAATTATTCAACGTATTTTAATATTAAACAATATAACCACAACATTATTACTCGTAATACTGATATTCAATCTTTTCAAAATTATCTTGATCAAAATATAAATTTGAATCTAAAATTGAAAAATGGAAATGATGTCGACGACGCCGTAGAAAACTTTACGAAACTCATTCACGAAGCTGCTTATCTCTCTACACCAACAAATGAATTGATTCAAAGAAGTACTTTTCAAATATCAACAGAAATACGAGACTTTATAGCTGAAAAAAGGAGACTAAGAAGAAACTGGCAGCATAGTAGAAATCTTACTGATAAGCGATTGTTCAATAAAGCCTGTAAGGAATTAAAAATTCTACTTTTTGAATATAAAAACAATGCCACCGCAAAATTTATTGAAACAATCAATAACTCCAAATATGATGAACATCTACTATGGAAATCCACGAAATATTTGAAAAGGCCGGTTAAACGTAATACGCGGATAAAAAATTCGAATGGTACATGGTGTAAATCGGATAAAAGCACCTCGGACGCCTTTGCTAATCACTTGAAAGACATATTTCAGGCCTACACTCTTAATAGCATTGAAGAAAATAATGAAGTCATCGAGTTTCTGGACTCACCATGTCAAATGGACTTCCCCATAAAACATGTCTCACCCAATGAAGTTCAATCTGAGATTAAAATATGTAAGAAAAAATCTCCTGGATATGACCAAATTGATGCCAATGTTGTGAAAAAGTTAACTCGAAGAAGTATAATATTTTTAACTTAATTCTACAATTCAATATTAAGATTAAGTCACTTTCCATCGCAATGGAAATGTGCTAAAATAATTATGATTTCTAAACCTAATAAACCTGAAAATTTATTGTCGTCACACAGGCCAATAAGTTTGCTTTCAATATTTTCTAAGATATTTGAAAAAATATTCCTACCAAGATTGCTGCCTGTGTTAGAGAAAGAAAACATCATTCCTGACCATCAGTTTGGCTTCCGACATAAGCATGGTACACCAGAACAATGCCACAGAATAATAAATGTAATAGTTGATACACTGGAGAATAAGCGTTATTGTTCGGCCGTTTTTCTAGATATTCAACAAGCGTTTGATAGAGTATGGCACCATGGTTTGCTTTTTAAGATAAAAAAGTTTTACCAGCACCATTTTATTTATTTTTTAAGAGCTACCTCTCTCAAAGACAATTTTTTGTCAATGTTAAGGATGAAAGATCGGATTTACTTGAAATCAAAGCTGGAATTCCACAAGGTAGCGTGCTTGGACCAATATTGTACACCATTTTTACAGCAGATATGCCAGTTACCAATGATGTCACAGTAGCTACATATGCAGACGACACAGCAATTGTTGCAACAAGCCAATGTCCAACTGAAGCTTCGACCTTTGTTCAGAATGAAATTAACCTTCTTGAAAAATGGCTTAAGAAATGGAATATAATAGTTAATTCAGAAAAATCCAGCCACATCACATTCACATTAAAAAAAACAGGACAGTTCTTCACTACATTTAAATGGAGTAGAAATCCCGAAACAAAATACAGTTAAATATCTTGGGATGACATTAGATAGGCGACTTACATGGAAGCCTCATATAAAAGCTAAAAGCCAACAACTTAAGTTGAAAACCCGTAAATTATACTGGCTACTGGGACCAAAATCGGAACTCAATTTAAACAACAAATTAAGATTATATAAAGCTATCCTGAAACCGGTGTGGTCATATGGTATCCAGTTATGGGGTACGGCGAGTAAATCGAATACTGACATTCTGGAAAGATATCAATCTAAAACTTTGAGACTTATCACTAACGCTCCTTGGTTTGTGGCAAATAAAATTATTCAAAACGATCTCAAAATGTCTACAGTCCACGAAGAAATAAGAAGATTCAGCGAAAACTATCTCCAAAGATTAAGCTACCATGCAAATCCTCTAGCCATTTCACTTTTGGATGACAGTAACGAGACAAGAAGACTTAAGCGTTTACATATGTTAGATTTACCTTTTAGAAGCTAATCATATTATATATATATATATATATATATATAACTGTAAATAATTGTTAACTAATTTATTTTTTATTAATATAGTTATGTAGTTCAATGGAACTTCATAACTCCTGTTATGTAATAATTTGATGATCAAATTTGCTTATTGTCTCAAGACAGATTGCAAATAAAGAATGAGAAAAAAAAAAAAAAATTTCATCTTCGATTTTTAAATCAGGTAATAAATCTTTGTTTTCTTTTATTTTGTTTTTCAGCTCGCAATATTCCTCACTTTCGAATTCTGTAGTTTCAAAATCAAATAAATCTTGCATACACACTTCTTCAACTTTGTTTTCATTTGGCAACCTAGACAACATGCCTGCAACTATGTTATCTGACCCTTTTCGGTGTTGTATATCGAAATCGAAAGCTTGTAATTCCAACGACCAACGTGCTAATCTCCCACTCAAATCTTTCAGCGTCGCTCTCTTCTATTACCTTAAGTTCTAACATGCTATCGATATAGACTATATCTTGGACGGCAGGTGATATAGGATAATGTCTGTCTTTAACTGGTTCCGCACCTTCCACTAATTTAATGGTGTGTTTTTCCAAGGAGGTACATACTAAACCTTTCTTCTCAAATGCACGAAACATCTCAATGACCTCATCTAGTTGTTGTTGTTGTTTTTGTGTTAAGACATGTGGATTTGATTTATGGTTTTCGACTTGATAACCTTCTTGAAGTTTTTGTAAATCTAATGCAGCTACACCAAAAATTTCAGGAGCTAACTGAAACACTTTCCAAAAATCTATCCCTAAATGCTTCTTGTTCTAACTCCGGGCAAAAATAAAATTCAATATTATTCGATTCATCCTTATATTTAACTTCTAATGAAACTTTACCTAGTAACCTATGTTTTTGGTCGGCGGCTGCTGTAACTAATGAAAATATTGGCAATATTTTTATTTTTATTTCGAGGGTCTGCTGTTTTTTTTCGACTGATTTTATGGTCTCAATTACCAGTCTTCTGGTGAGTCTTCTTGCTGCACATTTCTTCCTCACTTTCCGGATTCTGTTTGAGATTGGTCTTCGGATGCTGATTTCATCACTAAATATTCGGCTTCTTACACGCTCATAATTGTCTTTCCTCTGTTCAAAAGTGCAGATATGTCTGTTTAAGCTTTGGATTATATTGGTTGGATATTTTTGTATTTTTAATTGAATTTTTAATATTTTTTTCTTTTACTACTGCAGGTTGGATTGCGGGTTCTCCGTTGAAAGATGGTTCACCGCTGCTCCCTCGCTCCTCTGAAAATTTCTCTCTTTGCAATTTACGCAGTTTGGTGAAATTACATTGGGCTTTCCGCACCGATAACAAAATAATGACCTATCTTTGGCTGGCCAATCCATAAAAACATGGCCGTTTTGTCGACAATTCCAGCATATAAGTGGGTTTCTGGTTACTTGAGCGTTGGATGGAGTACCTCTTATGGCTGCCAATTCTTCATCTTCTATATCGGGTATTTGATATGGCTCTGATGGGTTTCACACGATTGCATTAACACGCCTGTTATACCTATTCATTGGTGTTGATTGTGGCTTAAAATCTTTCCTAAGGATGATTTTTTCTGCCTCAATACACTCCGTCCTCAACCCTTCTACTGATGAAACTGCAATAGGGTACACAATTTTTCTAATACTTTCTCGAAGATTACTTTTCATCATTTTTACCGTTTCAGATTCTGGCATTGAAATATCTAAACGAGATCGTAGCTGAGTCATCGTAAAGAAGAAGGCATCGATTGTTTCTCCGGGCTGTTGTTTTCTCTCCACCATATCCCTCATTAACTCAAATCTCGATCTGGTGGTCTGATATTGTTTCAGCAATGCTGATTTGAGTGTGAACCATTCTGACACATAGTACTGGATAAATAGTCAGTACCATTTCTCTGCGGCTCTTTTTACCAGTAAGTAAAAATTATCGAGGAGTTCTTTCTCACTCATTCCATATTGTTTTTGCAGCCGCTCCAAACGAAAGATAAAATCTTTAACCGCCAGTTTATTGTTGTTGCCGTCAAGCTCAATTCCCCATTTGTCGATGCGGACTTTGTTGCTGTAGCGATCATTATCCGATTCGGAAATCACAGATGAGGCTCTTGACGACTGGTGACTATTTATGCCAGACATATCCATTGGTCGAGGTTCATTATTCGATGTCTTCGAGATATTTGGAAAGTTTGACTCCACAATTCTTTTATTTTCTTGCTGGGTCTGCTGAACTACCAAACTTAATCTACCTATGGTTGCCGTCAAATCAACCATATTCTTTTTCATTTCATTCATCTGGGAATTTACTCCCTGTTCAACCATTCTTTTACCGACACTTCTATAAAGCCTAGATTTAATCCTATGTTCTGTTGCCTACTTGTGCCCTGTTCCACTACGTCATATCGCGAAACTGACCATTATTTTCATTATTTTGTGCCATTTGGACAATTTTCTTACTTCTCGGTTTTGGGGTATTTGGTTTATAAATCTTAAGAGCAATTTGTGGTGTAGATCTATTTAAATCAAATTGAACTTGCCTCGTTCTTTTCCGCTACCTCGTAGTCGGGGGTCTAACGTTCATCTCCTCAAAAAAACTATCAAAAACTTTACTCAAAATTTCGCGTAGAATCCCGCGCACAAAAATTTCAAAATAATATAGGTAATACTAACACAAAAAAAATAATACAATAATAATAATAATCTTATATAAAAAAATGTAAAAATAAACTTTACAAAAAAATTAAAGTCTCAAATCTTATCTTTCTAAACATAATTTCCAAAAAAAAAACTCTATAACCTCAATTAGTAATTTACCAAATACTTAAATATAATCTTAAAAATACTAAATTAAAATTCCAATTCTTAAAAGAAAGACTTTTGTTTATATTAACACAAACTAATTTTTCGATTGTATAAACTAAAATTTTGCTACTGATTTTTTTTTTTTTATATATGAATTGCTAAACAAAAAATTATTTTTTTTTTTAATATGAAATGCTAAACAAAAAATATTTTTTTTTTTGGTCAAAGCGATTTATTATGCAAAAATTAACTGAATTCTATTTGGGTTTGGCAATAATGGTAAGATATGGAGGTCAAAGCGGTTTTCTTCCTTTTCTTTTCTAACTAAAAAAAAACGTTGTGTGGTAATTAAGCAACTCTACTTTAATTATCTTGAAAACTTTTATTTTGTAGCATTTCCTAACATACTTCAATTTCATTTTCTATACCTAAAGCGAGCTTACGGAGGATTTAAGCAATGTTTGACACTACTAACCTCGTGTAAGTCACGGTACGAGAGGCTGTCGAACATACACTTAATATTTAACACAACTATTTTAACTGAAACTACTCTAAACTCATAAAAACACACGAAAACGAATCACTATACAATTAGAGTTATTATAGTAATATTCTAAGCTATATAAATTTATTTCCGTTGGTATTATCCGACATCCACGCTTTTCCTAACCTTAAAAATACCAATTTTAAATATACACGAGAGGCTATAAAAACTAAAATCCCTAGATTAAAATACACGATTAGTCGTTGGGCTATTTTCTAAAAACCATGGGCTATTTCTATATGTTGCGATGACATTACATATACTTTCCATTACATAAACTTGGTAACTTTCTAACATACAATGGAGACAGTTTCCTAATTTCCACCTTCAAAATTTTGGACGACATTTATGGCTCACCTTTGGGTACCACTTATTTTACGAAAATTTTTCATAATTTATGAAATTCATTTACATTGGGCGACATTTATGTTACGGTTCGGTAGCCCTGATGAGGACTCCGGCTAGCTACCGTTCAGATCTCAGGAGGTTCCAACCCTCTCACCAGGTGCATACCGTACACAAAAAATACTAGACACTACCAAACAAATTAAACACAAAATCACAACTTACCACACAATGACATAGAGACGGATGTTGTTGCCCCTATATATGCCCACCCAACCATGGTCGTAAGTATCCACGTTCACCTATCATTCACGACCCCTACACCCACTCGACTTGACCCTTTCCTTACCTTACCATCATTGCCTTTATCCCTATAACTTTTAAGCCATTATTATTTTCAGGTTAACTTTCATTTAAAAATCATCTTAATTTTATTACAATCTTTTTAAGTCTTACATTAACAATTTCATAATACTTATCTCTAAATTCTCTACAAATGCACTGTATTCACTTAAATCTATCATACAATAATTTTTTTTTTTTACTGTTAACGTTATTTAAAATTTTCTTAATATATTCTTTTTTCTTCATTTTTTCGTTTTGTTGACTTTAGTTATGATTTTCTTTATGCAAACAATTCTTTTAATTCACATTCCTATATGTGTTATCTTTTATTTATTCCACAAATCTGTTCCGCATTTAATTCTTTAATATCGGTTTTATAAAATTTTTCAAAATCTTCTCTATTTCAAACAAAATAATTATCTCTTAACCGTTTTCCTTTTTTTTATGTTTTTTCTTTTTTTTTTCTTTTTTTCTAGGGCTCAAATCTGATCTTTTTTTTCCAAATTTGGACACCGCACAAACTTCACAAAATTTGAGAGCGCTCCCTAAAATTTTCTGTTAAAGGAAAATATCGCGGCTATATTATTGTAACGCCTGATGTGAACCCTTACTCTGGTTGTTCTTTAGAGATAAGTATCCTTCATAAATATTTTACTCTTTCCAAATTTTAACTCAATTCTTTTCGTTTTTCAGACTCCTCGTGTTGACACAGATTTGCCGTTTAAATTTCTAGCCTTTTAACATATATTCAATACTAGAAAAATTCTGCATAAAGAAATGTTCGAAAAAAAACTTATAAACTTATGTATAACACAAAAATTGTAATTGTATGAAATAACCAAAAAAAAAAAAAAATTTCATATAATAAATTTAAAATAAAAAAATAACTTAACTTAGTACAATTTTAAATATTCTACACTTTCACTTTGCTTCAATCTTTCGAAATTTAGTTTCTTTTCTCGGTTCTATTTAAAACTTTGTATTGGCTTTCGTTATCTTAATTTACGTTTCTTTCATCTGTCCCATCAAGGCAATCAAAATATGCACTTATAGCCTACTGACATATGGGGACCACTTTTTCATTCACATATAAATTAAAAACAAATGTTACCTGGCTCATCCCTTGGTACCTTGAAGACTGACTTTTCCTTATGGGGCACTTTCAGCGATGTAACCCTCCCTCTATATTTTCGGATAGATGCCTTCTTTTTGCGGTACAATTGGTGATGATGCCAGCTACGAACACATACCTCACATATGTTAAATTCCTTTCACTTGTCATAACACAAAAAAACTTCTTTTTCCAGAAAATTCAACTTACGTTTTTATATCCTTACGAAAAAAAAACAAAAATTGGTATAATTCCCTCCGAATTCTTCTCTTTGATTCCTCTGTTCCTTTGGTCGTTTATATTTATTTTCTTTAACTTTTACTTCACTGACCGTTTATTATTTGTTATCTGCGCACTTGAACTGGCTTAGTAACATTTAAACACTTTAAATTCACTGCGTGCCTTATCGCAACTTTTATGATACTAAACTTATGCGTCGTTTACATCTTCTCATGAAGTCTTCATGCTACGGGATTATTCCAACAATGCTGGATTATATATTCTAGATTTTTCTACAGTTATATATGTACTACCAGTTTCCCTCCAAAACTCCATCTTTATTCTAAACGCATTTGGCTTTATTTAATTTAAATTTTCTCCATCTTTATTTATTAATGTTTGCTATCTAGACTCTTCCTTTTTGTTACCCAAAAAGTTCATATCTTTCGTCCTACACCATCCAATATGTCCCTATCCTCCCTTTTCCACACCAAACGATTCTGTATAACACCAGACGAGCATAAATATTAATAGCCATTCAATTTTAAATATTTTTATATTTTTCAAAATTATCCGCTATAAATTTACTATCAACCTTTTTACTACTATACTATATTGTCTTACAGATTTTTCTCGCATTGCCAACTATACTCTAATTCGCTGAGTAGTTCAACACACCATGACATTTGACCATTGATAAGATAAACCAACACACATGTAAGTATACATATTTTATTTGGTATATTCTTCTTCTTTGTTGTTTACATTTCTGTACACATGTAAGTATGGATTTTTCTAATAAAATTTTAATTTTATTTATTTACAGGTTTTCTTGGAACTTTTGGATTCCGGAAGGGATACTAAAAATGCAGGTACGTGTCTTCTTTTGGTAACTAAGGTCTGCTATATCATTTCCTACATTAATTCTACATTTTCCTTTCTGTTTTCAGCCTTCTTACACCATATTGGCCACAGGCATACAAGTAAGTATAAATATTAGCTAATGCATATTTGCCCTTTTGATTGTAGATTTCCTTCCATTCTGGGCCAAATAAGATGATCAACGACACAGGTAAGTGTTCTCACACAAATGTAAAGTATCGTCCTTAACTTTTTTGTGAATTTTTTTTCTACATTTTCGTCTTTTCTTTATTTTCAGGTTCACAAGTAAATGAGCATGATGGGGCAATCTGCGGTGTCGCTCTGCCGCGTTAATTTAGGTTTGCCCATAACGAAACAAATTTTTAAGAACCAGGACATGGGGCAGGAGTAGGTTCGCTCCATGCAAATTTTAGGAGCCCCTCCTTTATAAGTTAGGGAAAAAGAAAAAATACTAACAAAACTAAAACAACAAAACCAAAAAAAAACCATACTAACCCAAAACTAACTAAGTTAAGTGTTCAGGTGTTCAGGTAAGTTAATGGTCTACAACGTGAGGAACTCCCACACCCTGACACAGAGTCTCATACCTATTTTTATCTCTCTTTTCAGATACCTAATTCTACCCTTCCTTCACTCTGGCCTAATCTGGACCATTAACCCATAGGAATCCTCATCATAACCATCACTGAACACCAGCCGACTTCCGCATTTTTTTAGGTAAAAAAAAAACGTATTGGCAACCCATACCAAAGATCCTTTTCTTTTCAACAATTCTTGTAATTGGTCTTCAACCAATTGGGCACTTAGAGTGCTAATTATTCGAACGCCCACAAAAAGAAAGTACTTTCCCTTTCTTTGAGGCAAAATTTCTCCTATCGTAGTTTTAGTTCTTTAAACCAACGCAACTCTACTATCTAGTCAACATACCACTTTTAATCGCATGAACTTTTCCCTTATGTCACTTGCCTTTAAATTAGTATGACTAAAATATCTGGGTTTCAAGGGTTGATAAAGTAGCCTTAAGTCTACTTTATCTGTTTTGTTTAAAATTTTAAATGCGGTCACTATAAAATTATAAAAATTCATAATTACTTCATATTTCAGATTTCAGATCTTTGTTTTATTCGGGTAACGCCTCTATATTTTTCTTTTTCCTGGAAATCTTTGCTGTTCAGTGTGTTTTGGTTCCTTCACTACAGTGCTTTTACTAATTAAAGACTCAGAGAATTGTATGCGAAATTTCTAAAATCTTCTACTCTCTTCACTTCAATTTTTCGGGAAGTACATATCAACTATCCGTGTTCGAATTTTTACTTTGTGTATCTTTTTTTTTCTTGCAGGTTATCTAATCTATTGGAACAAATAGAACAAGCACACCTAAAACTATGGTACTTATCCTATATTGCACCAAAAAAGTGTTAACGCTAAACTAAGAAAAAAAATTGGGACATCACGGTATGTAAAACACATATAACAGATTTGATCGCAGTTCCCTAAACTGTTGTTTCCCTATAAACTAATATTGCACGAGAGTTTGGGTATAATGGGTTGTATACTTAAAGGTGCTATTACACGATGTGTTTTCTACATATGTACTGTCAAATTTTCCCACAACAAAAGTTGTACACATCGTGTGATACATATGAAACATTGTTTATGTACAATACATGAGGAAAGTCACATGTACATTTTTCAATTAGAACAGGTTCAATTTTGGCACGACAAATATATGAAAATACAACACTGCTTGTGGCGAAAGAAAAACAGAGTAAATTATAAAGATTAATATTGATGTTTAATATTAATTAACAATTAAAAAATATATAACTTTTTTTTTTAATAATCAATTTTTGTAAATTCACAAATTAAAACAGCTGTTGTTTACATTTAGAGAGAGAGCAAAAATTATGAATCGTATGTAAACGACAATTTTGACAGACATGCGGAATTTCATATGGATAAAAAAAGTGACAGTACATATGTAAAAAACACATCGTGTAATAGTATTTAAGTATTTTTTTTATAAATATTTCGGTCAGGTACTCGGTTAAGATTTTTATCACAGATACTAAGATTAAATTGCACAATTTTATTTCCTAACTACAAATTAGGACATATGTACACTTATAAAAATAATTGATTGCATAATTACAAAAATAATTAAAATTTCTTTCGTCCTAATATTGAACTTTTATTTGAGTAAACTCAATTATCTACCTATATATTAAAATAAATAGAAGCAATTTAAACTTTAATATCTTTAACATGATAAATTCCTATTGATTTGCCCTGTAAATTCTCTAACTCATACATGTTGTTTCCCACAGGTCGAACCACTCTACATTTCAAAAATTTTCTGCAAAATTTTGCGTTTATATTTTTCTCAAAATTATTCAAAATGCTGTTCCGGCGGAAAACTTCTTGGCCTGGGGTGAATTTAACAATTCTCGCTCGCTTATTATATTTCTCGGCGCTTTTTTCATATGCTTTTGTTATGTTCGCTTTAATTTTTTCACGTATGATTTGTAACTCCTCATGGGGTTTAATATTTAATACTTCGTGGTCGGTTAAAGATTGTAATTTTCTTCCCAATTTGTAATCAGCACCGCTAGTATACATATGGTAACCAAAAAGGGCGGAAAACGGTGTAACTCCAGTTGCTGTATATACTGAGTTTCTTATAGCGCACTCAATTTCGGACAAGCATAAGACCCAATCTCTATGGTCTTCATCTAGGTATGTTCTTATAGCTGCTAATGCCGACTGATTTACGCGTTCAGACGCATTGGATTGTGGTGAGTATACTGCCGTTTTCATATGTTGTTTTTTGAATGTTTTCATTAAACTTTCAAACCCTTTTGCCGCGAACTGAGATCCATTGTCACTGTGAATTACCTTTGTAACTCCAAATTTGTGAAATATTTCGTGAACTAAAAATTCTATTACGTTATTTGTGGTTGCCTCTCTCCTAGCTTTGAGAAACGTAAATTTGATAAAATGATCAACAACAATAAAGATAAAACAATTACCGTGCTTAGATCGTGGATATTTTCCCAGAAAATCAATATAGAGTTTTTGAAACGGTCGATCGGTGATTATCTGATTTCCTATCTCTGGTCTAAGATTTTGGTTGGATGACTTCGTCTCCTTGCACGTTTGACAGTTTTTACAAATATTTTGACTTGCATTGTCATCTTCGGCCAATAAAAGAAACGTCTTATCTATTCCAACGTCTTTGCTACTCCTCCGTGGGCTGTTATTAAAGTTGAATGAGCTTTTTCGATTACAGGTTGAGTAATATTTGGTGGTATCCATAATTTCCACGGACATTCATCTTCATCGTCTCTATCGAAAGTCATTTTTTTATAAATCATTTCACCTTCGATTTTTAAATCAGGTAATAAGTCTTTGTTTTCTTTTATTTTGTTTTTCAGCTCGCAATATTCCTCACTTTCGAATTCTGTAGTTTCGAAATCAAATAAATCTTGCATACACACTTCTTCAACTTTCTTGAAGAACATGTCTGCAACTATGTTATCTGACCCTTTTCCGTGTTGTATATCGAAATCGAAAGCTTGTAATTCCAACGACCAACGTGCTAATCTCCCACTCAAATCTTTCAACGTCGCTCTCTTCTATTACCTTAAGTTCTAACATGCTATCGATTTCCTTATAGACTATATCTTGGGCGGCAGGTGAAATAGGATAATGCCTGTCTTTAACTGGTTCCGCACCTTCCACTAATTTAATGGTGTGTTTTTCCAAGGAGATACTCCTAAACCTTTCTTCTCAAATGCAGGAAACATCTCATTGACCTCATCTAGTTGTTGTTGTTGTTTTTGTGTTAAGACATGTGGATTTGATTTATGGTTTTCGACTTGATAATCTTCTTGAAGTTTTTGTAAATCTAATGCAGCTACACCAAAAATTCCAAAATTTCAAATTTCAAAAATCTCAAACGCACCTCACCGATTTCAATGCTGGCATATAATCGAGGGTCTGCAGTTTTTTTTCGACTGATTTTATGGTCTCAATTACCAGTCTTCTGGTGAGTCTTCTTGCTGCACATTTCTTCCTCACTTTCCGGATTCTGTTTGAGATTGGTCTTCGGATGCTGATTTCATCACTAAATATTCGGCTTCTTACACGCTCATAATTGTCTTTCCTCTGTTCAAAAGTGTAGATATGTATGTTTAAGCTTTGGATTATATTGGTTGGATATTTTTGTATTTTTAATTGAATTTTTAATATTTTTTTCTTTTACTACTGCAGGTTGGATTACGGGTTCTCCGTTGAACGATGGTTCCCGCAGCTCCCTCACTCCTCTGCAAATTTCTCCCTTTGCAATTTACGCAGTTTGGTGAAATTACATCGGGCTTTCCGCACCGATAACAAAAAAAATGACCTATCCTTGGCTGGACAATCCATAAAAACATGGCCGTTTTGTCGACAATTCCCGCATATAAGTTGGTTTCTGGTTACTTGAGCGTTGGATGGAGTATCTTTTATGGCTGCCAATTCTTCATCTTCTATATCGGGTATTTGATACGGCTCTGGTGGGTTTTCCACGATTTCATTAACATGCCTGGTGTACCTATTCATTGGTATTGATTGTGGCTTAAAATCTTTCCTAAGGAAGATTTTTTTTGCCTCGATACACCCCATCCTCAACCCTTCTACTGACGAAACTGCCATAGGGTACACAATTTTTCCAATACTTTCTCGAAGATTCCTTTTAATAATTTTTACCATTTCAGATCCTGGTATTGAAATATCTAAACGAGATCATAGCTGAGTCATCGTAAAAAAGAAGGCATCGATTGTTTCTCCGGGCTGTTGTTTTCTCTCCACCATATCCCTCATTAACTCAAAGCTCGATCTGGTGGTCTGATATTATTTCAGCAATGCTGATTTGAGTGTGGACCATTCTGACACATAGTACTGGATAAATAGCCAGTACCATTTCTCTGCGGCTCCTTTTACCAGTAAGTAAAATTTTTCGAGGAGTTCTTTCTCACTCATTCCATATTGTTTTTGCAGACGCTCCAAACGAAAGCTAAAATCTTCAACCGCCAGTTTATTGTTGTTGCCGTCAAACTCAATTCCCCATTTGTCGATGCGGACTTTGTTGCTGTAGCGATTATATTCCGATTCGGAAATCACAGATGAGGCTCTCGACGACTGGTGACAATTTATGCCAGACATATCCATCGGTCGAGGTCCATTATTCGATGTCTTCGAGATATTTGGTAAGTTTGACTCCACAATTCTTTTATTTCTTGCTGGGTCTGCTGAACTATCAAACTTAATCTACCTATGGTTGCCGTCAAATCAACCATATTCTTTTTCATTTCATTCATCTGGGAATTTACTCTCTTTTCAACCATTCTCTTACCGACTCTTCTATATAGCCTAGATTTAATCCTATGTTCTATTGCCTACTTGTGCCCTGTTCCACTACGTCATATCGCGAAACTGACCATTATTTCCATTATTTTGTGCCATTTGGACAATTTTCTTATTTCTCGGTTTTGGGGTATTTGGTTTATAAATCTTAAGAGCAATTTGTGGTGTAGATCTACTTAAATCAAATTGAACCTGCCTCGTTCTTTTCCGCGACCTCGTAGTCGGGGGTCCAACGTTCATGTCCTCAAAAAAACTATCAAAAACTTTACTCAAATTTCGCGTAGAATCCCGCGCACAAAAATTTCAAAATAATATAGGTAATACTAACACAAAAAAAATAATAATCTAAAATAATCTTATATAAAAAAAAATAAAAAAAAAAACTTTACAAAAAATTAAAGTCTCTAATCTTATCTTTCTAAACTTAATTTCCAAAAAAAAAACTATAACCTCAATTAGTAATTTACTAAATACTTAAATATAATCTTAAAAATACTAAGTTAAAATTCCAATACTTAAAAGAAATACTTTTGGTTATATTAACACAAACTAATTTTTCAATTGTATAAACTAAAATTTTGCTACTGTTTTTTTTTTTTTTATATATGTATTGCTAAACAAAAAATATTTTTTTTTTTAATATGAAATGCTAAACAAAAAATAATTTTTTTTTTGGACAAAGCGATTTATTATTCAAAAATTAACTGAGTTCTATTTGGGTTTGGCAATAATGGTAAGATATGGAGGTCAAAGCGGTTTTCTTCGTTTTGTGGTAATTAAACAACTCTACTTTAATTATCTTGAAAACTTTTATTTTTTAGCGTTTCTTAACATACTTCAATTTCATTTTCTATACCTAAAGCGAGCTAACGGAGGATTTAAGCAATATTTGACACTACTAACCTCGTGACTTAAATATACACGAGAGGCTGTCGAACATACACTGAATATCTAACACTACTATTTAAACTGAAACTATTCTAAACTCATAAAAACACACGAAAACGAATCACTATACAATTAGAGCTATTATAGTAATATTCTAAGCTATAGAAAACAGATCCCTTCTGAAATGCAAAAACTACGGCATCTACCCTAAACACATCACCAACATCACAACAAATGTCAACAAAAATTTCAACAAAAATAATAACAACACTCAAAAACAATTTACTAACATATTAAATAATTTTCAAGATAAAATCCTAAAATTAGAAATATCGGATAATCACATAACAATCAACACAAAGAAAAAACTCAAAACGTTATTAATAACAGATTTAAAATATAAACTCACTGAACATGAATATGACAAATTTATGGACATACAAAACACAACGCAATATAATATTAAACATATGCGAGAAAAAATACACAATAATAAATTCGAAAGACTACTTAATGAGTTCAAACAAAAATTAGGTATAAAAACAAAACCGGAATGGATAACAAACCTCACAAATATAAAATTCGCTGACGAGTGTTTATGGATACTATCTATGGGCAACAAATTTGCATTACCGACACATAAGGACAATATTAACACAATCAATATCATAGCAGACTTCGAACACTGTTTCTCCCACTATAAAACAGGGAAAGAAAAAGAAACCGCACGTGCGACCCTAGCCCAATATCTAAACAACAACATTAGAAAACATAACACAAAACAAATAGATCGATATATACTAAAAATTAACGAAGATACACTTAAAAAAAGACACAAAAACGAAATAATTATAACAAAATCAGACAAAAGCAATAAAACGGTAATAATATGTAAAAATGAATATTTAAACAAAATGAATCAATTGCTAGATGACAAAA
Organism: Cordilura impudica; assembly: GCA_963682025.1. NCBI lineage: Eukaryota > Metazoa > Arthropoda > Insecta > Diptera > Scathophagidae > Cordilura > Cordilura impudica. The sequence continues at coordinate 223,825,526 of OY821517.1, read as the reverse complement.
CAACATATAAAACTATCCGAACAGATCCCACGGATAAACTTATAAAGAATAACAATAACATAATAAATGAGCTTTACAGCAATAAATATATTGACATGTACACTAAGGCAAACGTAAGGTGCAATGCTGCTAACGCTCCACAACTATATGGTCAACCAAAAATCCATAAAACCAACATACCATTGAGACCGATATCAGCATCCTACGAGCTACCGGCATACAATCTCTCCAAATATATATGACAAATACTAAATAATATACTACAAACAAATTACAACATAAAAAACGCGTACCAACTAAAGGAAAAAATACAACACATAAATATAGAACGAGACGACATACTAATATCTCTGGATGTTGTATCGCTTTTTACCAATATCCCAAACCATTTAGCCATAAAAATAATCATAAAAAAATGGGACAAAATCAAGCCACATACAGCCATTTCAAAAAATCAATTTATCAAATTACTGGAACTCTGTTTGAAAGATAACAACTATTTCAAATTCAATAATAAAATATATATGCAAAACTATTGGATGCCAATGGGCAATCCACTATCCCCAATCATTGCAGGGATCGTACTCGATGATCTAATGGAATACACATTAAATAATTTAAAAACACAAAACATACACATCAAATATATAACAAAATACGTTGACGATTTTTTCGCAATAATAAAACAAAAAGACAAATCTAATATATTAAATGAATTTAACTACTCCCACAACAAACTAAAATTCACAATAGAAGAAGAAAAACATAATATAATAAACTTTCTATACACAACAATTCATAAAATAGATAACAAACTCGCAATAAACTGGTACACCAAAAATACATTGTAGTGCATCCCTGCATATAACCCACATTATACAACTCAAAATACTGGTTTATATCGTTGTTTAATTTAGTACCTAACATATGTAATAAAGAATATAAATAATGATAATAAAGAGTAAAAGGTCATTCTGTTACTGACAATTGAGAATGTAAGTTGTGTTTTTTTATTGAAAGTGGTGATCGCGACATTAAATGGCGACCGTGACAAATTTAAATTAACTAAAAAAAAAAACAAGGAAAAAAATTGGAAAAACTGTAAATTCAAAAAAAAATTGGAAAGTTGAGTTAATTGACATACACTAAAAAAGGAAATACACATTAAAAAAAAAAGAAACAGAAAACTTTACTTGTATGTGCAAATAGAAAAAAAAACACAGTATATATTAAAATAAATACCTATGTATAACAAAAACATAATGCTAATGCATTTATAACATTGTGTAATAAATAATGAGTAAATGAAAAATAAGATGTAACTACCAAGAAAGATGTGTTGTAATTCGTATTACAACCAAAAAAAAAAATAAAATAACTAACTTTGCTACACAAAAAAAAAAAATACTTTTCAAAATTATAAATTTCGCGAAATTATTTGCAATAAAACGTTATACAAAGGAAACTGTAAATTCTACAAAACAAATGCAAACACGAGAAAAAAGCTCAGAGAAACTGAATACAACAAAATCATACATATGTATACCATACGTACATATATACATGTATAACGATAGTGCGTTTATTTGAGTGATTGTGAAATATTATATGTGCAGATAAAAAAAAATTCAGGATTAACCTTGAAAAATACCAAGCACAACAACCAAGGTTAAATTAAAGTAAAAAACAAAAAAAAAACAACAGAACGGAAAAAACAATAACGTATTTTGACCAACACATTTCGTAACTTTGTGAAAACAACAAAACATATGTATGTGTAAATGAGAGGAGAAAAATACAACGTGTGGCTAACTAGGCCTTAAAACATTGAAACAGAAAAAAAACCAGTTAAAATTGAAACGGTAAACAATGGAAATATGCAATTTTAACGCGATTTAAAAATAAAAAAAAAACAACAGTGTGAAAAAAATATGTCGTAAACTTAAAATTTCTATACAAAGAAACAAAACAACAGTTAAAATTAAAACAGAAAATTAAAAAAAATAAGTACAGTAAAGAACAAAATGCACAATTATCGAAGTGTGCATATAAAAACTTTACATAGTAAATAAACGAAAAATACACAACTGTACCCATAAATCAAAATCGAAAAACATTTTCTTAAATAGAAAATAAAACAGTTATAACTACAGTAAAGAACAAAATACACAATTATCGAAGTGTACATATAAAAACTTTACATAGTAAATAAACGAAAGAACAGTAGGGGAAAAATACACAACTGTACCCATAAATCAAAATCGAAAAACATTTTTTTTAAATAGAAAATAAAACAGTTATAAAAAATACAGTTTGAAAAAAACGTATATAAGAAAACATATAACAGTCATCTCTATCATCAGGTAATACAACAAATCACCGTTAACACCAACAACTACAACAAAATAACCTCTAACATCAACAACTACAAAAAAAATCAATTTTAACATCAACAAGTACAACAAAATCATCTATAATGCGGCTTTGTCGATGTCCTCAACCACAACCACAGCGGCTTAACGTAAATATGACATATTTAAAGGTCAAAAAGAAAATTTAATATTTACTCTTATATTCAAAAATATAATTTAATTAAATTCATACTTACCCTTTATATTTAAACATATTTTAAAATTATAATACATACCTACCTCTTTATACTTAAAATATAACTAAGGTTATAACAAAATATATATTTACCCTTTATATTTAAAAAATTAATTACTTACCTTTTTACTTAAATTTTATTCAAAAAAAATACCTACATTAATTTTTTTTTTATATAAAAAAAAAACAAATACACTTACCTATACATATAAAAATTAGAATTACACAAATACTTACCTTACTTTTTTTTTACAATTATAATACATTTATATTTACATAAATACTTAAATTGTAATTACACTAAAATATGAGCTTATGAATATACTTACCTTTACATCAAAACAAAAATAAATTATACATTTATACTTATATTAACAACATAATACTTTACAAACACAAATTATACAACAATTGAAAAAAAAAACAAATTTTTATGGTACTTTATAATTTATTATATATGCTCCATTGAAACAAAACATAATAAATGAACGATTCCGAAAATGAAAAATTTATTGAACTCATTAACAAATTTTATAAAGTTAAGAAGAGAATATTACAAAACCGGCCACTTTCAACCAAAAAAAATAAAATATTAGAATATGTAAATTTGTTAATCGAAACTTATAATTCAATAGTAGAATTTGCAAAAATTAATTCAGAAAATTTACCAACTGTCGAAAAACGCAAATTTTTTCAAAAATAAGGCATTGTCGTGAAATTTTAGTACGCTGCTTCGGGAAGCTCAATTGTAAGATAAGGGTTCCAGAAAACATAGAATCATTTAAATACATTAAATTGAAATGAGTTATTTTGTTGTTGTCTGCTTTTATTCGGCTTTTAGAAGTAACTCTTGTTCTAGTTTCCAAATAGAGAGAACGTAACGGACAGTTGATATCGTTTGCAGAGTGATCAGTTCTCTCTTTTCCTTGTTGTTTGCAATTAAAGCATGTAAAAACAGCTGGTCTTTTTTCATTTCTGTTAAACGGACACACACTTGTATGATGTTGTTCTGCACATATCATACATGCAGCACTTCGATGGCAATGTTCACCGCCATGGCCATACATTAAGCAGTTCCAGCATTGAGTTGGTTTATTTCTGGATCTAGATTTGTATTTTTTCCAAGAAATTGTGATATTGGAAATTGTCCTTACATTTTTTAAGGCAGTTGGGTTAAAATTTTTACGAACAAATTGAACTTTGTAAACAGCATTGTTGTTCGAACTGAATTTGGTGACTATTTCAGCCACGGACGAAGGGGATAGGTTGTAGTTTTTTAACTCCTTGGAGATTTCCTCAGAGCTAATGCGGGGTAAACCGTGTAAAAAGGTGGTATATAACTTATTTTCTTTGGAGCCATAAGAATGAAACTCCATTTTATTCTCTTTAAGTATTTGCTTGTAGCATTCGTACAATTGAAGTACGTTTGAAAATGCAATCCTTACCAAGCAGCTTTTGTATTTCTGTAAATGAAGCGTTAGCTTCTACAACAATGGGTGGAGGTTTGTGTTCCTTAACATCGTTAATATTTGATACGGGAGTTACGTCCATATCATTGAGGCCAGCAAGCAGGCTAAATCTGTTGCTTGAAGTTGACGCAATGTTCGGGTTAACAAAACCCGGAGGAAGTTTTGTCATCTTCTTGTTCACAAGCTTTCTTTTTGATGAAGATTTGGCCCCTCGGGCCATCGCAAATTTTTTATTCCTGTTTTAAGCTGGATTGTCTACCACGTGAGTTCAAATGAGATCAAGAATAGGCAATTACAAAAACAAAAATATACACTTGTTTTTAATTTTAAACAGTTGTACTCTAAGCGCTTTAATTTTTTACACGACCGTTCGTAAAGAGAGTTAGATTCGAACTGATAATTTGTTTTTTCAGAGTTAAATATGGAAATAACAACGCGTATATATTTTGTGTGGGGGTTTTTTTGTTCGTTCAATTCGTCTTACCAATTTCTGTCCGATGTGTGCATACAATTTATATATTTATCTTGTAGATATGTCTCAAACGACATATTGTTTTTTCAATGATCTTCCATACATCAATTATCTTAAAATTTGTATCTTAAACTTGTGACACAAACAATGTATGTCACACAATTTGCTTCCAGCCAGATTCATTATTCTATGTCGCAATTCTCTGTCCGATGTTGGTTCCCATCTCTTCCCTCTTGTCCATGTCACAAAATCATGGTTTGCACATCCTCTATTATATATGATTCTTGCCTTTGGTACTTCAACGTTTTCAACATCATCGCATTCCTCTTCAGACATTAAATAATTCTAAAAAGTAAAACAAAAAAGTGAAGGAAGGAAATACTCTTTTATCAATATTAATATTAACCTCCTCGCTTATACTATAACCGTTTTTCGTATGAATACACACAAAACGATCAATAACTTCGTTACGATCTGAGACAAGTGTCTAAAATATTGATTTCATGCCTTACAGCTAATTACGCAAATACGGTATTGTTAACTAAAGCAGATCTCAAATTGGTTAAGGCTCCAGGTGAATGGTGCATAGGGTCTACATACAAAAGCCTTGTTATCAAATAATCCAATACAGGATCTCCCAAGAATTCTAAACGTTGATAACAGTCGGTTAATCTATTGTCGCGGAATTTATACCCAAAGTATGTTCAAATTTCCTATAACCCGCCAATATAGCGTCCAGCGCTTTGTCAGCATTGGGTGTATAGTGTAGCAGTGAAGATTTGGGCGGTTTCCAAGAGCCATAAACAGTAACGATACCTTCATTATCAGGTAAAGTACTTCCAGGTTCTATAGCTTTCTTAGCATTACATGTTATACTCCAATTAAGCCTTCAACGCAATCGGCATCAGATTTGTCTAAAACAAAACTAAAAATTAGCTTTATTTATATTTTGAGATTTTAAATGGAATTACCTGGAATACTATCTTTTTTCTCTACATTTATTTACACATTTTCAATTAAAACTATAATGTATTATGTTAACGACATTATTCGACATTGTTCAACGACATTATTATTTTTCAGCAAATTTTAATTTATTTTAATGAAAAACTTATTGAACAAACGTATTTCAATTTTTAATACAATTAACAAACATAAAAACATGCGTTAATCTGTCCACAGAAATTTCAATTTGTGGCAATGAATAAGCAGAAATATATCATAAAAAAATATACAACGTGTATAAGGGTGATAGCAAGAATCATATATAATATTATATATGATTCTTGGTGATAGCATATTATTTTAATATAGTTGTTTCATCTGCTTTGATAGGTGTAAATTTTTTGAAAATTATTGTAATTCACAAACAAAAATGTAGATGTCGCTAGTGTGTGTCTAGACTGATTAGACGGTGGTCGTGATTTTCACTGTTTCTCTGCGTTTAGTAAAACATTTACAGTTTAACAAAAATTCAAACAAAATTAAACACGTACGTGTTGAAGATGTTACTGCCTTTTCCAGGCAAAACATGAATAAAAAACAAAAACAAACAGTTCTCAGAGAACTGAAAATCAAAATTTTTTTGCTCCGCTGCAAACTATTGCTGCGGCAGATGATGAAATCCTTATCAATAAAGCTGTCAAAATAAACATAAATCCAATAACAATACTTAAGTGTAAAATTGAACAATTACATGAAATATGTAGAATATTAAAAATAAAAGAATATTCTATCCGCAAGATATCAATTGGTGTTAAGCTGTTCGTACAAGCAAAGACGATTTTGATAATAGTTTGTGATTCACTTACTAACAAATTTCAATATGAGTATTTTACATATGCCACTAAAAAATGAAAAGCCTTATAAGGCTGTATTGTTAGGTTTAGATAAAACTGATCCATCAGTTATAAAAAATCAGCTAACAAAACTATCAAAATTGTTACTTAAGCTAGAGGCGGTAATAATGAACAGATAATTGTCATTGTCTACTTTGAACGGAAGTCTATAACGCTAAAGGAGTTGAGGCAAAACTATTCAACCATTGAATATATAAAGGTTAGATGGGAATATCAAAAACCTTAAGCTAAACTGACGCAGTGCTACAACTGCCAAATGTTCGGACACGGATCAAGTAGATGCAAGGTCAAAACCTTTTGTCCCCGCTGTGCCGGTGAACATAATACCAAAGTTGGCAAAGCTTCCTTTGAAAAGTGTACAAATTGCAGTGGTGTTCATAAAGCCATGTCTCCAAATTGTCCCAGTAGAGAAACTTACGTTAAAACAAAACAACGTGCTAATCCAAAGAACTTAAGATAAAGAAATCGTCCGTTTAACAATGGTTACCCTTATCCTGTGTAAGTCAAAACCAAAAAAAAATACTTTTATTTTGTTTAATCTTGAAAAGTTATTAATATATTTTTCTGAAACTTCGTGACTTTTAATCATTCAAGAAGATGTATAGAAAACAAGAAAAAATTACAGAAATTACCAATCAGAAAAAAATCAAGGAAGTCGCGTAGTTTTGGATTTGGAAAATGATTTAGAAGTAGAAATGTCACTTGTGATAATTTTTTAACTTCCCATGAACTCGGAATTGAGCTGTTAAGAAGAAAACTAACAGTCGTTGATACCGTTCGAAAAAACAAAAGCAATACCACAATATAACTCGCAATTCCTTTTTGATGCAACCATCAATATCACAATTGTGTCATATTATGTAATTTTATTGAGTACATTACAGGGATGATATATGAGAAAATTGATTTCGTACCAACGACCTTCCAAAATAGTACTTTTTCGACCCCAATAGTACTAAAAACATTTTTTTTTAATATTTATATTATTTTTTATATTTATTAATTTAAACAAAAACAAAAGGTACTTAAAATTCATTTGTACATATAAAGTAAATAACAAAAACAACTTATAAAATAAATAAACATTTATGTGTAAAATAAGGTTCATAAAAAGTCAATGAGATCAAATTCATAAATTTTTTGACAACAAATCAGTTGTTATTTTAAAATTATAGCAACAGGAATTATTTGTCTCTAATAAGTCTTTTGTTTGGATTAAACTAGAAACCGTTGGCACATACAGCCTATTTCGTTCCTTCGTTTTTATAATATTTTGGTACGAATATATTCTTTCCACATTCGCTGATGAATGTGGAATGGATAATATTCCTCTTACAACTCTCGATAGCTCTGGAAACATTAATTCATTCAATTCATTTTTCATTGTTGACACCTTATCCCAAAAAATAGATATAAGTGAAGAAATCTCTATCGTATTTATTCTGGTAGACTTCTTCTCGTTGGATATCTCTTTCCAATAAGTAAAACGACTGTGTTCTGTGAGTTAGGGTCTTAAACTAAATTTTATTTCCTACCACCAAGTTTGCGTTGGCTACAAAGTGCAACGCAAACATATAACTTAAATTAGCAAAAACGTAAAATATAAAATCGAAGTAGCTGATCATGCAAATCTAAAACGGCGCGTGTCAACTATACGCAGCACCAATACTAAGCTACGTATGAACTAAATGTTGCCGATTAGGCAGATCAGAACCAAAGCGTGTTAACTGTTCCCCGTTTTGAATGAAGGCCGTCCTCGGTCTTCTTCAAGATTTCTTCCAACGTATTTTTCAAGTTGACTAGCGATCTTCTCTTTCTCCAGCCCCTTATCATTCTGTAAGCCAGATATACCAAGGCGATGCAACACAATATCACAGAGGTGCTCAATATGGGTTTCACAGTGATTTCTTTCTTTAACTCATCGAGATGCTGAAGATTTCTAATTTGCATGTCGTGGAGAAACGGTAGACTGAGAACTTGTTTATGCTCTGTAACCTTTATCATGGGAAGGTTTGGCAATTCGGGAATACTCCCTGGGACCCCAGCCCTATTCACATACGTGATTCCATCGATGATAACTTCACTATCAAAAGTAACCAGGTAAGTGCCATTCACAAGTTGGCTGTTGCCGTGATTTTCAATCACCTCTGCGATCGCATTGTTGATAATGATAATGCCATCATCCACTACCATTACTTTCTTAAGATCGTCGAACTGAGTGTTACATTCGGCAGATGTCCCAAATACTAGTTGTTGAGCACAAGTGGTAACGTTTTGAAATTTGCAAAAAGTGGACGAGATTGCTATCCTGCAGCTTTCGACTGAGAGTACCTGATTGCCACATTTTGCCACCTTGTTGCCTCCCTCGAAAGAAATTATTTTTTGCTGGTGGGAGACAGGGAACAGATCTATTCTCTTGCATAGCTGCTTGGGTCTAGGAAATTTAATAACAAATTGTAAAATATCATTATTTTGGTAAATCTTAATGCTACTGATACTCATAACTTCCGACACACTAGTGTCTGTAAAGCTTCCATTCTTCACCAGTGACTTCACTTCCTCGCTATCAAGTATTGCGAGATCTATAACGTTTACCTTCGCTAAACTAACAGATAAAATTAAATTCTGCAAATTTATAATCGAAATTCTATTTCTGGCTAAAAGTGTTTCGTACAATTTATCAGTGTTCATCCTATCTTTTTCTTTTTCAGCTGCAATTACCTGGTTTACCGTGTCCGTCAGTTTCTGAAGTTGTTGGTCGATTCTAGTGTTGATATCTATTTGTCTGTTGTTTGCTTCCACCAGCTGCTCTTGTCTAAACTTGCTCTCTTCAAAGTCATCGAAGTCAGGAGTGCCTGCTACTACCTTCAGGGCAGTTTCTAAGATGTTTAAACTTCTGGCATGTCTGTGGTGGATTCGTAGGGCTGAGAGCAATGTAGCCATATGGTTAATATCTGATTCCAAAATTGTTTTCATATGAGACTGTGGGAAGAGATCAGACAATTCGGTTGTTTCCTTAATGAGTCCGTCGTATAAAGTCAAGTTGGAAGAGTGTTTTAGGTAACCATAATCATCCCAAATAATTATATCGCCATCATATATCGGGATGTAGTTTGAATGAGAGTAGTCGATGATCTTGCCTGCTATCGGTAAAATTACCGTAAGTAAGATGTTTAGAAACCTAGAATAAAGAAAGTTGTTTAGAGCCATGCTATCTCAGATTGTCCTTATGGACCACCCTTCCTTTTATTAGAACTGTCGTGCCCAAATCAGCTTCGACCGTTCCTTCTCCATACAAAGGGCTTAATTTATTTCCCAATCTCCTGTTGGATTTTATAAAAACTTTATCTCCTACCTCGAACTTTCTATCTGTCCTACCCCTGTTGTGATTATCCAGGGTTTGATTTTGTGCACTTAAAATTTTTTCCATAATGAGCGTTCTTAGCTCATTTGGAGCGGAATGGATTATATCGATAGGACGCTTTTCGGTAACAGAGTGGATTGTCCTATTGTACTCAATAGTGGCCTGCAAAATAAGGTTGACGGTATCCTCGATGTTTCTCTGAAGTTTCAGACATCTCGCGACCTCTGAGAGGGTGCTGTGGAAACGCTCCACTTGGCCATTTGACGTGCTATGAAGTGGTGGTGAATTAACGATCTGTATGTTATACGAGTCTAATAATGTTCTCTGAATTTAGGGATTTTTCGTTGTCGCAAAATATTGTCTTAGTTTGAGGGAAAAAGTTCATTAATTGTAGTATTGGAATTTTAACATCGAAGATGGTACGGGATTGGATTGGCTGAACTATAGCGAACTTGGAAAATTTGTCAATGCAAGTAAGGAAATATTTTTGGTCAGTGGAGTAAATATCTATGTGTAGGATTTCACCCGCATAGTTGGGAATTCGTGTTTCTCCAATGAATTGCCGTTTCGGGTGCCTCTGGTACTTTCCCTTAGAGCAAATTTTACAATTTGAAACAATTTCCTTAGCAAGTTTTGACATTTTCGGAAAGTAATAGTCTTGTAATATTTGTTTTACGTTTTCCTGGGCAGCTCTATGCGCTCTGTTGTGTTCAGAAGCAACAATTTCTCTCTGTTCATTAAGGTCATAGATGTCTGTTACAAAGAGATTTGAGTACCAAAATTTAGTACCTGGAAACTGTCTGATTAAGTCATGTTGCAAGAATGCCAGAGTTGGGAGAGTGCAGTATATTGCATTTACCACATTTGGGTTAACTGCATCCCGGACCGTTTCAAAGAGTTCGTTTTTTTCATTAAATTGGATGTTATGTCTTATTTTCTTTCCGAATATTACAAAGGTACGCAATGAGGCTTGTTCAGCCTCTTCAATAATTATTTGATTTCTATAGCAATTAATCGGGTTATCCGTACTCGGAATAGTATAGGTAAGGGACGCCTCACTATGAACAGTAGCATGGTCTGATTCTGGGTCGTTGTCCGTAGCGTTTATTTGTTGTCGGGATAACGCATCCGCAACTACATTTTCCTTTCCAGGTTTGTAAAAAATCTTTGCGTTGTGCTCATCAACAAAAGCTTTCCAACGTTTGATTTTCGCATTTGGGTTTCGGTCTGAAACCGCGAATGTTAACGGCTGGTGGTCCGTAAAAATGTTGAGAGTTTTCGCGCCGTAAAGGTAATTTCGAAGGGTTTTTAAAGCCCAAACTATTGCCAAAAGCTCTCTCTCATTCGTAGCATAATGCATTTCGGGGTCTTGTAATGTTCTAGAGATAAATTGTATCGGTTTACCATCTTGGGATAAGACTGCACCTAGGCCCAATGCCGAAGCATCTGTCGTTAAGTCGAATGGTTTCCTAAAATCTGGATACGTAAGCATAACGTCTTCTGAAGTCAGTATTTCCTTTAGTTTGCTGAAAACAAGCAATTGACTTTCGTTAAGTGTTACTATAACCTTTTTTGACTGACTTGCACTAACTTTCCCGTTTTCGCCCTTTAGCTCGTCTGTTAATGGTTTGGCGATTCTCGCAAAATCTTTAATGAATGATCTATAGTGACTCGCCAGTCCTAAAAAAGATCTTAATTGAAACAGGTTAGAAGGTGGAACGAATCTAAGAATCGCCGCAATTTTGTCTGAAGACTTCCGTATGCCTTCCGTCGACACCACGAAACCAAGATATTCCACACTAGTCCTAAAAAATTTTGACTTTTCGACGGAAACGCACATATGTGCTTCCCGAAGCTTCGTGAGGACCCAGTTGACATGAATAAGGTGGTCATCTTCTGAAAAAATAATCACGTCATCGACATAAACGTGGCATGATTTTCCTATCTGTTCCCTAAGAATGTCGTCGATAGCTCTCTGAAAGATACTTGGAGCATTTTTTAACCCAAAAGGTAGTCTGCAGAATTCGTACTTTCCGTTGTTAACTGAGAAAGCAGTTTTCTCCCTATCTCTTTCTGCGAGTTCAATTTGATGAAAACCAGATTTAAGGTCCAGGTTAGTAAAATATTTAGCATTTCCCAAGTTTGATAGAATTACCGACATATTCGGGATAGGATATTTGTCGTTAATAGTAATTTCATTAAGCTTTCGGAAATCTATCACCATTCGTTTCTTCCTGTTTCCTAATTCGTCCATGCTTGTCTTGTCTACGACCCAAATTGGGTTATTATAGGGTGACCTAGATGGTCGAATAATGTGGTCTGCCAGAAGTTGTCTAATTTCCTCGTTTACAAAGTCCGATACCCCTATTGGGTATGGATACGATTTCGAATATATTGCTTCATCGGTTTGAGTCCGGATCGTCGCTACTATATTTGTGTTATACGGCAGTGATTTTTTTGGGTCTGAAAATACTTCGTTGTTATTGTTAATAATATTCTTAAATTTGGTTCTAACGGATTCTGGTACATTTTTCACGTCAACTATAATATGATTCACATCTTTGCACTTCATGAAACAAATTTTCTCCGAGCCTGCCGCGTAATTAATTGTCCCTTTTTTTAGGTCAATGTTGGCATTAACCTGTTTTAGAAGGTCTAACCCCACAATTGCATCAAATGTTGAAAGATTCTCTAGCACAAAAAAAGTTGAATTTTTCCCAAACAAATTTACGACACATTTTTTATTTATGTCATTTTTTCCGTGAATCGAATGAACTGTAAAGGGATTATCGGTATCCTTGATACCTTTAAGTTGTTTAAATGGTCTTATATAATTTTTCGATGCCCCGGTGTCTATTAATATTTTTATTGTCTCCCCAGCAATAACCCGTTCTATGAATGGTAGCTGGGAGCATGCCCTAAAAAATTAATGCTTTCAAAATCATTATCGTTAGCATGCTGTTCGATATCTAGAACCGCATCGTCCGCTGTGATGGAATATTGTTCCACCTCATTTGTCACATGGTTGATCCTCTGAATCCTGGATCCCGTTTGTCTGTCCGATCCAGGTTGTTTTTTCGTAGGTTGAAAATTTTGGTTTCGACCGCTCGTGTGCTGTCTGAACCTTGAAGACGATGGGTCAATATCCATTGGTTCTGGAATATCTTGTCCTCTGACTTGACCCGGGTGCCTTTGAGATTGGACCCTATTATAGTATGGGTTTTTCTCGTTAGGTTGATTTTGATTGGGGAATTTCCTAGCATTAATTTTATTATTCTCGTTGATTCTATTAGCAAATGTGGTTGCAAAAACATACCGCTCGTGGTTGGATTCAAGTTCCTGTGCGAGTGCCAATGCTGTTGGTAGGTCCACAGGTCGTGACGAGAATAAGATGTCGCATAGAGGTTTTCTTAAACCTGAAATAAAGGTGCGAAGTGCATCCTTTCTATACTTATCATTTAGCACATGTACGACGTCACTGTCGTACGTCATCAATGTCTTATTCGTCAATAATGTAAGCTTTCGTTCAACGCTATCATAAAAATCCAAAACAGAACCATTACCCTGTCTAAGCGTGCTTAACTCCTGTTCTATTAAATATATTGGTCGTTTATCCGCATATGTAAAATCCAAGCGAGCAATAATAGCTCGAAAATTTAGCACTGTATTAAATGAGGCCAGAACGGCATCTGCCGCTCCCCTTATCTTATTTCTCAGAATGGCCACTGCTTGGTAGTGTTTAGAACTACCATCAAAATTCTCATAAACCTTATATGCAGTATGTGCTGCCTGTCTCCAAGAGACATATTGTTCTAATTTACCGTCGAACTCCGGTAATGATTTTACTAAGTCAAGCGTTTCGTTGCATACCACTGAAGGGTCTATGGCAGTTTCCCTAAATTCTTCTACGTTCACTCTACCAACTTCTAAACTAGCTATTTTCTCAGTAAGTTCGTTAATTTTTTCTGTAAACAATCTAGACTGATGTTGTGTTGCCGCAACTACGGCCCTGTTAATCATAGCTTGTACTTCTTCCTGTGACATCCTTTCTCTATTTCGCGTAATATTTAAACTGTCAAACAAGTCCTCCAAATCACTCATAAATTAAAAAATATAGTTTTAGTTTCGTAAAACCGTCAACACACTTTCGCTTTAGCTGGATAGAAAAGGTCAAAACACTGATAATTAAAACCGTTAGCACGATAGCACTATTTTCACTTTTGATATTCTTTTTATTTTTTCCTTCTAAAGCCACTTTATGAAAATTGGAAACTTTACTTACATTCTTTTTTATTTCTTAATGTAATTCTCCGTTTGACTTGGTGTTGGTGGTGGTGTTGGCTGGTGTTGGTGGCGGTGGTGGTGGTGCTGTTGTTGAAGTTATAGTTTGATATTCCTGATGAAATGTACGGTTGCTTATCCTGTTGGGCGCCAGTGAAGAAATCTCTATCGTATTTATTCTGGTAGACTTCTTCTCGTTGGATATCTCTTTCCAATAAGTAAAACGACTGTGTTCTGTGAGTTAGGGTCTTAAACTAAATTTTATTTCCTACCACCAAGTTTGCGTTGGCTACAAAGTGCAACGCAAACATATAACTTAAATTAGCAAAAACGTAAAATATAAAATCGAAGTAGCTGATCATGCAAATCTAAAACGGCGCGTGTCAACTATACGCAGCACCAATACTAAGCTACGTATGAACTAAATGTTGCCGATTAGGCAGATCAGAATCAAAGCGTGTTAACTTATACTTTCTGTTTAGTCATTTCATGTAATTTTTTTTGGCATTTTATTATTTTATTATTTTATTATTATTTTTTCATCATTTCATCTTTTTCTTCATTTTATATTTTTATATTTTAATATTTTTGAATTTAATGAATTAACTCATTTAAGTATTAGTATTTTTATTTAAGTTTTCGGCTATAATAAGTTTTAATATTGAATTGTCATCACTATATGTCAAAACGCTTGGGAAATTTGAATTGTTAGCTTTAAGGATCCATTTTGAATTTTTAATAAAATCATTCTTATATTGAAATCGAAACAGACCGGTCTTGTACTTTTTTCGTGCGAATTCGAATATTAAAAAATTTGTCCGCCATATTAACTAAAATATAATTAAAAAAATTAAATCCAAATTAAAATAATAGTGGTTGCATATATTAATTTAGCAACAATTTCTTAAAAAAGCTTAAGGAAAAACATTTTGGCGCCCCCGGGTGGGCTCTTTTTTTTTAAATAAATTATTTGATTTTCGTGTTACCACGGCCGTGCATATTAACATACAAGACTACCGTGTGTGCGTAATTAATACAACCCGGTATAAATAATAAATTATTAAATTCTCCTCCGTGCGGTCGTTAACTAAAACAACCCGGCTAAATACAGCAACAGCAGCTTTTGAAGGAAGGAAGTTTTCAACCTCAGAGGTCCCTACTTAAATTCAAATGCCCAAGTGCAACTGCATCCTGTGCCAAAAGGAAAAGAAGGAAAGTTCCGAACGCCGTCAAAACTCTAATCAGGTATTCAAGAACAAACAATAATCAGTGTGAGGCTTTGCTCCTAATTTCGATAAAATTTAGTTAAATTAAATCTGTAAATTAAATTTTTTGCAAAAGTTTTAATACCACACATGAAATTATTTGTTCTTCATTTCAAATTTCTTAGTTTATATCGCCCTATTAGTGAAACACAAAATAGAAAAAGAAATAAAAGTGCTGTATTTCATACACTTAATGATCATTAAAACAAATAAAACTTCATTATCCTAACACAAATAATTTTAAACCCATACACCAAAATTACGCCTCCTCGCCGCGTTCATTGCTACCACTTACCGTCCATTTTCTCTTCAATTCGCACTCTCTTAATATTTCCCTTAAAAAAGAAAAGGGAAACATAATATTAATTTAATTTTATTACATTGTAAGAAATTTACAATTTCCAATTTTACTCGTACCTTTCTTCGTGTTTTCTCTATTTACCTAATTTCACGTTTGTCAACTTATTGTGACATTCGTTTTGTTTAATTTTCATTACACTCGTTACTTTTTATAAAAATCCCATTTACCAACACTGTTGGTGTGTTAAGTGTATTGAGTCTGATCCGGCAATACCATTGATCATATGGTAAACAGACAAACAAAAGAAAAACAAGTTAAAGTGAAGAGTACCATTAAAATCAATTGTAAACAAAAATTGAGAAATTAAATTAATAAATTTGATTGTAATAAAATAAACTAAAAAGAGAGTGAAGTGCGCGAGTGTATTACGTATACTGTGTACTTGTTTAAGTTCTAATACATATAATTATAACAAGAGATTTAGGAAATTATAATCGGACTGTCAGTAAGTGTTTGCGAGTAAAATAATTATTGGATATAATTAATAGATGCTATAGTAAATTTATAAACAGTGAGTAATACAATTGTGCGGAGATAATTTATTAAAACTAATTATCTAAATAAAGTTGAAACTTTTCTCGTTTTGCTCTTTGTGTTATTCGTGGTTGTCATTAACGCAACCCAGCAAACATTTTTAGTGAAATTCGTAGCGCAATACATTTGAGTAATTTTTTCTGGAATTTTTATTTCAAAAAACTTAATAACAACCGCTATCCCAGCAAATAAATTATTTTAAAAAAATATATATTTTACTGGAGATTTCATTCAACGCAAAGAATTTGTTTCAATTTTAACGAAAAATAAAAAGAAATTAGTTGAAACTATTGAACATTTCTGTACTTTACGAAGGTCGTTTCCTAATTATTTTGAAAGTTGATCTCGGAAATTCAGTATACATTTATATTCTGGCAATTAGTCTATTCGACAAATTCAGTAAATTTCCTTGAGGTCCTTCCAGAAATTTTAATTTCTAGACAGATTTTTAAAAACTTAAAGTCAATTTCAAACGTTTTCTGTGTTAATTGATAATTGAAAGTTCTCGACTAGAAATGGCTCCTGGCAAGAAAAATAAAGGTTCTGCCCCAAGTCTTACGAGTTTATACCAGCAGAAAAATACAATTCTGACCAACGTGGCAAGAATACGACGCTCTATCCAGTCAGAGATTGATATTCTTGATCCTTCAAACGATGAGCGATCTGACTTAGAAAATTTATGCGTATCGAAGAAAAGTATGCTCCTTGGATATTTAACTCCAGTTAGAGAACATTGCTTTGGGGAAACCACTTTTGGCTTTCAAGGTCATCACAGTCGGCTTCCAAATATGAAATTACCGAAATTTAGCGGAAAATATTCCGAGTATAAAAATTTTATCAGTTTATTCGAGAGTCTGGTAGATAGTGATCCCACCTTAACTGAAATTGAAAAATTTAATCATTTGATATCATGCCTATCCGATGAAGCTCTTGGTACTGTAAAGGCCTACCAAATTAGTGAGCAGAATTATGCCAAGGCGCTTCAGAGTTTAAAAAAGGTTTATGACAATCCGTGTTTAATTTTTTTCGACAATATTACTAAATTATTTAGTCTACCCGAAATGTCTAAACCATCGGCATCAGCCTTGAGGAGCATGATTGATACTGTTTCAGCCATTTACGGTTCGCTTTTGTCTGTCGGTGATGACAAGGCTATTACTAATGCAGTAATCATTCATCTGGTAATGACAAAAGTAGATTCAATCACCAGGTCGAAATGGGAAGAGCAACTTAACTACGACAAGTTGCCTCTTTGGAGTGATTGCGAGGCTGCCTTGAACAAACGATATCAACATATTTCAGCTGATGAAGCTTCTAGTTCAAGGCTCAAGCCTAATATTAATTTCACAAAAAAAACAGACAATTTTTCTCGAAATAAATCCAAAGCATCGTTCTCTTGCCAAACTGATACGCAACAAGCGGCTTATAAATGCTTATGTTGCAAATCGACGCAACATTTTGTGTCCACTTGTCCGTCCTTCTCTGCAATGCCTGTGCAACAGAGGTTTGATTTCATAAAGGGTGTACCTGCCTGCATTAATTGCTTGAAAAAAGGACACACAGTAACCAAATGTAAATCGTCGAAGTGTCGAATTTGCAGTCGCTCACATAACACTTTATTACACATATTTTCGGCAAATAGCTTACAATCGGAAAGTGTTCCTGGCTTTGATGCCGATCAGCCTTCAACGTCGAAAGCTTTCGTAAATCATTCGTCTTCGAATAAAGACAGTGTAATTTTAGCTACTGCTTTGATTCAGATTAAAGATAAATCTGGCCAATATGTTCTAGCGAGAGCTTTATTGGATTCCGGTTCTCAAATAAATTTTGTAACTGAGAAGCTAGCACAGCGACTGCAATTACGAAAAGAAGAAAGAATTCTCAGTCTTATTGGAATTGGAAAGACAAATTCCTCCGCCAAATTCAAACTTCAAGCGACAATAAAATCTCGAATGAATTCCCACGAATTTTCTTCCGAATTTTGGGTCCTTCGATCGATTTCAAATTATCAACCAGACCAGGTTATTTCCACTTCTGACTGGAATTTACCTGAGAATATACAATTAGCCGATCCATACTTTTTCAAACCTCAAGAAATAGATATGTTGATTGGCGCTGAGATTTTCTTTGAACTACTATGCGTTGGTCAAATTAAAATGAACCCAAATACTCCAACACTTCAGAAAACTTTACTTGGTTGGATTGTTTTATATACATAGTAAATAAACGAAAGAACAGTAGGGGAAAAATACACAACTGTACCCATAAATCAAAATCGAAAAACATTTTTTTAAAATAGAAAATAAAACAGTTATAAAAAAATACAGTTTGAAAAAAACGTATATAAGAAAACATATAACAGTCATCTCTATCATCAGCTAATACAACAAATCACCGTTAACATCAACAACTACAACAAAATCACCTCTAACATCAACAACTACAAAAAAAATCATTTTTAACATCAACAAGTACAACAAAATCATCTATAATGCGGCTTTGTCGATGTCCTCAACCACAACCACAGCGGCTTAACGTAAATATGACATATTTAAAGGTCAAAAATAAAATTTAATATTTACTCTTATATTCAAAAATATAATTTAATTAAATTCATACTTACCCTTTATATTTAAACATATATTTAAAGTTATAATACATACCTACCTCTTTATACTTAAAATATAACTAAAGTTATAACAAAATATATATTTACCCTTTATATTTAAAAAATTAATTACTTACCTTTTTACTTAAATTTTATTCAAAAAAAAAATACCTACCTTAATTTTTTTTTATATAAAAAAAAAACAAATACACTTACCTATACAAATAAAAATTAGAATTACACAAATACTTACCTTACTTTTTTTTTTACAATTATAATACATTTATATTTACATAAATACTTAAATTGTAATTACACTAAAATATGAGCTTATGAATATACTTACCTTTACATCAAAACAAAAATAAATTATACATTTATACTTATATTAACTACATAATACTTTACAAACACAAATTATACAACAATTGAAAAAAAACAAATTTTTATGGTACTTTATAATTTATTATATATGCTCCATTGAAACAAAACATAATAAATGAACGATTCCGAAAATGAAAAATTTATTGAACTCATTAACAAATTTTATAAAGTTAAGAAGAGAATATTACAAAACCGGCCACTTTCAACCAAAAAAAATAAAATATTAGAATATGTAAATTTGTTAATCGAAACTTATAATTCAATAGTAGAATTTGCAAAAATTAATTCAGAAAATTTACCAACTGTCGAAAAACGCAAATTTTTTCAAAAATAAGGCATTGTCGTGAAATTTTAGTACGCTGCTTCGGGAAGCTCAATTGTAAGATAAGGGTTCCAGAAAACATAGAATCATTTAAATTAGTAACCAAAGACGTTTTTACGGATAGTGAAAGCGATTCTGAATACAGTGGATCAGAAGTTGAGTCAAACATTGAAAATAAGAATAGTTTGGACACTGAACAAAAGATGGCAACCATTGAAGCAAAGAAATCGTACATTAGTATGTGCGCCTCTATAATAAGGGAAAATTATAATGGCAATCCATTAACTTTAGAATCATTCTTGGATAAGATAGAATTGATTCAGGAATTAACTGAACCAAATTTGGAAACCACATTTTTGTCCTTTATAAAATCAAAATTAGAATCAAAAGCGCGTGAAGTTTTGCCCGAAAATATTTGTTCCGTAGCAGAGATAAAAACCGCTCTAAAAAATGGAATCAAACCTGACAATTCGAATGCAGGAAAAATTGCAGCTCTTAGTATAAGAAATAACAATTTTGCCGATTTTGCCAAACAAGCAGAGGAGCTCGCTGATTCATTAAAGCGTTCCCTGGTAGTTGAAGGCATTACGAAAAGCAAAGCCCACGAAATGGCAATCGAACAAACAGTCAGTGTTTGTCGCTTAAATGCAAAACCTAATTTGGTTAAGTCGATACTAGCATCGTCTGTATTTTCCGATCCAAAGGAAGTCGTCGCGAAATTGGTAGTTGAGCAAACAACTGAAATAAAAGAACGACAGGTTTTGTCAGTTAGGACCCATAGCAGAGGTAGGAGTAATGATTTTCGTTCTCGTAGCAGTTCTTATCAAGGCAGTAATTTTAGTCAATTTCGAAATAATTCTTATCATAGAAACAATCGTGGCAATGCCAATAATCAGAACTATCGCAGAACAAACAATAATTTTACCAACAATAACAATAACCACAATAATCATTTTCAAAACAACTATCGCGGAAATTCAATAAACCATAATAACCCAAGAGCTTCAGTTAGGACTTTAAACTTAGAAGTCCCTCAGCAATCCGTGTTGAGGGAAGAAGAAAACTAACAGCGAACAAAAACATTTTTCATACAGATTCCTCTAACACACATATTTTTCAAAAATCAGTCTATAGTTTAAATTTAAACTATGCCGACTTTATAAAATTAAACTGCATCGACGCAACACAATCATGTACTTTTCTTGTAGATACACAGGCCGACATTTCTTTGATAAAAATTTCAACCTTACATCAAGACATTATTTTAAATCAGAATGAAATAATAAGCATTACTGGCATTACGTCCAATGCAATATCAACGTTAGGGACCATTTGCACAAATTTAATCATTTCGAATTGTTTAATTCAACAAGTTTTTCACGTTGTCAATGACGATTTTAATATCCCAGCTAATGGCATCATAGGTAAAGATTTCCTTAAGGACAACAAATGTCATATCGATTACGGAAAAATGATTTCAACGGTTTCAATGCGCAATACAAGATAACAAATACCCATACTACAAGGTACAAGAAACTTTACTTGCATCATACCACCAAGATGTGCGGTATTCAGAATTTTTAATTTACGCAACGTTAAGGTGCCTATGTTTGTAGATTCACAAGAAATTGAAAAAGGAGTTTTTATAGGGAAAGGAATTATAGATTCGCAAAACCCAGTTTTACGCATAGTCAATACCACTGATGGATTTCAATGTATCCAAAACGATAAAGTTAAAATGGAAAAATTAGAAAATTTTTATATATACTCAATCAACGAACATGACAAAAATACAGAGCGTATCAACAAGCTGAAGGAAATACTTCAAACTCAAATGCCACGCGAGGCTCAAAAGGATTTAATACCTTTATGTGAAACATATTCCGATATTTTTGCCTTAAAAGATGACAAAATGTCAATAAACAGCTTCTATGAACAAAAATTCAGATTAGTAGACTCAACACCAGTCTACATAAAAAATTACAGACTTGCGCATGCACAAAAGTACGAAATAAATAGAAAAGTTAACAATTTATTAGAAAACGACTTGATCGAACCAAGCAGCTCAAACTTCAACAGTCCATTAATTTTAGTACCTAAAAAAAAGTTCAGATAACCAAAAATCGTATCGCATGTGGGTAGACTAACGTGCTGTAAACAAAAAGCTAATTGCGGATAAATTTCCTTTGCCCCATTTTGGATAATTTAGGCCGAGCAAAACATTTTTCAATTATAGACTTGTTCTCAGGATTCCATCAAATTCCTATACACCCAGATTCAAGAGACATCACAGCGTTTAGTACTGATAAGGGTTCATTTAGATGGAAAGTTCTTCCATTCGGATTGAATGTTGCGCCAAACTCTTTTTCACGAATGATGTCCATTACATTCTCTGGTTTAGCTCCAAACAAAGCTTTCTTAGATGTCGATGACATAATTATTACAGGTTGCAGTAAAAACCATCATCTCAATAACCTGAAAGACGTTTTCGAAATTTTATGAAAACATAACCTAAAAATAAACCCATATAAGTGCAATTTCTTCCGATCTGAGGTCACTTTCTTAGGACATAAATGTACATCAAAAGGTCTTCTGCCAGATGACAGCAAAATAAGTACAATAAAAAATTATACAATTCCTTTTGACAAAGACTCAGTTCGGCGGTTCGTGGCATTTGCCAACTATTATAGGCGTTTCATTCCCAATTTTGCTACTATAGCAGCCCCTTTGAATTATTTAACAAGGAAAAATGTTATTTTCAATTGGAATGAACAATGTCAAAAATCTTTCGAAGAACTCAAACGTGCTCTAATATGTCCCAAAATCTTGTATTAGCTGTGACGACACGGGCGATGTCAAGAAGAGTAAAAACCAATAAATTAGACCCACTAAAACCTTTTACAAGCAACAATGACTTTAAATTACAAATTTACGACAAATTTTCTCACAATTTCAGTAAAAACATAGCAAAAATAAAGACAGAAATAATCAGTAAGGAAGAAAACTTTAAGAAACTTCGAATAAATATTTATAAAAAATGTAAGAAACTGCTATCGGTAGAATTTGATTTAGTTAACGAAACTAAAAGTTTAGACTTTATGCTTTCGAGGCTGGAAAATGAAGCCAACAAAAACAAAATTTACGAAGCAGAATGGCGAAAAAATTATTTATTTTTTACTATGTTTACAACACAAAATTTAAAAATCCATGGAAATAAAATATTAAAAACTCTTGAAATAATCCTTACAGAACCAATCGCTATAGTTATTACTGAAAATGAAAAACAAAAACTTATGCAAATCTATCATAATGATCCTCTACTAGGCGGACATTGTGGACAAAAGAAACTTTATGCCAAAATCAGGACAAAATACTACTGGAAAAAGATGACAAGAGATATTGCAAAGTATGTAAGAAACTGTACTAAATGTAATTTAAACAAAGTCAAACCAGCAAACATAGAGTAACTAGTTCTTACTCCAACACCAGTTAAGGCATTTGACGTAGTAGTTTTAGATACGATAGGACCTTTACCCCAATCTAACTACGGAAATAAGTATGCACTAACATTAATGTGTGACTTATCAAAATATTTAGTTTCAATTCCAATACCTGATAAATCAGCCGCTACAGTTGCTCGAGCAATATTTGAAAATTTCATATTAGTCTATGGGAAAATGCATACCTTAAAATCGGACTTAGGAACGGAATTTAAAAATTAACTTTTTTGAGAAATGTGTAAATTTTTAAAAATCGAAATAAAATTTTCGACGAGTTACCACCACCAAACCCTAGGTACAGTGGAACGTAACCACCGAGTTTTCAACGAATATGTTCGAGCATACATAGACGAGAATTTAAATGATTGGGATATTTATCTCAAATACTTTACCTTTTATCACAACACAACATCAAATTCAGTTTTCGACAACAAATTTACACCATTCGAATTAGTTTTTGGTAAAAATATAACCATGCCAAACGAAACAAATATCAAATTAGATCCAATTTACAATATTGACAATTATAGCAAAGAAATAAAATACAGATTACAAAAAACCAATATTCTTGCTAATCAATTGATAAAGAAGCATAAAGAAAGAAATAAAGCTTTTTACGATAAATGTGCAAAGCCTATTGAATTAAAAATCAATGATAAAGTTTTATAGCAAAAACAACCATATGATAAACATAGAAATATTTATGAAGGTCCATTTATTATAACAAAAATAGACGGAGCAAATATTACAATCCCTAATAATAAAACAAACCAAGAAAAAACTATACACAAAAACAGAATTAGAAAAACATAAAAAAAGGTTGTATAATTTTCATTTTCTATTTATTTAATTTTATTTTAAAAATAAATACTACATATATTGTAATTATTATGCAGATAACAATCTGGAAATTTTTTTTTTTTGAATTTAAACAAAACCAAATACAAATAATCAATTTCAAAATAGTATTATGTACATTCATTATTTGTATAAAGGGTGGTATAGTGACAACAAACAAATATAATATTAGCAAACAAACAAATATAATATTAGCAAACAAACAAATATAATATTAGCTACATACTTATATAAATCTGTTATCAAATTTAAAAAAAAGAAAAATTTTTGTAAACAAATATAATATTAGCAAACAAACAAATATAATATTAGCAAACAAACAAATATAATATTAGCAAACAAACAAATATAATATTAGCAAACAAACAAATATAATATTAGCTACATACTTATATAAATCTGTTATCAAATTTAAAAAAAAGAAAAATTTTTGTAAATATTTATATAGATATACAAAAAGAAAAAACTTGTTTTTTTTTCTCATTATAAAAGGGAGGTGTAGTGCATCCCTGCATATTACCCACATTATACAACTCAAAATACTGGTTTATATCGTTGTTTAATTTAGTACCTAACATATGTAATAAAGAATATAAATAATGATAATAAAGAGTAAAGAGGTCATTCTGTTACTGACAATTGAGAACGTAAGTTGTGTTTTTTTATTGAAAGTGGTGATCGCGACATTAAAACATCCTCGGGACGAATCATAAACTATTACTCAAATCACGACCCAATACAAAAGAAAAACACAGTAAAAACATAATTAAAAAAGCCATAGATATTAGTGATATAATGTTCCAACACAATAACATCAAAAAACTAACCAAAATACTAACTGAAAACAATTACCCTTATAAATACATTAACCATATGATAAGATTACTATTACAAGAAAACAAAAACAAAAGAAAAAATACACAAACAGACAAAAAACAACTACCACAACTGATACACCAAACACAATTTTCGCCAGCATACCATACATACCAACACTAACCAACGGAAAAAATATGAAAAATATTATCAACAGAGATTTAATAACAATAGCATCCAGACCAAACCACACTCTCAACAGACTCTTCAACACACAAAAAACAAAAACCAATATACAAAACAACATAGTGTAGTTTACCAAATACAATGTAATGGCAACAACGAACAACAGTGCAATAAGATATATATAGGACAAACAAAAAGACAACTAGAAATTAGAATAAAAGAACACAAACGATCTGGCACAACACGCTGCAGATAAAAACCATTGTTTTGATTTTGACAATATAAAAATTTTAGAACAAGCGACAAAAACAAACACTGGAAAGTTTACATATCAAGAAAAATATAGAAAAGGCAGTTAACAAAAAAGAAGACAGTGACAACATAAGTAACACTTATAACATAATTTTAAAAAACAAACCAAAAAGATGATGAGGAAAAACACTGACTGTTAGAAACATAAATAATATAAGGTATTTATAATTTGTATTATAATTATACATTAAATTATTGTTGTACTACTAAAAATATTGTTTTGTTTAATATTAATTAAAAAAGTCGCCCGAAGAGGACACAAACCAAGTGTCGAAACGTAGCGCAACAAAAATAAAAACAAAAAGAAATTGTTTTAATTTTTTAATAAAGGTGACCAGAAAGCTTACACCAAAAATCAAAAAATAGAAATTTATTTCCGTTGGTATTATCCGACATCCACGCTTTTCCTAACCTTAAAAATCCCAATTTTAAATATACACGAGAGGCTATAAAAACTAAAATCCCTAGATTAAAATACACGCTTAGTCGTTGGGCTATTTTCTAAAAACCATTGGGCTATTTCTTTATGTTCCGATGACATTACATATACTTTCCATTACATAAACTTGGTAACTTTCTAACATACAATGGAGACAGTTTCCTAATTTACACCTTCAAAATTTAGACGACACTTATGGCTCACCTTTGGGTACCACTTATGTTACGAAAATTTTTCCTAATTTATGCAATTCATTTCCATTGATCGCCATTTATGTTACGGTTCGGTGGCCCTGATGAGGATTCCGGCTAGCTACGGTTCAGATCTCAGGAGGTTCCAACCCTCTCACCAGGTGCGTACCGTACACAAAAAATACTAGACACTCTACCAAACAAATTAAACACAAAATCACAACTTACCACACAATGAATATAGACCGACGTTGTTGCCCCTATATGCCCCCCCAACGACCCCTAAACCCGCTCGACTTGACCCTTTCCTTACCTTACCATCATTGCCTTTATCCCTATAACTTTTAAGCCATTATTATTTTCAGGTTAACTTTCATTTAAAAATCATCTTAATTTTATTACAATCCTTTTAAATCTTACATTAACAATATTTCTTAATACTTATCTCTAAACTCTCTACAAATTCACTATATTCACTTAAATCTATCATACAATAATTTTTTTTTACTGTTAACGTTATTTTAAATTTTCTTAATATATTCTTTTTTCTTCTTTTTTTTTGTTGTTGACTTTAAATATAAAATTCGGTATGCTAACAATTCTTTTAATTCACATTCGTATATACATATGTGTTATCTTTTATTTATTCCACAAATCTGTTCCGCAGTTAATTCTTTAATATCGGTTTTATAAAATTTTTCAAAATCTTCTCTATTTCAAATAAAATAATTATCTCTTACCCGTTTTCCTTTTTTTTATGTTTTTTCTCTTTTTTTCTTTTTCTCTACGGCTCAAATCTGATCTTTTTTTTCCAAATTTGAACACCGCACAAACCTCACAAAATTTGAGAGAGCTCCCTAAAATTTTCTATTATCGGAAAATATCGCGGCTATATTATTGTTAACGCCTGATGTGAACCCTTACTCTGGTTGTTCTTTAAGAGATAGGTATCCTTCATAAATATTTCAATCTTTCCAAATTTTAACTCAATTCATTTCGTTTTTCAGACTCCTCGTCTTGACACAGATTTGCCGTTTAAATTTCTAGCCTTTTTTTAAACATATATTCAATACTAGAAAAATTCTACATAAAAAAATGTTCAAAAAAAAAACTTATAAACTTATGTATAACACAAAAATTGTAATTGTATGAAATAATCACAAAAAAAATATTTATGTAATAAATTTAAAATAAAAAAATAACTTAACTAGTACAATTTTAAATATTCTACACTTTCGCTTTGCTTCAATCTTTCGAAATTAAGTTGCTTTTCTCGGTTCTATTTAAAACTTTGTATTGGCTTTCGTTATCTTAATTTACGTTTCTTTCATCTGTCCCATCAAGGCAATCAACGTATGCACTTATAGCCTTCTGACATATGGGGACCACTTTTTCCTTCACATATAAATTAAAACAAATGTTACCTGGCTCATCCCTTGGTAACTTGAAGACCGACTTTTCCTTATGGGGCACTTTCAGCGATGTAACCCTCCCTCTATATTTTCGGATAGATGCCTTCCTTTTGCGATACAATTGGTGATGATGCCAGCTACGAACACATACCTCACATTAGTTAAATTCCTTTCACTTATCATCACACAAAAAAAACTTCTTTTTCCAGAAAATTCAACTTACGTTTTTATGTCCTTACGAAAAAAACAAAAATTGGTATAATTCCCTCCGAATCCTTCTCCTTGATTCCGCTGCTCCTTTGGTCATTTATATTTATTTTCTTTATCTTTTACTTCACTGACCGTTTATTATTTGTTATCTTCGCACTTGAACTGGCTTAGTAACATTTAAACACTTTAAATTCACTGCGTGCCTTATCGCAACTTTTATGATACTAAACTTATATGTCGTTTACATCTTCTCATGAAGTCTTCATGCTACGGGATTATTCCAACAATGCTGGATTATATATTGTAGATCTTTCTACAGTTTCGGTATATATGTACTCCCAGTTTTCCTCCAAAACTCCATCTCTATTCTAAACGCATTTGGCTTTATTTAATTTAAATTTTCTCCATCATTATTTATTCTATGCAATTCTATTTTAATGTTTGCTATTTAGACTCTTCCTTTTTGTTACCCAAAAAGTTCATATCTTTTGTCCTGCACCATCCTATATGTCCCTATCCTCCCTTTTCCACACCAAACGATTCTGTATAACACCAGACGAGCAATTTTAAATATTTTTATATTTTTCAAAATTATCCGCTATAAATTTACTATCAACCTTTTTACTACTATACTATATTGTCTTACAGATTTTTCTCGCATTGCCAACTATACTCTAATTCGCTGAGTAGTTCAACACACCATGACATTTGACCATTGATAAGACAATCCAACACACATGTAAGTATACATATTTTATTTGGTATATTCTTCTTCTTTGTTGGCTACATTTCTGTACACATGTAAGTATGGATTTTTCTAATAAAATTTTAAGTTTATTTATTTACAGGTTTTCTTGGAACTTTTGGATTCCGGAAGGGATACTAAAAATGCAGGTACGTATCTTCTTTTATTAACTAAGGTCTGCTATATCATTTCGTACATTAATTCTACATTTTCCTTCCTGTTTTCAGCCTTCTTACACCATATTGGCCACAGGCCAAACGAAATTTGAGAAAAATCTGTGAAATATTTTTGTTTTTTGATAGTTTTAAGTGAAGAGATCTATATGCTAATTTGGATATTATGGCAATTTAAGTCGATATAATAGGGGTCAATAGCGTTCATCCTATGGCCGGTAAAAGCTTATTAGTAGTATATTTGTGTATTTTATGGATCACTGTTCTAGTACATTTGGATGCATCAAACCATTTTAACTTGGCAGCACTGGTTTTTAGGGTTGGCAACACTATTTTTGGCAAAGTCACAAACCTTAATGCAGTTTTACCTTCCTTTTAACCTGGCATCAATTTTGTATTCCGTTAAGTTTGAATTTTTCCGTTATTTAGCATTATTTTTACAGATTCATCAACCTTTTTTCTCATTATTTAGCAGATTCCCGACCTTTTTACCATTATTTAGCAGATTCGTAACTCTTTTCCCGTTATTTTAGCAGATTCGTAACCCTTTTCCCGTTATTTATTAATATATTTGGTAGAGGTGTCATCATAATGATTTATTGAAGCCTAAAAAGACACTATACATTTTTTTTTAGATTTACCAGATAAGGAAAAATGTGTATTTATTTGCTATTGACAGCACCTTTTTAGTAAGCAGAACCGCAGAGTTCGCTGTCTGTTTAGCAAAATCTCAAATCTTTTCGTTATTTTTTAATATTCAAGTATATATTTGTTATTGACAGAACTAGATTAAGATCATTTAAATTTTTTATTAACAAACCAAAAGCCTTACTTAGAGTTGAAAACCTAATCTATAGCAAATCATGAACCCATATTCGCTTTACTTATAGTTACAATACTATTAAACTTTTTTTCGTTATTTATTAATATATTTGGTAGAGGTGGCAACATTATGATTTATTGAAGCCTAAAAAGACATTATGTATTTTTTTATATAAAAAAAGTTACCAAAAAGTTAAAAAAGTCACATATTTTAACAAAAACATTAACGAAAAACAACTGTATGCTAACATGTTTACTAACACACACACATGTTAACATACAATTCTTTTTCCGTTTATATATTTTTTAGTAAGCAGAGCCACTGAGTTCGCTGTCTTTTTACAAAATCACAAGTCTTTTTATTAAAACAAGTTTTTTTTTGTTATAATGCAATGAATGAAATAAAAACAACAGATGAATAATTTTGTTTTATTGTTATATTATATACAAAAAATTTTTTAAAAATACTTATTATTAATACATCATTTAAAAATAAGGAGGGCAAAATTTATTTAATTTTTTTTTTCATACAGTTTTAATTTTCTTTTTTTTTTTCAAATCAGTACAAGCTCGATTTTCGCGACTAATTAAAAACCAGACCTGTCGCGAAAAACGAATTTTCGCGCAAACAGAACCCAAAATTTTATTGAAAAATTTTATGTAATTTTAAAAATTAGAATTGTTTTTATTGATATATTTTAAACATTTTTAAAGAAATTGGAGATTTTGAGTTGCTTTTTTGGCAAATTATTTTTTAAAATAACAGCTGAATCACGTAGTTCATATAGTGCTGTTGTCGGCTTATCATTTTCTAAAGCCCATTGTATGCATATGTTTATCGATGTTATAGCATCGTCCACTTTAATTTTGTTTTCTTCATGACCACTTTCGTATATATCCTCCGATTCCGTATCTGATAATTCCAGTTGCTCCTCATTACTTCCCACATGAAATTCTTCTTGAATCCAGTTGTTTATGTCAGCATTCGTGAACAGGTTTTCCGTACCAACTTGAGCTACAAGTGTACCAATAGTTGAAAGATCTTCGTTTTCTTCCTGAATTATATTTTGTAAAATATTTATGGGCATGTTATTCTCTTCACTCCATTCACTACCGAATTCGAGCAAGGCTTTCCCTTTTGATTGTAGATTTCCTTCCATTCTGGGCCAAATAAGATGATCAACGACACAGGTAAGTGTTCTCACACAAATGCAAAGTATCGTCCTAAACTTTTTTGTGAATTTTTTTCTAAATTTTCGCCTTTTCTTTATTTTCAGGTTCACAAGTAAATGAGCATGATGGGGCAATCTGCGGTGTCGCTCTGCCGCGTTAATTTAGGTTTGCCCATAACGAAACAAATTTTTAAGAACCAGGACATGGGGCAGGAGTAGGTTCGCTCCATGCAAATTTTAGGAGCCCCCTCCTTGATAAGTTAGGGAAAAAGAAAAAATACTAACAAAACTAAAACAACAAAACCAAAAAAAAAACCATACTAACCCAAAACTAACTATGTTAAGTGTTCAGGTGTTCAGGTAAGTTAATGGTCTACAACGTGAGGAACTCCCACACCCTGACACAGAGTCTCATACCTATTTTTATCTCTCTTTTCATATACCTAATTCTACCCTTCCTTCACTCTGGCCTAATCTGGACCATTAACCCATAGGAATCCTCATCATAACCATCACTGAACACCAGCCGACTTCCGCATTTTTTTAGGTAAAAAAACGTAGTGGCAACCCATACCAAAGATCCTTTTCTTTTCAACAATTCTTGTAATTGGTCTTCAACCAATTGGGCACTTAGAGTGCAATTTATTCGAACGCCCACAAAAAGAAAGTACTTTCGCTTTCTTTGAGGCAAAATTTCTCCTATCGTAGTTTTAGTTCTTTAAACCAACGCAACTCTACTATCTAGTCAACATACCACTTTTAATCGCATGAACTTTTCCCTTATGTCACTTGCCTTTAAATTAGTATGACTAAATATCTGGGTTTCAAGGGTTGATAAAGTAGCCTTAAATCTACTTTATCTGTTTTGTTTAAAATTTTAAATGCGGCCACTATAAAATTATAAAAATTCATAATTACTTCATATTTCAGATCTTTGTTTTATTCGGGTAACGCCTCTATATTTTTCTTTTTCCTGGAAATCTTTGCTGTTCAGTGTGTTTTGGTTCCTTCACTACAGTGCTTTTACTAATTAAAGACTCAGAGAATTGTATGCGAGATTTCTAAAATCTTCTACTCTCTTCACTTCAATTTTTCGGGAAGTACATATCAACTATCCGTGTTCGAATTTTTACTTTGCGTTTTTTTTTTTCTTGCAGGTTATCTAATCTATTGGAACAAATAGAACAAGCACACCTAAAACTAAGGTACTTATCCTATATTGCACCAAAAAAATGTTAACGCTAAACTAAGAAAAAAAAAAATTGGGACATCACGGTATGTAAAACACATATAACAGATTTGATCGCAGTTCCCTAAACTGTTGTTTCCCTATAAACTAATATTGCACGAGAGTTTGGGTATAATGGGTTGTATACTTAAGTATTTTTTTTTATAAATATTTCGGTCAGGTACTCGGTTAAGATTTTTATCACAGATATTAAGATTAAATTGCACTATTTTATTTCCTAACTACAAATTAGGACATATGTACACTTATAAAAATAATTGATTGCATAATTACAAAAATAATTAAAATTTCTTTCGTCCTAATATTGTACTTTTATTTGAGTAAACTCAATTATCTACCTATAAATTAAAATAAATAGAAGCAATTTAAACCTTAATATCTTTAACATGATAAATTCCTATTGATTTGCCCTGTAAATTCTCCAACTCATACATGTTGTTTCCCACAGGTCGAACCACTCTACATTTAAAAAATTTTCTGCAAAGTTTTGCGTTTATATTTTTCTCAAAATTACTCAAAATGGTGTTCCGACGGAAAACTTCTTGACCTTCTCGCTTATTATATTTCTCGGCACGTTTTTTATATGCTTTTGTCATGTTCGCTTTAATTTTTTCACGTATGATTTGTAACTTCTCATGGGGTTTCATATTTAATACTTCGTGGTCGGTTAAAGATTGTAATTTTCTTCCCAATTTGTAATCAGCACCGCTAGTATACATATGGTAACCAAAAAGGGCGGAAAACGGTGTAACTCCAGTTGCTGTGTGTACTGAGTTTCTTATAGCGCACTCAATTTCAGACAAGCATAAGTCCCAATCTCTATGGTATTCAGCGAGGTATGTTCTTATAGCTGCTAATGCCGACTGATTTACGCGTTCAGACGCATTGGATTGTGGTGAGTATACTGCCGCTTTCATATGTTGTTTTTTATATGTTTTCATTAAACTTTCAAACCCTTTTGCCGCGAACTGATATCCATTGTCACTGTGAATAACCTTTGTAACTCTAAATTTGTGAAATATTTCGTGAACTAAAAATTCTATTACGTTATTTGTGGTTGCCTCTCTCCTAGCTTTGAGAAACTTAAATTTGGTAAAATGATCAACAACAATAAAGATTAAACAATTACCGTGCTTAGATCGTGGATATTTTCCCAGAAAATCAATATAGAGTTTTTGAAACGGTCGATCGGTGATTACCTGATTTCCTATCGCTGGTCTAAGATTTTGGTTGGATGACTTCGTCTCCTTGCACGTTTGACAGTTTTTACAAACATTTTGACTTGCATTGTCATCTTCGGCCAATAAAAGAAACGTCTTAGCCTTTCCAACGTCTTTGCTACTCCTCCGTGGGCTGTTATTACAGTTGAATAAGCTTTTTCGATTACAGGTTGAGTAATATTTGGTGGTATCCATAATTTCCACGGACATTCATCTTCATCGTCTCTATCGAAAGTCATTTTTTTATAAATCATTTCATCTTCGATTTTTAAATCAGGTAATAAATCTTTGTTCTCTTTTATTTTGTTTTTCAGCTCGCAATATACCTCACTTTCGAATTCTGTAGTTTCGAAATCAAATAAATCTTGCATACACACTTCTTCAACTTTGTTTTCATTTGGCAACTTAGACAACATGTCTGCAACTATGTTATCTGACCCTTTTCGGTGTTGTATATCGAAATCGAAAGCTTGTAATTCCAACGACCAACGTGCTAATCTCCCACTCAAATCTTTCAACGTCGCTCTCTTCTATTACCTTAAGTTCTAACATGCTATCGATTTCCTTATAGACTATATCTTTTACGGCAGGTGATATAGGATAATGTCTGTCTTTAACTGGTTCCGCACCTTCCACTAATTTAATGGTGTATTTTTCCAAGGAGATACATCCTACACCTTTCTTCTCAAATGCAGGAAACATCTCAATGACCTCATCTAGTTGTTGTTGTTGTTTTTGTGTTATGTGGATTTGATTTATGGTTTTCGACTTGATAATCTTCATGAAGTTTTTGTAAATCTAATGCAGCTACAACAAAAATTTCAAGAGCTAACTGAAACACTTTTTACAAATCTATCCCTAAATGCTTCTTGTTCTAACTCCGGACAAAGATAAAATTCAATATTATTCGATTTATCCTTATATTTAACTTCTAATGAAACTTTACCTAGTAACTTATGTTTTTGGCCGGCGGCTGTTGTAACTAATGAAAATATTGGCAATATTTTTATTCCTGATTTATCTATGATTTCCCTGCACCCTTTTCCTAAAGGACTAACTGAAGCTCCAGTATCTAGAAGGCCTCTCAAATGCACCTTCAATGCTGGCATATAATCGAGGGTCAGCAGTTTTTTTTCGACTGATGTTATGGTCTCAATTACCAGTCTTCTGGTGAGTCTTCTTGCTGCACATTTCTTCCTCACTTTCCGGATTCTGTTTGAGATTGGTCTTCGGATGCTGATTTCATCACTAAATATTCGGCTTCTTACATGCTCATAATTGTCTTTCCTCTGTTCAAAAGTGTAGATATGTATGTTTAAGCTTTGGATTATATTGGTTGGATATTTTTGTATTTTTAATTGAATTTTTAATATTTTTTTCTTTTACTACTGCAGGTTGGATTGCGGGTTCTCCGTTGAACGATAATTCCCGCAGCTCCCTCGCTCCTCTGAAAATTTCTCCCTTTGCAATTTACGCAGTTTGGTGAAATTACATCGGGCTTTCCGCACCGATAACAAAATAATGACCTATCCTTGGCTGGACAATTCATAAAAAAATGGCCGTTTTGTCGACAATTCCCGCATATAAGTTGGTTTCTGGTTACTTGAGCGTTGGATGGAGTACCTTTTATGGCTGCCAATTCTTCATCTTCTATATCGGGTATTTGATACGGCTCTGATGGGTTTTCCACGATTTCATTAACATGCCTGGTGTACCTATTCATTGGTGTTGATTGTGGCTTAAAATCTTTCCTAAGGAAGATTTTTTCTGCCTCGATACACTCCATCCTCAACCCTTCTACTGACGAAACTGCCATAGGGTACACAATTTTTCCAATACTTTCTCGAAGATTCCTTTTAATAATTTTTACCATTTCAGATTCTGGTATTGAAATATCTAAACGAGATCGTAGCTGAGTCATCGTAAAGAAGAAGGCATCGATTGTTTCTCCGGGTTGTTGTTTTCTCTCCACCATATCCCTCAATAACTCAAAGCTCGATCTGGTGGTCTGATATAATTTCAGCAATGCTGATTTGAGTGTGGACCATTCTGACTAATAGTACTGGATAAATAGCCAGTACCATTTCTCTGCGGCTCCTTTTACCAGTAAGTAAAAATTATCGAGGAGTTCTTTCTCACTCATTCCATATTGTTTTTGCAGACGCTCCAAACGAAAGATAAAATCTTCAACCGCCAGTTTATTGTTGTTGCCGTCAAACTCAATTCCCCATTTGTCGATGCGGACTTTGTTGCTGTAGCGATTATATTCCGATTCGGAAATCACAGATGAGGCTCTCGACGACTGGTGACTATTTATGCCAGACATATACATCGGTCGAGGTCCATTATTCGATGTCTTCGAGATATTTTGTAAGTGTGACCCACAATTCTTTTATTTTCGTGCTGGGTCTGCTGAACTACCAAACTTAATCTACCTATCGTTGCCGTCAAATCAACCATATTCTTTTTCATTTCATTCATCTGGGAATTTACTCCCTTTTCAACCATTCTCTTACCGACTCTTCTATATAGCCTAGATTTAATCCTATGTTCTGTTGCCTACTTGTGCCCTATTCCACTACGTCATATCGCGAAACTGACCATTATTTTCATTATTTTGTGCCATTTGGACAATTTTTTTATTTCTCGGTTTTGGGGTATTTGGTCTATAAATCTTAAGAGCAATTTGTGGTGTAGATCTATTTAAATCAAATTGAACTTGCCTCGTTCTTTTCCGCGACCTCGTAGTCGGGGATCTAACATTCATCTCCTCAAAAAAACTATCAAAAACTTTACTCAAAATTTCGCGTAGAATCCCGCGCACAAAAATTTCAAAATAATATAGGTAATACAAACACAAAAAAAATAATAATCTAAAATAATCTTATATAAAAAAATATAAAAAAAAAACTTTACAAAAAATTAAAGTCTCTAATCTTATCTTTCTAAACTTAATTTCCAAAAAAAAAACTCTATAACCTCAATTAGTAATTTACTAAATACTTAAATATAATCTTAAAAATACTAAATAAAAATTCCAATACTTAAAAGAAAGACTTTTGGTTATATTAACACAAACTAATTTTTCGATTGTATAAACTAAAATTTTGATACTGATTTATTTTTTTTTTTATATATGTATTGCTAAACAAAAAATATTTTTTTTTTTTTTTAATATGAAATGCTAAACAAAAAATTATTTTTTTTTTGGGACAAAGTGATTTATTATTCAAAAATTAACTGAATTCTATTTGGGTTTGGCAATAATGGTAAGATATGGAGGTCAAAGCGGTTTTCTTCGTTTTGTGGTAATTAAACAACTCTACTTTAATTATCTTGAAAACTTTTATTTTGTAGCGTTTCTTAACATACTTCAATTTCATTTTCTATACCTAAAGCGAGCTAACGGAGGATTTAAGCAATATATGACACTACTAACCTCGTGACTTAAATATACACGAGAGGCTGTCGAACATACACTGAATATTTAACACTACTATATAAACTGAAACTATTCTAAACTCATAAAAACACACGAAAACGAATCACTATACAATTAGAGCTATTATAGTAATATTCTAAGCTATAGAAAACAGATCCCTTCTGAAATGCAAAAACTACGGCATCTACCCTAAACACATCACCAACATCACAACAAATGTCAACAAAAATTTCAACAAAAATAATAACACTCAAAAACAATTTACTAACATATTAAATAATTTTCAAGATAAAATCCTAAAATTAGAAATATCGGATAATCACATAACAATCAACACAAAGAAAAAACTCAAAACGGTATTAATAACAGATTTAAAATATAAACTCACTGAACATGAATATGACAAATTTATGGACATACAAAACACAACGCAATATAATATTAAACATATGCGAGAAAAAATACACAATAATAAATTCGAAAGACTACTTAATGAGTTCAAACAAAAATTAGGTATAAAAACAAAACCGGAATGGATAACAAACCTCACAAATATAAAATTCGCTGACGAGTGTTTATGGATACTATCTATGGGCAAAAAATTTGCATTACCGACACATAAGGACAATATTAACACAATCAATATCATAGCAGACTTCGAACACTGTTTCTCCCACTATAAAACAGGGAAAGAAAAAGAAACCGCACGTGCGACCCTAGCCCAAAATCTAAACAACTACATTAGAAAACATAACACAAAACAAATAGATCGATATATACTAAAAATTAACGAAGATACACTTAAAAAAAGACACAAAAACGAAATAATTATAACAAAATCAGACAAAAGCAATAAAACGGTAATAATATGTAAAAATGAATATTTAAACAAAATGAATCAATTGCTAGATGACAAAACAACATATAAAACTATCCGAACAGATTCCACGGATAAACTTATAAAGAATAACAATAACATAATAAATGAGCTTTACAGCAATAAATATATTGACATGTACACTAAGGCAAACGTAAGGTGCAATGCTGCTAACGCTCCACAACTATATGGTCAACCAAAAATTCATAAAACCAACATACTATTGAGACCGATATCAGCATCCTACGAGCTACCGGCATACAATCTCTCCAAATATATATGACAAATACTAAATAATATACTACAAACAAATTACAACATAAAAAACGCGTACCAACTAAAGGAAAAAATACAACACATAAATATAGAACGAGACGACATACTAATATCTCTGGATGTTGTATCGCTTTTTACCAATATCCCAAACCATTTAGCCATAAAAATAATCATAAAAAAATGGGACAAAATCAAGCCACATACAGCCATTTCAAAAAATCAATTTATCAAATTACTGGAACTCTGTTTGAAAGATAACCACTATTTCAAATTCAATAATAAAATATATATGCAAAACTATTGGATGCCAATGGGCAATCCACTATCCCCAATCATTGCAAGGATCGTACTCGATGATCTAATGGAATACACATTAAATAATTTAAAAACACAAAACATACACATCAAATATATAACAAAATACGTTGACGATTTTTTCGCAATAATAAAACAAAAAGACAAATCTAATATATTAAATGAATTTAACTACTCCCACAACAAACTAAAATTCACAATAGAAGAAGAAAAACATAATATAATAAACTTTCTATACACAACAATTCATAAAATAGATAACAAACTCGCAATAAACTGGTACACCAAAAATACATTGTAGTGCATCCCTGCATATAACCCACATTATACAACTCAAAATACTGGTTTATATCGTTGTTTAATTTAGTACCTAACATATGTAATAAAGAATATAAATAATGATAATAAAGAGTAAAGAGGTCATTCTGTTACTGACAATTGAGAACGTAAGTTGTGTTTTTTTATTGAAAGTGGTGATCGCGACATTAAATGGCGACCGTGACAAATTTAAATTAACAAAAAAAAAAAAAACAAGGAAAAAAATTGGAAAAAACTGTAAATTCAAAAAAAAAAATTGGAAAGTTGAGTTAATTGACATACACTAAAAAAGGAAATACACATTAAAAAAAAAGAAACAGAAAACTTTACTTGTATGTGCAAATAGAAAAAAAAACACAGTATATATTAAAATAAATACCTATGTATAACAAAAACATAATGCTAATGCATTTATAACATTGTGTAATAAATAATGAGTAAATGAAAAATAAAATGTAACTACCAAGAAAGATGTGTTGTAATTCGTATTACAACAAAAAAAAATAAAATAACTAACTTTGCTACACAAAAAAAATACTTTTCAAAATTATAAATTTCGCGAAATTATTTGCAATAAAACGTTATATAAAGGAAACTGTAAATTCTACAAAACAAATGCAAACACGAGAAAAAAGCTCAGAGAAACTGAATACAACAAAATCATACATATGTATACCATACGTACATATATACATGTATAACGATAGTGCGTTTATTTGAGTGATTGTGAAATATTATATGTGCAGACAAAAAAAAAAATTCAGGATTAACCTTGATAAATACCAAGCACAACAACCAAGGTTAAATTAAAGTAAAAAACAAAAAAAAAAACAACAGAACGGAAAAAACAATAACGTATTTTGACCAACACATTTCGTAACTTTGTGAAAACAACAAAACATATGTATATGTAAATGAGAGGAGAAAAATACAACGTGTGGCTAACTAGGCCTTAAAACATTGAAACAGAAAAAAAAACCAGTTAAAATTGAAACGGTAAACAATGGAAATATGCAATTTTAACGCGATTTAAAAATAAAAAAAAAAAACAACAGTGTGAAAAAAAATATGTCGTAAACTTAAAATTTCTATACAAAGAAAAAAAAAAAAACAACAGTTAAAATTAAAACAGAAAATTAAAAAAAATAAGTACAGTAAAGAACAAAATGCACAATTATCGAAGTGTACATATAAAAACTTTACATAGTAAATAAACGAAAAATACACAACTGTACCCATAAATCAAAATCGAAAAACATTTTCTTAAATAGAAAATAAAACAGTTATAACTACAGTTGAGAACAAAATACTCAATTATCGAACTGTACATATAAAAACTTTACATAGTAAATAAACGAAAGAACAGTAGGGGAA
This sequence comes from Cordilura impudica, assembly GCA_963682025.1. Taxonomy (NCBI): domain Eukaryota; kingdom Metazoa; phylum Arthropoda; class Insecta; order Diptera; family Scathophagidae; genus Cordilura; species Cordilura impudica. The sequence goes on along the minus strand of OY821517.1, from coordinate 223,786,093 downwards.
AAATACACAACTGTACCCATAAATCAAAATCGAAAAACATTTTTTTTAAATAGAAAATAAAACAGTTATAAAAAATACAGTTTGAAAAAAACGTATATAAGAAAACATATAACAGTCATCTCTATCATCAGCTAATACAACAAATCACCGTTAACATCAACAACTACAACAAAATCACCTCTAACATCAACAACTACAAAAAAAATCATTTTTAACATCAACAAGTACAACAAAATCATCTATAATGCGGCTTTGTCGATGTCCTCAACCACAACCACAGCGGCTTAACGTAAATATGACATATTTAAAGGTCAAAAATAAAATTTAATATTTACTCTTATATTCAAAAATATAATTTAATTAAATTCATACTTACCCTTTATATTTAAACATATATTTAAAATTATAATACATACCTACCTCTTTATACTTAAAATATAACTAAAGTTATAACAAAATATATATTTACCCTTTATATTTAAAAAATTAATTACTTACCTTTTTACTTAAATTTTATTCAAAAAAATATACCTACCTTAATTTTTTTTTTATATAAAAAAAAAAACAAATACACTTACCTATACATATAAAAATTAGAATTACACAAATACTTACCTTACTTTTTTTTACAATTATAATACATTTATATTTACATAAATACTTAAATTGTAATTACACTAAAATATGAGCTTATGAATATACTTACCTTTACATCAAAACAAAAATAAATTATACATTTATACTTATATTAACTACATAATACTTTACAAACACAAATTATACAACAATTGAAAAAAAACAAATTTTTATGGTACTTTATAATTTATTATATATGCTCCATTGAAACAAAACATAATAAATGAACGATTCCGAAAATGAAAAATTTATTGGACTCATTAACAAATTTTATAAAGTTAAGAAGAGAAGATTACAAAACCGGCCACTTTCAACCAAAAAAAATAAAATATTAGAATATGTAAATTTGTTAATCGAAACTTATAATTCAATAGTAGAATTTGCAAAAATTAATTCAGAAAATTTACCAACTGTCGAAAAACGCAAATTTTTTCAAAAATAAGGCATTGTCGTGAAATTTTAGTACGCTGCTTCGGGAAGCTCAATTGTAAGATAAGGGTTCCAGAAAACATAGAATCATTTAAATTAGTAACCAAAGACGTTTTTACGGATAGTGAAAGCGATTCTGAATACAGTGGATCAGAAGTTGAGTCAAACATTGAAAATAAGAATAGTTTGGACAATGAACAAAAGATGGCAACCATTGAAGCAAAGAAATCGTACATTAGTATGTGCGCCTCTATAATAAGGGAAAATTATAATGGCAATCCATTAACTTTAGAATAATTTTTGTCCTTTATAAAATCAAAATTAGAATCAAAAGCGCGTGAAGTTTTGCCCGAAAATATTTGTTCCGTAGCAGAGATAAAAACCGCTCTAAAAAATGGAATCAAACCTGACAATTCGAATGCAGGAAAAATTGCAGCTCTTAGTATAAGAAATAACAATTTTGCCGATTTTGCCAAACAAGCAGAGGAGCTCGCTGATTCATTAAAGCATTCCCTGGTAGTTGAAGGCATTACGAAAAGCAAAGCCCACGAAATGGCAATCGAACAAACAGTCAGTGTTTGTCGCTTAAATGCAAAACCTAATTTGGTTAAGTCGATACTAGCATCGTCTGTATTTTCCGATCCAAAGGAAGTCGTCGCGAAATTGGTAGTTGAGCAAACAACTGAAATAAAAGAACGACAGGTTTTGTCAGTTAGGACCCATAGCAGAGGTAGGAGTAATGATTTTCGTTCTCGTAGCAGTTCTTATCAAGGCAGTAATTTTAGTCAATTTCGAAATAATTCTTATCATAGAAACAATCGTGGCAATGCCAATAATCAGAACTATCGCAGAACAAACAATAATTTTACCAACAATAACAATAACCACAATAATCATTTTCAAAACAACTATCGCGGAAATTCAAGAAACCATAATAACCCAAGAGCTTCAGTTAGGACTTTAAACTTAGAAGTCCCTCAGCAATCCGTGTTGAGGGAAGAAGAAAACTAACAGCGAACAAAAACATTTTTCATACAGATTCCTCTAACACACATATTTTTCAAAAATCAGTCTATAGTTTAAATTTAAACTATGCCGACTTTATAAAATTAAACTGCATCGACGCAACACAATCATGTACTTTTCTTGTAGATACACAGGCCGACATTTCTTTGATAAAAATTTCAACCTTACATCAAGACATTATTTTAAATCAGAATGAAATAATAAGCATTACTGGCATTACGTCCAATGCAATATCAACGTTAGGGACCATTTGCACAAATTTAATCATTTCGAATTGTTTAATTCAACAAGTTTTTCACGTTGTCAATGACGATTTTAATATCCCAGCTAATGGCATCATAGGTAAAGATTTCCTTAAGGACAACAAATGTCACATCGATTATGGAAAAATGATTTCAACGGTTTCAATGCGCAATACCCATACTACAAGGTACAAGAAACTTTACTTGCATCATACCACCAAGATGTGCGGTATTCAGAATTTTTAATTTACGCAACGTTAAGGAGCCTATGTTTGTAGATTCACAAGAAATTGAAAAAGGAGTTTTTATAGGGAAAGGAATTATAGATTCGCAAAACCCAGTTTTACGCATAGTCAATACCACTGATGGACTTCAATGTATCCAAAACGATAAAGTTAAAATGGAAAAATTAGAAAATTTTTATATATACTCAATCAACGAACATGACAAAAATACAGAGCGTATCAACAAGCTGAAGGAAATACTTCAAACTCAAATGCCACGCGAGGCTCAAAAGGATTTAATACCTTTATGTGAAACATATTCCGATATTTTTGCCTTAAAAGATGACAAAATGTCAATAAACAGCTTCTATGAACAAAAATTCAGATTAGTAGACTCAACACCAGTCTACATAAAAAATTACAGACTTGCGCATACACAAAAGTACGAAATAAATAGACAAGTTAACAATTTATTAGAAAACGACTTGATCGAACCAAGCAGCTCAAACTTCAACAGTCCATTAATTTTAGTACCTAAAAAAAAGTTCAGATAACCAAAAATCGTATCGCATGTGGGTAGACTACCGTGCTGTAAACAAAAAGCTAATTGCGGATAAATTTCCTTTGCCCCGTATTGACGACATTTTGGATAATTTAGGCCGAGCAAAACATTTTTCAATTGTAGACTTGTTCTCAGGACTCCATCAAATTCCTATACACCCAGATTCAAGAGACATCACAGCGTTTAGTACTGATAAGGGTTCATTTCGATGGAAAGTTCTTCCATTCGGATTGAATGTTGCGCCAAACTCTTTTTCACGAATGATGTCCATTACATTCTCTGGTCTAGCTCCAAACAAAGCTTTCTTATATGTCGATGACATAATTATTACAGGTTGCAGTAAAAACCATCATCTCAATAACCTGAAAGACGTTTTCGAAATTTTAAGAAAACATAACCTAAAATAAACCCATATAAGTGCAATTTCTTCCGATCTGAGGTCACTTTCTTAGGACATAAATGTACATCAAAAGGTCTTCTGCCAGATGACAGCAAAATAAGTACAATAAAAAATTATACAATTCCTTTTGACAAAGACTCAGTTCGGCGGTTCGTGGTATTTGCCAACTATTATAGGCGTTTCATTCCCAATTTTGCTACTATAGCAGCCCCTTTGAATTATTTAACAAGGAAGAATGTTATTTTCAATTGGAGTGAACAATGTCAAAAATCTTTCGAAGAACTCAAACGTGCTCTAATATGTCCCAAAATCTTGCAGTACCCCGATCTAACAAAAAAATGTGTAATAACAGTTGATGCATCCAAACTTGGCTGTGGAGCTATATTAAGTCAGAACTGTAACGGAAACGACTTACCAATTTACATGCCTCAAAATCATTTACACAATCGGAACAAAAGAAACCTATAATCGAACTCGAACTACTAGCAATACACTTTGCAATTACGCAATTTCGCCCTTATGTTTATGGAACCTCATTTACAGTAAGATCTGATCACCGTCCATTAGTTTACCTTTTTAATATAAAGGACCCATCATCCAAACTAACTCGAATTCGGTTAGACCTTTCCGAATACAATTCTACTGTAGAGTATATAAAAGGCAAAGAAAATGTTGGTGCTGATGCTCTATCCAGACTATCAATAAACGATCTAAAGGAAGAAAATAATCAAGTATTAGCTGTGACGACACGGGCGATGTCAAGAAGAGTAAAAACCAATAAATTAGACCCACTAAAACCTTTTACAAGCAACAATGACTGTAAATTACAAATTTACGACAAATTTTCTCACAATTTTAGTAAAAACATAGAAAAAATAAAGACAGAAATAATCAGTAAGGAAGAAAACTTTAAGAAACTTCGAATAAATATTTATAAAAAATGTAAGAAACTGCTATCGGTAGAATTTGATTTAGTTAACGAAACTTAGACTTTATGCTTTCGAGGCTGGAAAATGAAGCCAACAAAAACAAATTTTACGAAGCAGAATGGCCAAAAAATTATTTATTTTTTACTATGTTTACAACACAAAATTTGAAAATCCATGGAAATCAAATATTAAAAACTCTTGAAATAATCCTTACAGAACCAATCGCTATAGTTATTACTGAAAACGAAAAACAAAAACTTATGCAAATCTATCATAATGATCCTCTACTAGGCGGACATTGTGGACAAAAGAAACTTTATGCCAAAATCAGGACAAAATACTACTGGAAAAAGATGACAAGAGATATTGCAAAGTATGTAAGAAACTGTACAAAATGTAATTTAAACAAAGTCAAACCAGCAAACATAGAGAAACTAGTTCTTACTCCAACACCAGTTAAGGCATTTGACGTAGTAGTTTTAGATACGATAGGACCTTTACCCCAATCTAACTACGGAAATAAGTATGCACTAACATTAATGTGTGACTTATCAAAATATTTAGTTTCAATTCTAATACCTGATAAATCAGCCGCTACAGTTGCTCGAGCAATATTTGAAAATTTCATATTAGTCTATGGGAAAATGCATACCTTAAAATCGGACTTAGGAACGGAATTTAAAAATGAACTTTTTTGAGAAATGTGTAAATTTTTAAAAATCGAAATAAAATTTTCGACGAGTTACCACCACCAAACCCTAGGTACAGTGGAACGTAACCACCGAGTTTTCAACGAATATGTTCGAGCATACATAGACGAGAATTTAAATGATTGGGATATTTATCTCAAATACTTTACCTTTTATCACAACACAACATCAAATTCAGTTTTCGACAACAAATTTACACCATTCGAATTAATTTTTGGTAAAAATATAACCATGCCAAACGAAACAAATATCAAATTAGATCCAATTTACAATATTGACAATTATAGCAAAGAATTAAAATACAGATTACAAAAAACCAATATTCTTGCTAATCAATTGATAAAGAAGCATAAAGAAAGAAATAAAGCTTTTTACGATAAATGTGCAAAGCCTATTGAATTAAAAATCAATGATAAAGTTTTATTGCAAAAACAACCATATGATAAACATAGAAATATTTATGAAGGTCCATTTATTATAACAAAAATAGACGGAGCAAATATTACAATCCCTAATAATAAAACAAACCAAGAAAAAACTATACACAAAAACAGTATTAGAAAAACATAAAAAAAGGTTGTATAATTTTCATTTTCTATTTATTTAATTTTATTTCAAAAATAAATACTACATATATTGTAATTATTATGCAGATAACAATCTGGAAAATTTTTTTTTGAATTTAAACAAAACCAAATACAAATAATCAATTTCAAAATAGTATTATCTACATTCATTATTTGTATAAAGGGTGGTATAGTGACAACAAACAAATATAATATTAGCAAACAAACAAATATAATATTAGCAAACAAACAAATATAATATTAGCTACATACTTATATAAATCTGTTATCAAATTTAAAAAAAAAGAAAAATTTTTGTAAATATTTATATAGATATACAAAAAGAAAAAACTTGTTTTTTTTTCTCATTATAAAAGGGAGGTGTAGTGCATCGCTGCATATAACCCACATTATACAACTCAAAATACTGGTTTATATCGTTGTTAATTTAGTACCTAACATATGTAATAAAGAATATAAATAATGATAAGAAAGAGTAAAGAGGTCATTCTGTTACTGACAATTGAGAACGTAAGTTGTGTTTTTTTATTGAACATCCTCGGGACGAATCATAAACTATTACTCAAATCACGACCCAATACAAAAGAAAAACACAGTAAAAACATAATTAAAAAAGCCATAGATATTAGTGATATAATGTTCCAACACAATAACATCAAAAAACTAACCAAAATACTAACTGAAAACAATTACCCTTATAAATACATTAACCATATGATAAGATTACTATTACAAGAAAACAAAAACAAAAGAAAAAATACACAAACAGACAAAAAACAACTACCACAGCTGATACACCAAACACAATTTTCGCCAGCATACCATACATACCAACACTAACCAACGGAAAAAATATGAAAAATATTATCAACAGAGATTTAATAACAATAGCATCCAGACCAAACCAAACTCTCAACAGACTCTTCAACACAAAAAAACAAAAACCAATATACAAAACAACATAGTGTAGTTTACCAAATACAATGTAATGGCAACAACGAACAACAGTGCAATAAAATATATATAGGACAAACAAAAAGACAACTAGAAATTGGAATAAAAGAACACAAACGATCTGGCACAACACGCTGCAGATAAAAACCATTGTTTTGATTTTGACAATATAAAAATTTTAGAACAAGAGACAAAAACAAACACTGGAAAGTTTACATATCAAGAAAAATATAGAAAAGACAGTTAACAAAAAAGAAGACAGTGACAACATAAGTAACACTTATAACATAATTTTAAAAAACAAACCAAAAAGATGATGAGGAAAAAACACTGACTGTTAGAAACATAAATAATATAAGGTATTTATAATTTGTATTATAATTATACATTAAATTATTGTTGTACTACTAAAAATATTGTTTTGTTTAATATTAATTAAAAAAGTCGCCCGAAGAGGACACAAACCAAGTGTCGAAACGTAGCGCAACAAAAATAAAAACAAAAAGAAATTGTTTTAATTTTTTAATAAAAGTGACCAGAAAGCTTACACCAAAAATCAAAAAATAGAAATTTATTTCCGTTGGTATTATCCGACATCCACGCTTTTCCTAACCTTAAAAATCCCAATTTTAAATATACACGAGAGGCTATAAAAACTAAAATCCCTAGATTAAAATACACGATTAGTCGTTGGGCTATTTTCTAAAAACCATTGGGCTATTTCTATATGTTCCGATGACATTACATATACTTTCCATTACATAAACTTGGTAACTTTCTAACATACAATGGAGACAGTTTCCTAATTTACACCTTCAAAATTTGGACGACATTTATGGCTCACCTTTGGGTACCACTTATGTTACGAAAATTTTTCCTAATTTATGCAATTCATTTCCATTGATCGCCATTTATGTTACGGTTCGGTGGCCCTGATGAGGATTCCGGCTAGCTACGGTTCAGATCTCAGGAGGTTCCAACCCTCTCACCAGGTGCGTACCGTACACAAAAAATACTAGACACTCTACCAAACAAATTAAACACAAAATCACAACTTACCACACAATGACATAGAGACGGACGTTGTTGCCCCTATATGCCCCCCCAACCATGGTCGTAAGTATCCACGTTCACCTATCATTCACGACCCCTAAACCCGCTCGACTTGACCCTTTCCTTACCTACCATCATTGCCTTTATCCCTATAACTTTTAAGCCATTATTATTTTCAGGTTAACTTTCATTTAAAAATCATCTTAATTTTATTACAATCCTTTTAAATCTTACATTAACAATATTTCTTAATACTTATCTCTAAACTCTCTACAAATTCACTATATTCACTTAAATATATCATACAATAATTTTTTTTTTTTACTGTTAACGTTATTTTAAATTTTCTTAATATATTCTTTTTTCTTCTTTTTTTTTGTTGTTGACTTTAAATATAATTTTCGTTATGCTAACAATTCTTTTAATTCACATTCCTATATACATATGTGTTATCTTTTATTTATTCCACAAATCTGTTCCGCAGTTAATTCTTTAATATCGGTTTTATAAAATTTTTCAAAATCTTCTCTGTTTCAAACAAAATAATTATCTCTTACCCGTTTTCCTTTTTTTATGTTTTTTCTCTTTTTTTCTTTTTCTCTACGGTTCAAATCTGATCTTTTTTTTCCAAATTTGAACACCGCACAAACCTCACAAAATTTGAGAGAGCTCCCTAAAATTTTCTATTATCGGAAAATATCGCGGCTATATTATTGTAAACGCCTGATGTGAACCCTTACTCTGGTTGTTCTTTAAGAGATAGGTATCCTTCATAAATATTTCAATCTTTCCAAATTTTAACTCAATTCATTTCGTTTTTCAGACTCCTCGTCTTCACACAGATTTGCCGTTTAAATTTCTAGCCTTTTTTTAAACATATATTCAATACTAGAAAAATTCTACATAAAAAAATGTTCAAAAAAAAACTTATAAACTTATGTATAACACAAAAATTGTAATTGTATGAAATAACCACAAAAAAAATATTTATGTAATAAATTTAAAATAAAAAAATAACTTAACTAGTACAATTTTAAATATTCTACACTTTCGCTTTGCTTCAATCTTTCGAAATTAAATTGCTTTTCTCGGTTCTATTTAAAACTTTGTATTGGCTTTCGTTATCTTAATTTACGTTTCTTTCATCTGTCCCATTAAGGCAATCAAAGTATGCACTTATAGCCTTCTGACATATGGGGACCACTTTTTCCTTCACATATAAATTAAAACAAATGTTACCTGGCTCATCCCTTGGTACCTTGAAGACCGACTTTTCCTTATGGGGCACTTTCAGCGATGTAACCCTCCCTCTATATTTTCGGATAGATGCCTTCCTTTTGCGATACAATTGGTGATGATGCCAGCTACGAACACATACCTCACATTAGTTAAATTCCTTTCACTTATCATCACACAAAAAAAACTTCTGTTTCCAGAAAATTCAACTTACGTTTTTATGTCCTTACGAAAAAAACAAAAATTGGTATAATTCCCTCCGAATCCTTCTCCTTGATTCCGCTGCTCCTTTGGTCATTTATATTTATTTTCTTTATCTTTTACTTCACTGACCGTTTATTATTTGTTATCTTCGCACTTGAACTGGCTTAGTAACATTTAAACACTTTAAATTCACTGCGTGCCTTATCGCAACTTTTATGATACTAAACTTATACGTCGTTTACATCTTCTCATGAAGTCTTCATGCTACGGGATTATTCCAACAATGCTGGATTATATATTGTAGATCTTTCTACAGTTTCGGTATATATGTACTCCCAGTTTTCCTCCAAAACTCCATCTCTATTCTAAACGCATTTGGCTTTATTTAATTTAAATTTTCTCTTATTCTATGCAATTCTATTTTAATGTTTGCTATCTAGACTCTTCCTTTTTGTTACCCCAAAGTTAATATCTTTTGTCCTACACCATCCTATATGTCCCTATCCTCCCTTTTCCACACCAAACGATTCTGTATCACACCAGACGAGCATAAATATTAATAGCCATTCAATTTTAAATATTTTTATATTTTTCAAAATTATCCGCTATAAATTTACTATCAACCTTTTTACTACTATACTATATTGTCTTACAGATTTTTCTCGCATTGCCAACTATACTCTAATTCGCTGAGTAGTTCAACACACCATGACATTTACCATTGATAAGACAAACCAACACACATGTAAGTATACATATTTTATTTGGTATATTCTTCTTCTTTGTTGTTTACATTTCTGTACACATGTAAGTATGGATTTTTCTAATAAAATTTTAATTTTATTTATTTACAGGTTTTCTTGGAACTTTTGGATTCCGGAAGGGATACTAAAAATGCAGGTACGTGTCTTCTTTTATTAACTAAGGTCTGCTATATCATTTCCTACATTAATTCTACATTTTCCTTCCTGTTTTCAGCCTTCTTACACAATATTGGCCACAGGCATACAAATAAGTATAAATATTAGCTAATGCATATTTTCCTAAACTTTTTTGTGAATTTTTTTCTAAATTTTCGTCTTTTCTTTATTTTCAGGTTCACAAGTAAATGAGCATGATGGGGCAATCTGCGGTGTCGCTCTGCCGCGTTAATTTAGGTTTGCCCATAACGAAACAAATTTTTAAGAACCAGGACATGGGGCAGGAGTAGGTTCGCTCCATGCAAATTTTAGGAGCCCCCTCCTTGATAAGTTAGGGAAAAAGAAAAAATACTAACAAAACTAAAACAACAAAACCAAAAAAAACCATACTAACCCAAAACTAACTAAGTTAAGTGTTCAGGTGTTCAGGTAAGTTAATGGTCTACAACGTGAGGAACTCCCACACCCTGACACAGAGTCTCATACCTATTTTTATCTCTCTTTTCAGATACCTAATTCTACCCTTCCTTCACTCTGGCCTAATCTGGACCATTAACCCATAGGAATCCTCATCATAACCATCACTGAACACCAGCCGACTTCCGCATTTTTTTAGGTAAAAAAAAACGTAGTGGCAACCCATACCAAAGATCCTTTTCTTTTCAACAATTCTTGTAATTGGTCTTCAACCAATTGGGCACTTAGAGTGCTAATTATTCGAACGCCCACAAAAAGAAAGTACTCTCGCTTTCTTTGAGGCAAAATTTCTCCTAACGTAGTTTTCGTTCTTTAAACCAACGCAACTCTACTATCTAGTCAACATACCACTTTTAATCGTATGAACTTTTCCCTTATGTCACTTGCCTTTAAATTAGTATGACTAAAATATCTGGGTTTCAAGGGTTGATAAAGTAGCCTTAAATCTACTTTATCTGTTTTGTTTAAAATTTTAAATGTGGTCACTATAAAATTATAAAAATTCATAATTACTTCATATTTCAGATCTTTGTTTTATTCGGGTAACGCCTCTATATTTTTCTTTTTCCTGGAAATCTTTGCTGTTCAGTGTGTTTTGGTTCCTTCACTACAGTGCTTTTACTAATTAAAGACTCAGAGAATTGTATGCGAGATTTCTAAAATGTTAACGCTAAACTAAGAAAAAAAAATTGGGACATCACGGTATGTAAAACACATATAACAGATTTGATCGCAGTTCCCTAAACTGTTGTTTCCCTATAAACTAATATTGCACGAGAGTTTGGGTATAATGGGTTGTATACTTAAGTATTTTTTTTTTTATAAATATTTCGGTCAGGTACTCGGTTAAGATTTTTATCACAGATATTAAGATTAAATTGCACTATTTTATTTCCTAACTACAAATTAGGACATATGTACACTTATAAAATAATTAATTAAATAATAATAATAAATAATAATTACAAAAATAATTAAAATTTCTTTCGTCCTAATATTGTACTTTTATTTGAGTAAACTCAATTATCACCTATAAATTAAAATAAATAGAAGCAATTTAAACTTTAATATCTTTAACATGATAAATTCCTATTGATTTGCCCTGTAAATTCTCCAACTCATACATGCTGTTTCCCACAGGTCGAACCACTCTACATTTCAAAAATTTTCTGCAAAGTTTTGCGTTTATATTTTTCTCAAAATTACTCAAAATGGTGTTCCGACGGAAAACTTCTTGACCTGGGGTGAATTTAACAATTCTCGCTCGCTTATTATATTTCTCGGCACGTTTTTTATATGCTTTTGTCATGTTCGCTTTAATTTTTTCACGTATGATTTGTAACTTCTCATGGGGTTTCATATTTGATACTTCGTGGTCGGTTAAAGATTGTAATTTTCTTCCCAATTTGTAATCAGCACCGCTAGTATACATATGGTAACCAAAAAGGGCGGAAAACGGTGTAACTCCAGTTGCTGTGTGTACTGAGTTTCTTATAGCGCACTCAATTTCAGACAAGCATAAGTCCCAATCTCTATGGTCTTCATCGAGGTATGTTCTTATAGCTGCTAATGCCGACTGATTTACGCGTTCAGACGCATTGGACTGTGGTGAGTATACTGCCGCTTTCATATGTTGTTTTTTTACATGTTTTCATTAAACTTTCAAACCCTTTTGCCGCGAACTGATATCCATTGTCACTGTGAATTACCTTTGTAACTCCAAATTTGTGAAATATTTCGTGAACTAAAAATTCTATTACGTTATTTGTGGTTGCCTCTCTCCTAGCTTTGAGAAACTTAAATTTGGTAAAATGATCAACAACAATAAAGATAAAACAATTACCGTGCTTAGATCGTGGATATTTTCCCAGAAAATCAATATAGAGTTTTTGAAACGGTCGATCGGTGATTACCTGATTTCCTATCTCTGGTCTAAGATTTTGGTTGGATGACTTCGTCTCCTTGCACATTTGACAGTTTTTTACAAACATTTTGACTTGCATTGTCATCTTCGGCCAATAAAAGAAACGTCTTAGCCTTTCCAATGTCTTTGCTACTCCTCCGTGGGCTGTTATTAAAGTTGAATAAGCTTTTTCGATTACAGGTTGAGTAATATTTGGTGGTATCCATAATTTCCACGGACATTCATCTTCATCGTCTCTATCGCAACAAAAATAAAAACAAAAAGAAATTGTTTTAATTTTTTAATAAAGGTGACCAGAAAGCTTACACCAAAAATCAAAAAATAGAAATTTATTTCCGTTGGTATTATCCGACGCTTTTCCTAACCTTAAAAATCCCAATTTTAAATATACACGAGAGGCTATAAAAACTAAAATCCCTAGATTAAAATACACGATTAGTCGTTGGGCTATTTTCTAAAAACCATTGGGCTATTTCTATATGTTCCGATGACATTACATATACTTTCCATTACATAAACTTGGTAACTTTCTAACATACAATGGAGACAGTTTCCTAATTTACACCTTCAAAATTTGGACGACATTTATGGCTCACCTTTGGGTACCACTTATGTTACGAAAATTTTTCCTAATTTATGCAATTCATTTCCATTGATCGCCATTTATGTTACGGTTCGGTGGCCCTGATGAGGATTCCGGCTAGCTACGGTTCAGATCTCAGGAGGTTCCAACCCTCTCACCAGGTGCGTACCGTACACAAAAAATACTAGACACTCTACCAAACAAATTAAACACAAAATCACAACTTACCACACAATGACATAGAGACCGACGTTGTTGCCCCTATATGCCCCCCCAACCATGGTCGTAAGTATCCACGTTCACCTATCATTCACGACCCCTAAACCCGCTCGACTTGACCCTTTCCTTACCTTACCATCATTGCCTTTATCCCTATAACTTTTAAGCCATTATTATTTTCAGGTTAACTTTCATTTAAAAATCATCTTAATTTTATTACAATCCTTTTAAATCTTACATTAACAATATTTCTTAATACTTATCTCTAAACTCTCTACAAATTCACTATATTCACTTAAATCTATCATACAATAATTTTTTTTTTTTACTGTTAACGTTATTTTAAATTTTCTTAATATATTCTTTTTTCTTCTTTTTTTTTGTTGTTGACTTTAAATATAATTTTCGTTATGCTAACAATTCTTTTAATTCACATTCCTATATACATATGTGTTATCTTTTATTTATTCCACAAATCTGTTCCACAGTTAATTCTTTAATATCGGTTTTATAAAATTTTTCAAAATCTTTTCTATTTCAAACAAAATAATTATCTCTTACCCGTTTTCCTTTTTTTTATGTTTTTTCTCTTTTTTTTCTTTTTCTCTACGGCTCAAATCTGATCTTTTTTTCCAAATTTGAACACCGCACAAACCTCACAAAATTTGAGAGAGCTCCCTAAAATTTTCTATTATCGGAAAATATCACGGCTATATTATTGTAAACGCCTGATGTGAACCCTTACTCTGGTTGTTCTTTAAGAGATAGGTATCCTTCATAAATATTTCAATCTTTCCAAATTTTAACTCAATTCATTTCGTTTTTCAGACTCCTCGTCTTCACACAGATTTGCCGTTTAAATTTCTAGCCTTTTTTTAAACATATATTCAATACTAGAAAAATTCTACATAAAAAAATGTTCAAAAAAAAAAACTTATAAACTTATGTATAACACAAAAATTGTAATTGTATGAAATAACCACAAAAAAAATATTTATGTAATAAATTTAAAATAAAAAAATAACTTAACTAGTACAATTTTAAATATTCTACACTTTCGCTTTGCTTCAATCTTTCGAAATTAAGTTGCTTTTCTCGGTTCTATTTAAAACTTTGTATTGGCTTTCGTTATCTTAATTTACATTTCTTTCATCTGTCCCATCAAGGCAATCAAAGTATGCACTTATAGCCTTCTGACATATGGGGACCACTTTTTCCTTCACATATAAATTAAAACAAATGTTACCTGGTTCATCCCTTGGTACCTTGAAGACCGACTTTTCCTTATGGGGCACTTTCAGCGATGTAACCCTCCCTCTATATTTTCGGATAGATGCCTTCCTTTTGCGATACAATTGGTGATGATGCCAGCTACGAACACATACCTCACATTAGTTAAATTCCTTTCACTTATCATCACACAAAAAAAACTTCTGTTTCCAGAAAATTCAACTTACGTTTTTATGTCCTTACGAAAAAAACAAAAATTGGTATAATTCCCTCCGAATCCTTCTCCTTGATTCCGCTGCTCCTTTGGTCATTTATATTTATTTTCTTTATCTTTTACTTCACTGACCGTTTATTATTTGTTATCTTCGCACTTGAACTGGCTTAGTAACATTTAAACACTTTAAATTCACTGCGTGCCTTATCGCAACTTTTATGATACTAAACTTATACGTCGTTTACATCTTCTCATGAAGTCTTCATGCTACGGGATTATTCCAACAATGCTGGATTATATATTGTAGATCTTTCTACAGTTTCGGTATATATGTACTCCCAGTTTTCCTCCAAAACTCCATCTCTATTCTAAACGCATTTGGCTTTATTTAATTTAAATTTTCTCTTATTCTATGCAATTCTATTTTAATGTTTGCTATCTAGACTCTTCCTTTTTGTTACCCCAAAGTTAATATCTTTTGTCCTACACCATCCTATATGTCCCTATCCTCCCTTTTCCACACCAAACGATTCTGTATCACACCAGACGAGCATAAATATTAATAGCCATTCAATTTTAAATATTTTTATATTTTTCAAAATTATCCGCTATAAATTTACTATCAACCTTTTTACTACTATACTATATTGTCTTACAGATTTTTCTCGCATTGCCAACTATACTCTAATTCGCTGAGTAGTTCAACACACCATGACATTTACCATTGATAAGACAAACCAACACACATGTAAGTATACATATTTTATTTGGTATATTCTTCTTCTTTGTTGTTTACATTTCTGTACACATGTAAGTATGGATTTTTCTAATAAAATTTTAATTTTATTTATTTACAGGTTTTCTTGGAACTTTTGGATTCCGGAAGGGATACTAAAAATGCAGGTACGTGTCTTATTTTATTAACTAAGGTCTGCTATATCATTTCCTACATTAATTCTACATTTTCCTTCCTGTTTTCAGCCTTCTTACACAATATTGGCCACAGGCATACAAATAAGTATAAATATTAGCTAATGCATATTTTCCTAAACTTTTTTGTGAATTTTTTTCTAAATTTTCGTCTTTTCTTTATTTTCAGGTTCACAAGTAAATGAGCATGATGGGGCAATCTGCGGTGTCGCTCTGCCGCGTTAATTTAGGTTTGCCCATAACGAAACAAATTTTTAAGAACCAGGACATGGGGCAGGAGTAGGTTCGCTCCATGCAAATTTTAGGAGCCCCCTCCTTGATAAGTTAGGGAAAAAGAAAAAATACTAACAAAACTAAAACAACAAAACCAAAAAAAACCATACTAACCCAAAACTAACTAAGTTAAGTGTTCAGGTGTTCAGGTAAGTTAATGGTCTACAACGTGAGGAACTCCCACACCCTGACACAGAGTCTCATACCTATTTTTATCTCTCTTTTCAGATACCTAATTCTACCCTTCCTTCACTCTGGCCTAATCTGGACCATTAACCCATAGGAATCCTCATCATAACCATCACTGAACACCAGCCGACTTCCGCATTTTTTTAGGTAAAAAAAAACGTAGTGGCAACCCATACCAAAGATCCTTTTCTTTTCAACAATTCTTGTAATTGGTCTTCAACCAATTGGGCACTTAGAGTGCTAATTATTCGAACGCCCACAAAAAGAAAGTACTTTCGCTTTCTTTGAGGCAAAATTTCTCCTAACGTAGTTTTCGTTCTTTAAACCAACGCAACTCTACTATCTAGTCAACATACCACTTTTAATCGTATGAACTTTTCCCTTATGTCACTTGCCTTTAAATTAGTATGACTAAAATATCTGGGTTTCAAGGGTTGATAAAGTAGCCTTAAATCTACTTTATCTGTTTTGTTTAAAATTTTAAATGTGGTCACTATAAAATTATAAAAATTCATAATTACTTCATATTTCAGATCTTTGTTTTATTCGGGTAACGCCTCTATATTTTTCTTTTTCCTGGAAATCTTTGCTGTTCAGTGTGTTTTGGTTCCTTCACTACAGTGCTTTTACTAATTAAAGACTCAGAGAATTGTATGCGAGATTTCTAAAATGTTAACGCTAAACTAAGAAAAAAAAATTGGGACATCACGGTATGTAAAACACATATAACAGATTTGATCGCAGTTCCCTAAACTGTTGTTTCCCTATAAACTAATATTGCACGAGAGTTTGGGTATAATGGGTTGTATACTTAAGTATTTTTTTTTTTATAAATATTTCGGTCAGGTACTCGGTTAAGATTTTTATCACAGATATTAAGATTAAATTGCACTATTTTATTTCCTAACTACAAATTAGGACATATGTACACTTATAAAATAATTAATTAAATAATAATAATAAATAATAATTACAAAAATAATTAAAATTTCTTTCGTCCTAATATTGTACTTTTATTTGAGTAAACTCAATTATCACCTATAAATTAAAATAAATAGAAGCAATTTAAACTTTAATATCTTTAACATGATAAATTCCTATTGATTTGCCCTGTAAATTCTCCAACTCATACATGCTGTTTCCCACAGGTCGAACCACTCTACATTTCAAAAATTTTCTGCAAAGTTTTGCGTTTATATTTTTCTCAAAATTACTCAAAATGGTGTTCCGACGGAAAACTTCTTGACCTGGGGTGAATTTAACAATTCTCGCTCGCTTATTATATTTCTCGGCACGTTTTTTATATGCTTTTGTCATGTTCGCTTTAATTTTTTCACGTATGATTTGTAACTTCTCATGGGGTTTCATATTTGATACTTCGTGGTCGGTTAAAGATTGTAATTTTCTTCCCAATTTGTAATCAGCACCGCTAGTATACATATGGTAACCAAAAAGGGCGGAAAACGGTGTAACTCCAGTTGCTGTGTGTACTGAGTTTCTTATAGCGAACTCAATTTCAGACAAGCATAAGTCCCAATCTCTATGGTCTTCATCGAGGTATGTTCTTATAGCTGCTAATGCCGACTGATTTACGCGTTCAGACGCATTGGACTGTGGTGAGTATACTGCCGCTTTCATATGTTGTTTTTTATATGTTTTCATTAAACTTTCAAACCCTTTTGCCGCGAACTGATATCCTTTGTAACTCCAAATTTGTGAAATATTTCGTGAACTAAAAATTCTATTACGTTATTTGTGGTTGCCTCTCTCCTAGCTTTGAGAAACTTAAATTTGGTAAAATGATCAACAACAATAAAGATAAAACAATTACCGTGCTTAGATCGTGGATATTTTCCCAGAAAATCAATATAGAGTTTTTGAAACGGTCGATCGGTGATTACCTGATTTCCTATCTCTGGTCTAAGATTTTGGTTGGATGACTTCGTCTCCTTGCACATTTGACAGTTTTTTACAAACATTTTGACTTGCATTGTCATCTTCGGCCAATAAAAGAAACGTCTTAGCCTTTCCAATGTCTTTGCTACTCCTCCGTGGGCTGTTATTAAAGTTGAATAAGCTTTTTCGATTACAGGTTGAGTAATATTTGGTGGTATCCATAATTTCCACGGACATTCATCTTCATCGTCTCTATCGCAACAAAAATAAAAACAAAAAGAAATTGTTTTAATTTTTTAATAAAGGTAACCAGAAACCTTACACCAAAAATCAAAAAATAGAAATTTATTTCCGTTGGTATTATCCGACGCTTTTCCTAACCTTAAAAATCCCAATTTTAAATATACACGAGAGGCTATAAAAACTAAAATCCCTAGATTAAAATACACGATTAGTCGTTGGGCTATTTTCTAAAAACCATTGGGCTATTTCTATATGCTCCGATGACATTACATATACTTTCCATTACATAAACTTGGTATCTTTCTAACATACAATGGAGACAGTTTCCTAATTTACACCTTCAAAATTTGGACGACATTTATGGCTCACCTTTGGGTACCACTTATGTTACGAAAATTTTTCCTAATTTATGCAATTCATTTCCATTGATCGCCATTTATGTTACGGTTCGGTGGCCCTGATGAGGATTCCGGCTAGCTACGGTTCAGATCTCAGGAGGTTCCAACCCTCTCACCAGGTGCGTACCGTACACAAAAAATACTAGACACTCTACCAAACAAATTAAACACAAAATCACAACTTACCACACAATGACATAGAGACGGACGTTGTTGCCCCTATATGCCCCCCAACCATGGTCGTAAGTATCCACGTTCACCTATCATTCACGACACCTAAACCCGCTCGACTTGACCCTTTCCTTACCTTACCATCATTGCCTTTATCCTTATAACTTTTAAGCCATTATTATTTTCAGGTTAACTTTCATTTAAAAATCATCTTAATTTTATTACAATCCTTTTAAATCTTACATTAACAATATTTCTTAATACTTATCTCTAAACTCTCTACAAATTCACTATATTCACTTAAATATATCATACAATAATTTTTTTTTTTTACTGTTAACGTTATTTTAAATTTTCTTAATATATTCTTTTTTCTTCTTTTTTTTTGTTGTTGACTTTAAATATAATTTTCGTTATGCTAACAATTCTTTTAATTCACATTCCTATATACATATGTGTTATCTTTTATTTATTCCACAAATCTGTTCCGCAGTTAATTCTTTAATATCGGTTTTATAAAATTTTTCAAAATCTTCTCTGTTTCAAACAAAATAATTATCTCTTACCCGTTTTCCTTTTTTTATGTTTTTTCTCTTTTTTTCTTTTTCTCTACGGTTCAAATCTGATCTTTTTTTTCCAAATTTGAACACCGCACAAACCTCACAAAATTTGAGAGAGCTCCCTAAAATTTTCTATTATCGGAAAATATCGCGGCTATATTATTGTAAACGCCTGATGTGAACCCTTACTCTGGTTGTTCTTTAAGAGATAGGTATCCTTCATAAATATTTCAATCTTTCCAAATTTTAACTCAATTCATTTCGTTTTTCAGACTCCTCGTCTTCACACAGATTTGCCGTTTAAATTTCTAGCCTTTTTTTAAACATATATTCAATACTAGAAAAATTCTACATAAAAAAATGTTCAAAAAAAAACTTATAAACTTATGTATAACACAAAAATTGTAATTGTATGAAATAACCACAAAAAAAATATTTATGTAATAAATTTAAAATAAAAAAATAACTTAACTAGTACAATTTTAAATATTCTACACTTTCGCTTTGCTTCAATCTTTCGAAATTAAATTGCTTTTCTCGGTTCTATTTAAAACTTTGTATTGGCTTTCGTTATCTTAATTTACGTTTCTTTCATCTGTCCCATTAAGGCAATCAAAGTATGCACTTATAGCCTTCTGACATATGGGGACCACTTTTTCCTTCACATATAAATTAAAACAAATGTTACCTGGCTCATCCCTTGGTACCTTGAAGACCGACTTTTCCTTATGGGGCACTTTCAGCGATGTAACCCTCCCTCTATATTTTCGGATAGATGCCTTCCTTTTGCGATACAATTGGTGATGATGCCAGCTACGAACACATACCTCACATTAGTTAAATTCCTTTCACTTATCATCACACAAAAAAAACTTCTTTTTCCAGAAAATTCAACTTACGTTTTTATGTCCTTACGAAAAAAACAAAAATTGGTATAATTCCCTCCGAATCGTTCTCCTTGATTCCGCTGCTCCTTTGGTCATTTATATTTATTTTCTTTATCTTTTACTTCACTGACCGTTTATTATTTGTTATCTTCGCACTTGAACTGGCTTAGTAACATTTAAACACTTTAAATTCACTGCGTGCCTTATCGCAACTTTTATGATACTAAACTTATACGTCGTTTACATCTTCTCATGAAGTCTTCATGCTACGGGATTATTCCAACAATGCTGGATTATATATTGTAGATCTTTCTACAGTTTCGGTATATATGTACTCCCAGTTTTCCTCCAAAACTCCATCTCTATTCTAAACGCATTTGGCTTTATTTAATTTAAATTTTCTCCATATTTATTTATTCTATGCAATTCTATTTTAATGTTTGCTATCTAGACTCTTCCTTTTTGTTACCCCAAAGTTCATATCTTTTGACCTACACCATCCTATATGTCCCTATCCTCCCTTTTCCACACCAAACGATTCTGTATCACACCAGACGAGCATAAATATTAATAGCCATTCAATTTTAAATATTTTTATATTTTTCAAAATTATCCGCTATAAATTTACTATCAACCTTTTTACTATTATACTATATTGTCTTACAGATTTTTCTCGCATTGCCAACTATACCCTAATTCGCATTGATAAGATAAACCAACACACATGTAAGTATACATATTTTATTTGGTATATTCTTCTTCTTTGTTGTTTACATTTCTGTACACATGTAAGTATGGATTTTTCTAATAAAATTTTAATTTTATTTATTTACAGGTTTTCTTGGAACTTTTGGATTCCGGAAGGGATACTAAAAATGCAGGTACGTGTCTTCTTTTATTAACTAAGGTCTGCTATATCATTTCCTACATTAATTCTACATTTTCCTTCCTGTTTTCAGCCTTCTTACACAATATTGGCCACAGGCATACAAATAAGTATAAATATTAGCTAATGCATATTTTCCTTTTTGATTGTAGATTTCCTTCCATTCTGGGCCAAATAAGATGATCAACGACACAGGTAAGTGTTCTCACACAAATGTAAAGTATCGTCCTAAACTTTTTTGTGAATTTTTTTCTAAATTTTCGTCTTTTCTTTATTTTCAGGTTCACAAGTAAATGAGCATGATGGGGCAATCTGCGGTGTCGCTCTGCCGCGTTAATTTAGGTTTGCCCATAACGAAACAAATTTTTAAGAACCAGGACATGGGGCAGGAGTAGGTTCGCTCCATGCAAATTTTAGGAGCCCCCTCCTTGATAAGTTAGGGAAAAAGAAAAAATACTAACAAAACTAAAACAACAAAACCAAAAAAAAACCATACTAACCCAAAACTAACTAAGTTAAGTGTTCAGGTGTTCAGGTAAGTTAATGGTCTACAACGTGAGGAACTCCCACACCCTGACACAGAGTTTCATACCTATTTTTATCTCTCTTTTCAGATACCTAATTCTACCCTTCCTTCACTCTGGCCTAATCTGGACCATTAACCCATAGGAATCCTCATCATAACCATCACTGAACACCAGCCGACTTCCGCATTTTTTTAGGTAAAAAAAAACGTAGTGGCAACCCATACCAAAGATCCTTTTCTTTTCAACAATTCTTGTAATTGGTCTTCAACCAATTGGGCACTTAGAGTGCTAATTATTCGAACGCCCACAAAAAGAAAGTACTTTCGCTTTCTTTGAGGCAAAATTTCTCCTATCGTAGTTTTAGTTCTTTAAACCAATGCTACTCTACTATCTAGTCAACATACCACTTTTAATCGCATGAACTTTTCCCTTATATCACTTGCCTCTAAATTAGTATGACTAAAATATCTGGGTTTCAAGGGTTGATAAAGTAGCCTTAAATCTACTTTATCTGTTTTGTTCAAAATTTTAAATGCGGTCACTATAAAATTATAAAAATTCATAATTACTTCATATTTCAGATCTTTGTTTTATTCGGGTAACGCCTCTATATTTTTCTTTTTCCTGGAAATCTTTGCTGTTCAGTGTGTTTTGGTTCCTTCACTACAGTGCTTTTACTAATTAAAGACTCAGAGAATTGTATGCGAGATTTCTAAAATCTTCTACTCTCTTCACTTCAATTTTTCGGGAAGTACATATCAACTATCCGTGTTCGAATTTTTACTTTGCGTTTTTTTTTCTTGCAGGTTATCTAATCTATTGGAACAAATAGAACAAGCACACCTAAAACTAAGGTACTTATCCTATATTGCACCAAAAAAATGTTAACGCTAAACTAAGAAAAAAAAATTGGGACATCACGGTATGTAAAACACATATAACAGATTTGATCGCAGTTCCCTAAACTGTTGTTTCCCTATAAACTAATATTGCACGAGAGTTTGGGTATAATGGGTTGTATACTTAAGTATTTTTTTTTTTATAAATATTTCGGTCAGGTACTCGGTTAAGATTTTTAACACAGATATTAAGATTAAATTGCACTATTTTATTTCCTAACTACAAATTAGGACATATGTACACTTATAAAAATAATTGATTGCATAATTACAAAAATAATTAAAATTTCTTTCGTCCTAATATTGTACTTTTATTTGGGTAAACTCAATTATCTACCTATAAATTAAAATAAATAGAAGCAATTTAAACTTTAATATCTTTAACATGATAAATTCCTATTGATTTGCCCTGTAAATTCTCCAACTCATACATGCTGTTTCCCACAGGTCGAACCACTCTACATTTCAAAAATTTTCTGCAAAGTTTTGCGTTTATATTTTTCTCAAAATTACTCAAAATGGTGTTCCGACGGAAAACTTCTTGACCTGGGGTGAATTTAACAATTCTCGCTCGCTTATTATATTTCTCGGCACGTTTTTTATATGCTTTTGTCATGTTCGCTTTAATTTTTTCACGTATGATTTGTAACTTCTCATGGGGTTTCATATTTAATACTTCGTGGTCGGTTAAAGATTGTAATTTTCTTCCCAATTTGTAATCAGCACCGCTAGTATACATATGGTAACCAAAAAGGGCGGAAAACGGTGTAACTCCAGTTGCTGTGTGTACTGAGTTTCTTATAGCGCACTCAATTTCAGACAAGCATAAGTCCCAATCTCTATAGTCTTCATCGAGGTATGTTCTTATAGCTGCTAATGCCGACTGATTTACGCGTTCAGACGCATTGGACTGTGGTGAGTATACTGCCGCTTTCATATGTTGTTTTTTATATGTTTTCATTAAACTTTCAAACCCTTTTGCCGCGAACTGATATCAATTGTCACTGTGAATTACCTTTGTAACTCCAAATTTGTGAAATATTTCGTGAACTAAAAATTCTATTACGTTATTTGTGGTTGCCTCTCTCCTAGCTTTGAGAAACTTAAATTTGGTAAAATGATCAACAACAATAAAGATAAAACAATTACCGTGCTTAGATCGTGGATATTTTCCCAGAAAATCAATACAGAGTTTTTGAAACGGTCGATCGGTGATTACCTGATTTCCTATCTCTGGTCTAAGATTTTGGTTGGATGACTTCGTCTCCTTGCACGTTTGACAGTTTTTTACAAACATTTTGACTTGCATTGTCATCTTCGGCCAATAAAAGAAACGTCTTAGCCTTTCCAACGTCTTTGCTACTCCTCCGTGGGCTGTTATTAAAGTTGAATAAGCTTTTTCGATTACAGGTTGAGTAATATTTGGTGGTATCCATAATTTCCACGGACATTCATCTTCATCGTCTCTATCGAAAGTCATTTTTTTATAAATCATTTCATCTTCGATTTTTAAATCAGGTAATAAATCTTTGTTTTTTTTTATTTTGTTTTTCAGCTCGCAATATTCCTCACTTTCGAATTCTGTAGTGTCGAAGTCAAATAAATCTTGCATACACACTTCTTCAACTGTGTTTTCATTTGGCAACTTAGACAACATGTCTGCAACTATGTTATCTGACCCTTTTCGGTGTTGTATATCGAAATCGAAAGCTTGTAATTCCAACGACCAACGTGCTAATCTCCCACTCAAATCTTTCAACGTCGCTCTCTTCTATTACCTTAAGTTCTAACATGCTATCGATTTCCTTATAGACTATATCTTGGACGGCAGGTGATATAGGATAATGTCTGTCTTTAACTGGTTCCGCACCTTCCACTAATTTAATGGTGTATTTTTCCAAGGAGATACATCCTACACATTTCTTCTCAAATGCAGGAAACATCTCAATGACCTCATCTAGTTGTTGTTGTTGTTTTTGTGTTAAGACATGTGGATTTGATTTATGGTTTTTGACTTGATAATCTTCTTGAAGTTTTTGTAAATCTAATGCAGCTACACCAAAAATTTCAAGAGCTAACTGAAACACTTTCCAAAAATCTATCCCTAAATGCTTCTTGTTCTAACTCCGGACAAAGATAAAATTCAACATTATTCGATTTATCCTTATATTTAACTTCTAATGAAACTTTACCTAGTAACTTATGTTTTTGGCCGGCGGCTGTTGTAACTAATGAAAATATTGGCAATATTTTTATTCCTAATTTATCTATGATTTCCCTACACCCTTTTCCTAAAAGACTAACTGAAGCTCCAGTATCTAGAAGGCCTCTCAAATGCACCTTCAATGCTTTCATATAATCGAGGGTCAGCAGTTTTTTTTTCGACTGATTTTATGGTCTCAATTACCAGTCTTCTGGTGAGTCTTCTTGCTGCACATTTCTTCCTCACTTTCCGGATTCTGTTTCAGATTGGTCTTCGGATGCTGATTTCATCACTAAATATTCGGCTTCTTACACGCTCATAATTGTCTTTCCTCTGTTCAAAAGTGTAGATATGTATGTTTAAGCTTTGGATTATATTGGTTGGATATTTTTGTATTTTTAATTGAATTTTTAATATTTTTTTCTTTTACTACTGCAGGTTGGATTGCGGGTTCTCCGTTGAACGATAATTCCCGCAGCTCCCTCGCTCCTCTGAAAATTTCTCCCTTTGCAATTTACGTAGTTTGGTGAAATTACATCGGGCTTTCCGCACCGATAACAAAATAATGACCTATCCTTGGCTGGACAATCCATAAAAACATGGAGAACGTAAGTTGTGTTTTTTTATTGAAAGTGGTGATCGCGACATTAAAACATCCTCGGGACGAATCATAAACTATTACTCAAATCACGACCCAATACAAAAGAAAAACACAGTAAAAACATAATTAAAAAAGCCATAGATATTAGTGATATAATGTTCCAACACAATAACATCAAAAAACTAACCAAAATACTAACTGAAAACAATTACCCTTATAAATACATTAACCATATGATAAGATTACTATTACAAGAAAACAAAAACAAAAGAAAGAATACACAAACAGACAAAAAACAACTACCACAGCTGATACACCAAACACAATTTTCGCCAGCATACGATACATACCAACACTAACCAACGGAAAAATATGAAAAATATTATCAACAGAGATTTAATAACAATAGCATCCAGACCAAACCAAACTCTCAACAGACTCTTCAACACACAAAAAACAAAAACCAATATACAAAACAACATAGTGTAGTTTACCAAATACAATGTAATGGTAACAACGAACAACAGTGCAATAAAATATATATAGGACAAACAAAAAGACAACTAGAAATTAGAAAAAAGAACACAAACGATCTGGCACAACACGCTGCAGATAAAAGCCATTGTTTTGATTTTGACAATATAAAAATTTTAGAACAAGAGACAAAAACAAACACTGGAAAGTTAACATATCAAGAAAAATATAGAAAAGGCAGTTAACAAAAAAGAAGACAGTGACAACATAAGTAACACTTATAACATAATTTTAAAAAATAAACCAAAAAGATGATGAGGAAAAAACACTGACTGTTAGAAACATAAATAATATAAGGTATTTATAATTTGTATTATAATTATACATTAAATTATTGTTGTACTACTAAAAATATTGTTTTGTTTAATATTAATTAAAAAAGTCGCCCGAAGAGGACACAAACCAAGTGTCGAAACGTAGCGCAACAAAAATAAAAACAAAAAGAAATTGTTTTAATTTTTTAATAAAGGTGACCAGAAAGCTTACACCAAAAATCAAAAAATAGAAATTTATTTCCGTTGGTATTATCCGACATCCACGCTTTTCCTAACCTTAAAAATCCCAATTTTAAATATACAAGAGAGGCTATAAAAACTAAAATCCCTAGATTAAAATACACGATTAGTCGTTGGGCTATTTTCTAAAAACCATTGGGCTATTTCTATATGTTCCGATGACATTACATATACGTTCCATTACATAAGCTTGGTAACTTTCTAACATACAATGGAGACAGTTTCCTAATTTACACCTTCAAAATTTGGACGACATTTATGGCTCACCTTTGGGTACCACTTATGTTACGAAAATTTTTCCTAATTTATGCAATTCATTTCCATTGATCGCCATTTATGTTACGGTTCGGTGGCCCTGATGAGGATTCCGGCTAGCTACGGTTTAGATCTCAGGAGGTTCCAACCCTCTCACCAGGTGCGTACCGTACACAAAAAATACTAGACACTCTACCAAACAAATTAAAGTTAATGGTCTACAACGTGAGGAACTCCCACACCCTGACACAGAGTCTCATACCTATTTTTATCTCTCTTTTCAGATACCTAATTCTACCCTTCCTTCACTCTGGCCTAATCTGGACCATTAACCCATAGGAATCCTCATCATAACCATCACTGAACACCAGCCGACTTCCGTATTTTTTTAAGTAAAAAAAAACGTAGTGGCAACCCATACCAAAGATCCTTTTCTTTTCAACAATTCTTGTAATTGGTCTTCAACCAATTGGGCACTTAGAGCGCTAATTATTCGAACGCCCACAAAAAGAAAGTACTTTCGCTTTCTTTGAGGCAAAATTTCTCCTATCGTAGTTTTAGTTCTTTAAACCAACGCAACTCTACTATCTAGTCAACATACCACTTTTAATCGCATGAACTTTTCCCTTATGTCACTTGCCTTTAAATTAGTATGACTAAAATATCTGGGTTTCAAGGGTAGATAAAGTAGCCTTAAATCCACTTTATCTGTTTTGTTTAAAATTTTAAATGCGGTCACTATAAAATTATAAAAATTCATAATTACTTCATATTTCAGATCTTTGTTTTATTCGGGTAACGCCTCTATATTTTTCTTTTTCCTGGAAATCTTTGCTGTTCAGTGTGTTTTGGTTCCTTCACTACAGTGCTTTTACTAATTAAAGACTCAGAGAATTGTATGCGAGATTTCTAAAATCTTCTACTCTCTTCACTTCAATTTTTCGGGAAGTACATATCAACTATCCGTGTTCGAATTTTTACTTTGCGTTTTTTTTTTCTTGCAGGTTATCTAATCTATTGGAACAAATAGAACAAGCACACCTAAAACTAAGGTACTTATCCTATATTGCACCAAAAAAATGTTAACGCTAAACTAAGAAAAAAAAAATTGGGACATCACGGTATGTAAAACACATATAACAGATTTGATCGCAGTTCCCTAAACTGTTGTTTCCCTATAAACTAATATTGCACGAGAGTTTGGGTATAATGGGTTGTATACTTAAGTATTTTTTTTTATAAATATTTCGGTCAGGTACTCGGTTAAGATTTTTATCACAGATATTAAGATTAAATTGCACTATTTTATTTCCTAACTACAAATTAGGACATATGTACACTTATAAAAATAATTGATTGCATAATTACAAAAATAATTAAAATTTCTTTCGTCCTAATATTGTACTTTTATTTGAGTAAACTCAATTATCTACCTATAAATTAAAATAAATAGAAGCAATTTAAACCTTAATATCTTTAACATGATAAATTCCTATTGATTTGCCCTGTAAATTCTCCAACTCATACATGTTGTTTCCCATAGGTCGAACCACTCTACATTTCAAAAATTTTCTGCAAAGTTTTGCGTTTATATTTTTCTCAAAATTACTCAAAATGGTGTTCCGACGGAAAACTTCTTGACCTGGGGTGAATTTAACAATTCTCGCTCGCTTATTATATTTCTCGGCACGTTTTTTATATGCTTTTGTCATGTTCGCTTTAATTTTTTCACGTATGATTTGTAACTTCTCATGGGGTTTCATATTTAATACTTCGTGGTCGGTTAAAGATTGTAATTTTCTTCCCAATTTGTAATCAGCACCGCTAGTATACATATGGTAACCAAAAAGGGCGGAAAACGGTGTAACTCCAGTTGCTGTGTGTACTGAGTTTCTTATAGCGCACTCAATTTCAGACAAGCATAAGTCCCAATCTCTATGGTCTTCATCGAGATATGTTCTTATAGCTGCTAATGCCGACTGATTTACGCGTTCAGACGCATTGGACTGTGGTGAGTATACTGCCGCTTTCATATGTTGTTTTTTATATGTTTTCATTAAACTTTCAAACCCTTTTGCCGCGAACTGATATCAATTGTCACTGTGAATTACCTTTGTAACTCCAAATTTGTGAAATATTTCGTGAACTAAAAATTCTATTACGTTATTTGTGGTTGCCTCTCTCCTAGCTTTGAGAAACTTAAATTTGGTAAAATGATCAACAACAATAAAGATAAAACAATTACCGTGCTTAGATCGTGGATATTTTCCCAGAAAATCAATATAGAGTTTTTGAAACGGTCGATCGGTGATTACCTGATTTCCTATCTCTGGTCTAAGATTTTGGTTGGATGACTTCGTCTCCTTGCACGTTTGACAGTTTTTTACAAACATTTTGACTTGCATTGTCATCTTCGGCCAATAAAAGAAACGTCTTAGCCTTTCCAACGTCTTTGCTACTCCTCCGTGGGCTGTTATTAAAGTTGAATAAGCTTTTTCGATTACAGGTTGAGTAATATTTGGTGGTATCCATAATTTCCACGGACATTCATCTTCATCGTCTCTATCGAACGTCATTTTTTTATAAATCATTTCATTTTCGATTTTTAAATCAGGTAATAAATCTTTGTTTTTTTTTATTTTGTTTTTCAGCTCGCAATATTCCTCACTTTCGAATTCTGTAGTGTCGAAATCAAATAAATCTTGCATACACACTTCTTCAACTGTGTTTTCATTTGGCAACTTAGACAACATGTCTGCAACTATGTTATCTGACCCTTTTCGGTGTTGTATATCGAAATCGAAAGCTTGTAATTCCAACGACCAACGTGCTAATCTCCCACTCAAATCTTTCAACGTCGCTCTCTTCTATTACCTTAAGTTCTAACATGCTATCGATTTCCTTATAGACTATATCTTGGACGGCAGGTGATATAGGATAATGTCTGTCTTTAACTGGTTCCGCACCTTCCACCAATTTAATGGTGTATTTTTCCAAGGAGATACATCCTACACCTTTCTTCTCAAATGCAGGAAACATCTCAATGACCTCATCTAGTTGTTGTTGTTGTTTTTGTGTTAAGACATGTGGATTTGATTTATGGTTTTCGACTTGATAATCTTCTTGAAGTTTTTGTAAATCTAATGCAGCTACACCAAAAATTTCAAGAGCTAACTGAAACACTTTCCAAAAATCAATCCCTAAATGCTTCTTGTTCTAACTCCGGACAAAGATAAAATTCAACATTATTCGATTTATCCTTATATTTAACTTCTAATGAAACTTTACCTAGTAACTTATGTTCTTGCCGGCGGCTGTTGTAACTAATGAAAATATTGGCAATATTTTTATTCCTAATTTATCTATGATTTCCCTACACCCTTTTCCTAAAAGACTAACTGAAGCTCCAGTATCTAGAAGGCCTCTCAAATGCACCTTCAATGCTGGCATATAATCGAGGGTCAGCAGTTTTTTTTCGACTGATTTTATGGTCTCAATTACCAGTCTTCTGGTGAGTCTTCTTGCTGCACATTTTTTCCTCACTTTCCGGATTCTGTTTGAGATTGGTCTTCGGATGCTGATTTCATCACTAAATATTCGGCTTCTTACACGCTCATAATTGTCTTTCCTCTGTTCAAAAGTGTAGATATGTATGTTTAAGCTTTGGATTATATTGGTTGGATATTTTTGTATTTTTAATTGAATTTTTAATATTTTTTTCTTTTACTACTGCAGGTTGGATTGCGGGTTCTCCGTTGAACGATAATTCCCGCAGCTCCCTTGCTCCTCTGAAAATTTCTCCCTTTGCAATTTACGCAGTTTGGTGAAATTACATCGGGCTTTCCGCACCGATAACAAAATAATGACCTATCCTTGGCTGGACAATCCATAAAAACATGGCCGTTTTGTCGACAATTCCAGCATATAAGTTGGTTTCTGGTTACTTGAGCGTTGGATGGAGTACCTTTTATGGCTGCCAATTCTTCATCTTCTATATCGGGTATTTGATACGGCTCTGATGGGTTTTCCACGATTTCATTAACATGCCTGGTGTACCTATTCATTGGTGTTGATTGTGGCTTAAAATCTTTCCTAAGGAAGATTTTTTCTGCCTCGATACACTCCATCCTCAAGCCTTCTACTGACGAAACTGCCATAGGGTACACAATTTTTCCAATACTTTCTCGAAGATTCCTTTTAATAATTTTTACCATTTCAGATTCTGGTATTGAAATATCTAAACGAGATCGTAGCTGAGTCATCGTAAAGAAGAAGGCATCGATTGTTTCTCCGGGTTGTTGTTTTCTCTCCACCATATCCCTCAATAACTCAAAGCTCGATCTGGTGGTCTGATATAATTTCAGCAATGCTGATTTGAGTGTGGACCATTCTGACTAATAGTACTGGATAAATAGCCAGTACCATTTCTCTGCGGCTCCTTTTACCAGTAAGTAAAAATTATCGAGGAGTTCTTTCTCACTCATTCCATATTGTTTTTGCAGACGCTCCAAACGAAAGATAAAATCTTCAACCGCCAGTTTATTGTTGTTGCCGTCAAACTCAATTCCCCATTTGTCGATGCGGACTTTGTTGCTGTAGCGATTATATTCCGATTCGGAAATCACAGATGAGGCTCTCGACGACTGGTGACTATTTATGCCAGACATATCCATCGGTCGAGGTCCATTATTCGATGTCTTCGAGATATTTTGTAAGTGTGACCCACAATTCTTTTATTTTCTTGCTGGGTCTGCTGAACTACCAAACTTAATCTTCCTATCGTTGCCGTCAAATCAACCATATTCTTTTTCATTTCATTCATCTGGGAATTTACTCCCTTTTCAACCATTCTCTTACCGACTCTTCTATATAGCCTAGATTTAATCCTATGTTCTGTTGCCTACTTGTGCCCTGTTCCACTACGTCATATCGCGAAACTGACCATTATTTTCATTATTTTGTGCAATTTGGACAATTTTTTTATTTCTCGGTTTTGGGGTATTTGGTTTATAAATCTTAAGAGCAATTTGTGGTGTAGATCTATTTAAATCAAATTGAACTTGCCTCGTTCTTTTCCGCGACCTCGTAGTCGGGGGTCAAACGTTCATCTCTTCAAAAAAAACTATCAAAAACTTTACTCAAAATTTCGCGTAGAATCCCGCGCACAAAAATTTCAAAATAATATAGGTAATACTAACACAACAAAAATAATAATCTAAAATAATCTTATATAAAAAAAATATAAAAAAAAACTTTACAAAAAAATTAAAGTCTCTAATCTTATCTTTCTAAACTTAATTTCCAAAAAAAACTCTATAACCTCAATTAGTAATTTACTAAATACTTAAATATAATCTTAAAAATACTAAATTAAAATTCTAATACTTAAAAGAAAGACT
The DNA here is from genome assembly GCA_963682025.1 of Cordilura impudica. NCBI lineage: Eukaryota > Metazoa > Arthropoda > Insecta > Diptera > Scathophagidae > Cordilura > Cordilura impudica. The sequence goes on along the minus strand of OY821517.1, from coordinate 223,753,968 downwards.
TTTGGTTATATTAACACAAACTAATTTTTCGATTGTATAAACTAAAATTTTGATACTGATTTATTTATTTTTTTTTTATATATGTATTGCTAAACAAAAAATATTTTTTTTTTAATATGAAATGCTAAACAAAAAATAATTTTTTTTTTTTGGGACAAAGTGATTTATTATTCAAAAATTAACTGAATTCTATTTGGGTTTGGCAATAATGGTAAGATATGGAGGTCAAAGCGGTTTTCTTCGTTTTCTTTTCTAACTAAAAAAAACGTTGTGTGGTAATTTAACAACTCTACTTTAATTATCTTGAAAACTTTTATTTTGTAGCGTTTCCTAACATGCTTCAATTTCATTTTCTATACCTAAAGCGAGCTAACGGAGGATTTAAGCAATGTTTGACACAACTAACCTCGTGACTTAAATATACACGAGAGGCTGTCGAACATACACTGAATATTTAACACTACTATTTAAACTGAAACTATTCTGAACTCATAAAAGCACACGAAAACGAATCACTATACAATTAGAGCTATTATAGTAATATTCTAAGCTACAGAAAACAGATTCCTTCTGAAATGCAAAAACTGCGGCATCTACCCTAAACACATTACCAACATCACAACAAATGTCAACAAAAATTTCAATAAAAATAATAACAACACTCAAAAAGAACTTACTAACATATTAAATAATTTTCAAGATAAAATCCTAAAATTAGAAATATCGGATAATCACATAACAATCCACACAAAGAAAAAACTCAAAACGTCATTAATAGCAGATTTAAAATATAAACTCACTGAACATGAATATAACAAATTTATGGACATACAAATCACAACGCAATATAATATTAAACATATGCGAGAAAAAACACACAATAATAAATTCGAAAGACTAGTTAATGAGTTCAAACAAAAATTAGGTATAAAAACAAAACCGGAATGGATAACAAACCTCGCAAATATAAAATTCGCTGACGAGTGTTTATGGATACTATCTATGGGCAAAAAATTTGCATTACCGACACATAAGAACAATATTAACACAATCAATATCATAGCAGACTTCGAACACTGTTTCTCCCACTATAAAACAGGGAAAGAAAAAGAAACCGCACGTGCGACCCTAGCCCAAAATCTAAACAACAACATTAGATAACATAACACAAAACAAATAGATCGATGTATACTAAAAATTTACGAAGATACACTTAATATTTTAAAAAGACACAAAAACGAAATAATTATAACAAAATCAGACAAAGGCAATAAAACGGTAATAATATATAAAAATGAATATATAAACAAAATGAATCAATTGCTAGATGACAAAACAACATATAAAACTATCCGAACAGATCCCACGGATAAACTTATAAAGAATAACAATAATATAATAAATGAGCTTTACAACAATAAATATATTGACATGTACACTAAGGCAAACGTAAGGTGCAATGCTGCTAACGCTCCACAACTATATGGTCAACCAAAAATCCATAAAACCAACATACCATTGAGACCGATATCAGCATCCTACGAGCTACCGGCACACAATCTCTCCAAATATATATGACAAATACTAAATAATATACTACAAACAAATTACAACATAAAAAACGCGTACCAACTAAAGGAAAAAATACAACATATAAATATAGAACGAGACGACATACTAATATCTCTGGATGTTGTATCGCTTTTTACTAATATCCCAATCCATTTAGCCATAAAAATAATCATAAAAAAATGGGACAAAATCAAGCCACATACAGCCATTTCAAAAAATCAATTTATCAAATTACTGGAATTCTGTTTGAAAGATAACAACTATTTCAAATTCAATAATAAAATATATATGCAAAACTATTGGATGCCAATGGGCAATCCACTATCCCCAATCATTGCAGGGATCGTACTCGATGATCTAATGGAATACACATTAAATAATTTAAAACACCAAACATACACATCAAATATATAACAAAATACGTTGACGATTTTTTCGCAATAATAAAACAAAAAGACAAATCTAATATATTAAATGAATTAAACTTCTACCACAACAAACTAAAATTCACAATAGAAGAAGAAAAACATAACAGAATAAACTTTCTAGACACAACAATTCAAAAAATAGATAACAAACTCGCAATAAACTGGTACACCAAAAATACATCCTCGGGACGAATCATAAACTATTACTCAAATCACGACCCAATACAAAAGAAAAACACAGTAAAAAACATAATTAAAAAGCCATAGATATTAGTGATATAATGTTCCAACACAATAACATCAAAAAACTAACCAAAATACTAACTTAAAACAATAACCCTTATAAATACATTAACCATATGATAAGATTAGTATTACAAGAAAACAAAAAAAAAGAAAAAATACACAAACAGACAAAAAAAAACAACTACCACAGCTGATACACCAAACACAACTTTCGCCAGCGTACCATACATACCAACACTAACCAATGGAAAAAATATGAAAAATATTACAACAGAGATTTAATAACAATAGCATCCAGACCAAACCAAACTCTCAACAGACTCTTCAACACACAAAAAACAAAAACCAATATACAAAAACAACATAGTGTAGTTTACCAAATACAATGTAATGGCAACAACGAACAACAGTGCAATAAAATGTATATAGGACAAAAAAAAAAGACAAATAGAAATTAGAATAAAAGAACACAAACGATCAATAGAGTTGAAAACAGTAACAACTGCTTTAGCACAAGACGCTGCAGATAAAAAAACCATTGTTTTGATTTTGACAATATAAAAATTTTAGAACAAGAGACAAAAACAAACAAAAGACTGACACTGGAAAGTTTACATATCAAGAAAAATATAGAAAAGGCAGTTAACAAAAAAGAATACAGTGACAACATAAGTAACACTTATAACATAATTTTAAAAAACAAACCAAGAAGATGATGAGGAAAAAACGCTGACTGTTAGAAACATAAATAATATAAGGTATTTATAATTTGTATTATAATTATACATTAAATTATTGTTGTACTACTAAAAATATTGTTTTGTTTAATATTAATTAAAAAAGTCGGCCGAAGAGGACACACACCAAGTGTCGAAACGTAGCGCAACGAAAATAAAAACAAAAAGAAATTGTTTTAATTTTTTAATAAAGGTGAACAGAAAGCTTACACCAAAAATCAAAAAACAGAAATTTATTTCCGTTGGTATTATCCGCCATCTACGCTTTTCCTAACCTTAAAAATCCCAATTTTAAATATACACGAGAGGCTATAAAAACTAAAATCCCTAGATTAAAATACACGATTAGTCGTTGGGCTATTTTCTAAAAACCATTGGGCTATTTCTATATGTTCCGATGACATTACATATACTTTCCATTACATAAACTTGGCAAATTTCTAACATACAATGGAGACAGTTTCCTAATTTACACCTTCAAAATGTGGACGACATTTATGGCTCACCTTTGGGTACCACGTATGTTACGAAAATTTTTCCTAATTTATGCAATTCATTTCCATTGGGCGCCATTTATGTTACGGTTCGGTGGCCCTGATTCCGGCTAGCTACGGTTCAGATCTCAGGAGGTTCCAACCCTCTCGCCAGGTGCATACCGTACACAAAAAATACTAGACACTCTACCAAACAAATTAAACATAAAATCACAACTTACCACACAATGACATAGAGACGGATGTTGTTGCCCCTATATATGCCCACCCAACCATGATCGTAAGTATCCACGTTCACCTATCATTCACGACCCCTAAGCCCGCTCGACTTGACCCTTTCCTTACCTTACCATTATTGCCTTTATCCCTATAACTTTTAAGTCATTATTATTTTCAGGTTACGTTTCATTTAAAAATCATCTTAATTTTATTACAATCCTTTTAAATCTTTCATTAACAATATTTCTTAATACTTATCTCTGAACTCTCTACAAATTCACTATATTCACTTAAATCTATCATACAATAATTTTTTTTTACTGTTAACGTTATTTTAAATTTTCTTAATATATTCTTTTTTCTTCTTTTTTTGGGGAATGGGACTTTCTGCAGAGGTGCACGTAGTGCGGAAAGTTTCTGACCGTCATTCACTTGGGACTGACCAGAAATGATTCCTCTGTTGACTGTCCAAGCAGCTCACTACTTCCGGTCCTAGACCAAGTATTTCCCGGGCAATGACTTACCAGCATCCGCTAGAAGCTAGCTAGAGTGAGAAGGCGACCAGTCATGTAGCCTGAATGGTCATGGTAGATCCTGACGTCTCAGGCCAGTAGGTAAATAAAATTTTGCTGAAGCATGACTGCAACGTGGGATTGGACGCGAAGATAGCAGCCCTATCACCAATCTAAGAAAGGAGGGCTAGCAACCCACTTTTCCGAAAACTTCATTGCTAACGAATCGCCAAACAAACAGCCTCTAAATGATAAACCGAAACCTTTGATGACGACCTTTGCACATCGAACAAGGACTATGATTGTATACTGGAACGTAAGAACCCTAAGGGACAGCGATAACATCAGCGCTAATATGAACTCCAAATACCTGCAGGTGGAACGTGAAATGAGTAGGTATGGTCTTGCTATTTTAGGATTGAGTGAAGTGCAATGGACAGGCTCAGGAGAATTTTCGTCCCCTACTTCCCAAACGACCATGTTATATTCGGGAAAAGAGATTGGTTGCAACCATGAATCTGGTATTGGATTGATGGTTACAAAAAATGCTCTAAAAAGTCTAATTAGCTGGAAGCCTGTGTCTGACCGGATACTGGTAGCTCGCTTTGCATCTAAGATCAGAAATATTACTAAAATTCCTTTTATGGACAGTTAAATGCAACTTACGATACTGTTCCACGGGGTGATATTATTATTGTAATGGGTGATATGAATGCTAAAGTGGGAAATAATAATGAATCTTTAGAACATATTATGGGTAAGCATGGCCTTGGCACTCGAAACGATAACGGTGAACGTTTTATTGATTTTTGCAATGCCAGAAAACTAGTCATTGGTGGCACACTATTTGAACATAAAACTTGTCATAAACTAACCTGGCTGTCTCCTGATAGACATAACACTGCAAATCAAAGTGATCACTGCGCTATAAGCCACCGTTATAGAAAATGTCTCCTAGATGTACGCAACAAAAGAGGTGCAGACATAGGCCAATCCCGAGATCACTATTTGGTGGTTGCAAAAATTCGCCTCTGTACAGCAGCAATTCAAAAAACGTCGAACAACATACGGCCTAAAAAATATGATATTGAACGCCTTAATAACAATAATGTCAAAATAGACTTTACAACACAGCTTCGTGAAGCATTAAATAGACCCGAAGTCGAATCACTTACTACAGTAACTTCAAAATGGGACCACATTAAAACCAAAATAAAATCCTGCGCAGACCGTGCAATCGGGCCAGCACCCAAGGGGAAACAAGAATGGATGACCGACGAAACGTGGAATATAATTACAGATCGACGAAAACTTAAAGAAGAAGTAGCACCAGCGGATGACCACGAAGTAAAGACCAACCTGGAAATGAATTACCGTAACCTGCATAAAACAGTTCAACGAGCGGTACGAAGAGATAAACGGAACCATATTGACCGCATGGCTGAAGAAGCCGAAAATGCAGCACAAGCTGGTGACACGCGAACAGTATTTAAAGTCACAAAACAGCTAACAGACCGTAAGTTGCATATAGAACACCCTGTGAGAGATTTGCAAGGGAACCTGCTCAACACAGACCAAGAACAACTCCAGCGATGGAAGGAGCATTTTTCCACTGTGTTAAACTGTGTTATAGATGAAACCCTTGAGCCACCTATTTTAGTTAATCCACAACCAGTCACAAATTCGGGAATAAGAATAACACCCCCTAGTATAGCAGAAACTATTGCTGCTATAAAACAACTCCCAAATGGAAAAGCAGCTGGAACTGATGGTATTCCAGCAGAAATCTATAAATGTGATCCCGAACTCTCAGAACAACTTTTACACCCTCTGATCACCGAAACCTGGGAAACCGAATCCTTTCCGGAGGAATGGAAAGATGGCATCATTGTCAAAATCGCAAAAAAAGGAGACCTCAAAAATTGCACAAACTGGCGGGGTATTTGTGTCTTGCCAACTGTAGCCAAAATAGTTGCAAAAATAATATTAAATCGGATCAAAGAGCATTTGGAGCAAACCATCAGCTCATGCCAAGCCGGATTATGCAGTGGTCCTCGTGCGCAGACCATGTTAACTCTCTACGCATTATTATAGAACAAAGCGTTGAGTTCAATTCCAAATTACATCTTCTATTTATAGATTTTGAAAAAGCGTTCGATTCAATTAATCGAGAATGTATTTGGTCCGCCCTGCGAAAGAGAAATATACCTCAAAAAATAATAGCTCTTATTAAGGAAAGCTATAACAGTGCAAAATGCTTTGTTCTCCATAAGGGAAAACTTTCTGAGCCGTTCATGGTAGAAAGTGGAGTTCGTCAGGGCTGCATATTATCACCTCTTTTGTTTCTTGTTGTTATGGAAGATGTCCTCAGTAGTATTGAGAATAAAAGGCAAGGAATACAATGGAAAATCAATAACCAATATCTAAATTACCTGGCCTATGCTGACGATATCTGTTTACTTTCGCATAATCTTAATGACCTTAGACACACAACTAAAGAACTGCAGGAAAAACTACAATACACAGAACTCAAAATCAACGCTGGCAAAACAAAAACACTAAGTGTTGGTACAACAACAGTTCCAATGACCACCAACAGCCAAACTTATGATGCATGTGAACAATTTTGTTATCTTGGATGTGAAATCTCACCTAATGGAGGAACCGAACTTGATGTTGATGCTAGAATTAACAAGGCAAGAGCGTCTTTTGGCATACTAGCTCCAGTATGGCAAAGTAATAAAATTTCTCAAACCACTAAACTTAGAATTTTTGAGGCAAATGTCAAGTCTGTCCTATTATATGGGTGTACAACCTGGAAAGTCACCAACAGGATCACAAAACGATTGCAAACATTTGTCAACCGCTGCCTAAGAAGGATATTACGTATCTTTTGGCCTCAAACAATATCGAATGCCGAGTTGTTACTAAAAGCAAAGCAAATGGAAGTAGCAACTCAGATACGTAAACGGAAATGGCAGTGGATTGGACACACTCTCCGTCGAAATGATGATAATGTATCCAAGCAAGCTCTTAGATGGAACCCATTTCATCAAGATGGCAGAGAAAGCGGTAGGCCACGTATAACATGGAGACGTTCAACAGAATCCGAAATGAATCAACTGGGTGTATCTTGGAACGAATTAAGGTCTATTTCTCAAAACCGAGTCAGATGGAGATCTGCAATTATTGGCGCCCTATGCTCCAGTGGGAGTTAGAGCAACATATATATATATATATAATATCGGTTTTATAAAATTTTTCAAAATCTTCTCTATTTCAAACAAAATAATTATCTCTTAACCGTTTTCCATTTTTTTATGTTTTTTTCTTTTTTTTTTCTTTTTTTTTCTTTTTCTCTAGGGCTCAAATCTGATCTTTTTTCCAAATTTGAACACCGCACAAACCTCACAAAATTTGAGAGAGCTCCCTAAAATTTTCTATTATCGGAAAATATCGCGGCTATATTATTGTTAACGCCTGATGTGAACCCTTACTCTGGTTGTTCTTTAAGAGATAAGTATCCTTCATAAATATTTTACTCTCTCCAAATTTTAACTCAATTCATTTCGTTTTTCAAACTCCTCGTCTTGACACAGATTTGCCGTTTAAATTTCTAGCCTTTTTTTAACATATATTCAATACTAGAAAAATTCTACATAAAAAAATGTTCAAAAAAAAATGTACATCTTCTAATGAAGTCTTCATGCTACGGGATTATTCCAACAATGCTGGATTATATATTCTAGATGTTTCTACAGTTTCGGTATATATGTACTCCCAGTTTCCCTCCAAAACTCCATCTTTATTCTAAACGCATTTGGCTTTATTTAATTTAAATTTTCTCCATCTTTATTTATTCTATTTTAATGTTTGCTATCTAGACTCTTCCTTTTTGTTACCCCAAAGTTCATATCTTTTGTCCTACACCATCCTATATGTCCCTATCCTCCCTTTTCCACACCAAACGATTCTGTATCACACCAGACGAGCATAAATATAAATAGCCATTCAATTTTAAATATTTTTATATTTTTCAAAATTATCCGCTATATATTTACTATCAACCTTTTTACTACTATACTATATTGTCTTACACATTTTTCTCGCATTGCCAACTATACTCTAATTCTAATTTGACCATTGATAAGACAAACCAACACACATGTAAGTATACATATTTTATTTGGTATATTCTTCTTCTTTGTTGTTTACATTTATGTACACATGTAAGTATGGATTTTTCTAATAAAATTTTAATTTTAGTTATTTACAGGTTTTCTTGGAACTTTTGGATTCCGGAAGGGATACTAAAAATGCAGGTACGTGTCTTCTTTTGGTTACTAAGGTCTGCTATATCATTTCGTATATTAATTCTACATTTTCCTTTCTGTTTTCGGCCTTCTTACACCATATTGGCCACAGGCATACAAGTAAGTATAAATATTAGCTAATGCATATTTTCCCTTTTGATTGTAGATTTCCTTCCGTTCTGGGCCAAATAAGATGATCAACGACACAGGTAAGTGTTCTCACACAAATGTAAAGTATCGTCCTAAACTTCTTTGTGAATTTTTTTTCTAAATTTTCGTCTTTTCTTTATTTTCACAAATAAACGGTGTCGCTCTGCCGCGTTAATTTAGGTTTGCCCATAACGAAACAAATTTTTAAGAACCAGGACATGGGGCAGGAGTAGGTTCGCTCCATGCAAATTTTAGGAGCCCCCTCCTTGATAAGTTAGGGAAAAAGAAAAAATACTAACAAAACTAAAACAAAAGCAAAAAACCATACTAACCCAAAACTAACTAAAAAAAACAATAACTAGGGACTGGTTTTTTCGCCCGATCCTTGGGTGGAAAAAGCACTCCCGGATACTCATTTAGGTCACCAAAAACTATATATTCTTTGGTGGAAGGTGTTAGGTTCAAGATATCACCACAGAAGTTATGGGTAAATCTTGGTGAGTATAATGAAGATACAGCAATTGGTCTATTATTTATAATAACTTTAATTGAGATGTTTTCGATGAGGTGTTTGATATAAAGAGGTTTTCATGTGCGACAGATTTATGAATTAACAGAGGTACTCCTCCTCCTCTTGCATCTGTTCTTTCACTTCTGTATAAATAAAAATTTTTAAAATAGGGTCTATGATTTTCTGAAAAAAAATGTTTCATTCAAAGACGCTATTTTAATATTTTCTCGTTCAATTAGTATCTCAAATTGTTTCAATTTAGAAAAGTTTGAAATGCCATTAGCATTCAAGTGAAGCATTTTGAATTCGTTTTAATAAGTATATTACATGGGCGTATTTTACCATTGACATTACAACTTTGATTTGTTGTACTTTTGAAGTACACCTATGCAAATCAACCATAGCTGTATTGAAAATATTAAAAAGCTCATCGATGCTAAATAAATCGTTGTTTGTTTTCAGCTGGCTAGCATATGTAGCTTTGCTGTTATTATAATTACGTTATTGTTACAATTTGTGTTGTTGTTTCTTAAATTAGGGAAATCTCCCACTTTAAATTGAAATGATTTATTTTGTTGCTGTGTGCTGTTATTCTGACTTTTAGAAGTAACTCTTGTTCTAGTTTCCAAATAGAGAGAACGTAACGGACAGTTGCTATCGTTTGCAGAGTGATCAGTTCTCTCAACCCACTGATAAGAGAATGTAGAGAAATAACGTAAAATTAAAAAGAAATCACCAATTGAAGATTATATGCTTATAGAGGTCTATTATTTCTAATAAACCTCCTATAAGCACATAAATATTTTCAGATAGTATTTGAATTTATTAAATCATATTAAGGTTTTTTCCTCCCAATTCCTTTAAAAATCATTAAAAAATAAAATAAAAACTATTTAATATCTTTAGATCCTATATATTATATGTTACAATATCTTTATGTAAAGATAAGATCTCAATATGTAAATATCAATTTTGTTAAAATATGTAAATAAAGGAAGAATATATAATTGAAAAAAAAAATTGGTTTTTCTTTTTAATTTTTTAAGGGTTTATATGGGGTCTGCACTAGAGATAAAATATATATTTTTATATCAGCAAACTTCAAATTCAAGCGCAGAGAGAATTGTGTTACGTGTAGACCTCATATCGGGGGCCAGATTCCGGAAGCGTGAATAAATATGAACTGTACACAAATAAAAAAGCTCACTGCTCACACTAGTGTACACTTTTCCATTAATAGCGATTCCGCAAGAAAAATGTACACTGAAGTTCTGAATGAGAAATTTTTGTGCGCTGATTATATTTTGACAACTGAAATGAATGTTTTGACAGTTGTAATATATTTTGTTTGACAAGTTAATTTTCATCATAATTTCATTTTATAAAGATATTAAAATAAAATCATGAGTAGTTATTTTAATTTATTAATTTTAAGAAGACGATCAAGACGTACCGAAAAATAATTTACTTTCCAATTTATAATATGTTTATATTATTTATATGTTTATTAAATAATAGGAGACACCTGATTATTTTGCGGAGAAGGTTAAGGGATACTGAAAATCATTTTGAAGCAATAAGTGAAGAACGTTTCTTGGAACTATACCGGTTTCCAAAATATATTTGCATGGACTTTTTAGAAAAAATTCAACCTTTTTTTGTGTTATCACAGCGAGTTTCGAGTTTGCCAGTTCATTTAAAATTTTTATGTGCATTACGATACTTTGGTTCAGGAAGTCACAGAAATAATTAATGAAATGTGTAATGAGTATGTGTATCTTCCTTCAAGAACTGAACAAACAAAAATAAAGCAAAAATTTTATCAAACTGCGGACTGGATTGATTGATGGCACGCATATTAAAATTACAAGCCCAAGTAATGATATTTTTTATTATTGCCGTAAAGGTGGTCATTCAATAAATTTGTTAATTATGTGCGATGCAGACATCCAGGGACATCTCAAGACGCTTATATTTGCCATCGTTCAGCATTGAAACGTAATCTAGAAGAGAGATATTCTAGAGAAGACCGATTTAGGAGATAGTGGATTCCCTTTACAACCTTGGATAATAACTCCAATTAGTTCAACAGTTAATGATGCAGAAGAAAGATTCAACATTGCTCATAAAAACGCGCTGTATTGTGGAGCGATGCATTGGAATTTTAAAAAGTAGGTTTCGATGTCTTTCAAAAGAAAGAATATTGTGCTATGATCCTGTTAAGGCAGGAAAGATTATTAATGCTTGCATCGTTTTACACAATGTATTAAGAAAGGCTATCTCGATGAGTTGCTTTTCTGAGTTGCATAAATAAATGTTAGAACATTTAAAAAACCTAAATTCTAGTTTTTTATTGGGATTTATTGGGATCGGGATATTCCACGGAAGATTCCAGCAAAATGGGGCTGCGTACCATGGAGCACTGTATGTCAAATTGAAGCTTAGCCATAGGCGGATATAAAAAGTCTTCCATGCAATAAATTTGCATGCACGTTTCTGGACAAACTGGAAATCTTTATTTTTGGCCAGACCCAGTTTTTGGACAAAATAAGCTCCGTACCATGGAGCACGGCATGTCAAATTGAAGCTTAGACAAAGGCGGATATAAAAAGTCTTCCGTGCTATAAATTTGCATGCACGTTTCTGGACAAACTGAGAATTTTTATTTTTGTGGCCGGACCCACTTTTTGGACAAACTAAGTTCCGTACCATGAAGCACAGCATGTCAAATATCTTAGGTATAGGCGAATATTAAAAGTCTTCAGTGCAATAAATTTACATGCACGTTTCTGGACAAACTGCGAATCTTTATTTTTGTGGTCAAACCCACTTTTTGGACAAACTAAGCTCCGTACCATAGGGCACTGCATGCCAAATTGAAGCTTAGGCATAAGCGAATATAAAAAGTCATCCGTGCAATAAACTTGCATGCACGTTTCTGGACAAACTGGCAATCTTTATTTTTGGCTAGACCCACTTTTTGGACAAACTAAGCTCCGAAACATGGAGCACTAAAAAGTCTTCCGTGCAATAAATTTGCATGCACGTTTCTGGACAAGCTGGATATCTTTATTTTTGGCCACACCCACTTTTTGGACAAACTAAGCTCCGTACCATGGAGCACTGTATGTCAAATTGAAGCTTAGGCAACTGCGAATATAAAAAGTCTTCCGAGCAATAAATTTGCACGCACGTTTCTGAACAATCTGGGAATATTTATTTTTGTGGTCAGACCCACTTGGTCAGACCAACTTTTTGGACAAACTAAGCATTTTGACATGGAGCATGGCATAGGCGAATATAAAAAGTCTACTGTGCGAAAAATTTGTAATATCGTTTCTGGAAAAATTGGAAATCTTTATTTAATTAATAAAATTGTTATTTTCTCATTATAATACATAAATTAATATTAGGCAAAATTCGGGATATATTCGCAACTTCATTGTGTAGTCTATGTAAATGACGGGGTATGTTCAATGACTATTGTTTATTTTTTTGTGTGTATTTTGTGCAACCCTGCTGTAGATAAAAACGTGGTATGGTATGATATATCTATATTGAAGCCACCGTCCAACCAGTCTAGACACACACTAGCGACATCTACATTTTTGTTTGTGAACTACAGAAATTTTCATAATATTTTTACAACGACTTTCAGATGAAACAACTATATTAATATAATATGATGTCACCCTTATACACGTTGTATACTTTTTTATTGTTTATTTCTGCTTATTCATTGTCACAAATTTATATTACAATACTTGAGTAAATAAATAAATAAATAAAATAAAATTGAAATTTCTGTGGGCAAATTAAAGCGTTCTTATTTCAGTTAATTGTATTATAAATTGAAATAAGTGTGTAAATAAGATTTACATTATAATTGATATTTGCTAGCAAAATAATAATGTAATTAAAGTGAATGTGATTAACATAATACATTACAGTAAATAAATTTATAGAAAAAATATAGTATTTCAGGTAATTTTATTAAAGCTCGAAATATAAATAAAATATATTGGAAATAAAACTAAAACTAATAATCTGTTGCCGATTGCGTTGAAACCTTATTTGGAGTATAGCATATGATGCTAAAGAAGCTAGTGAACCTAATAGTACTTTTTCTGACTATTGTTACTGTTTATGGCTCTTGGACTTCGTCCAAATCTCCTCTGCTACACTATACACCCAATGGTGAAGCAGCGCTGGGTTATACGAAATTTGAACAAGCTTTGAAATATAAATTCCGCGGCAGATCGTACTTGTTGCAAACCATTATTTATGCCTCATACACCCAATAGATTGTGTTTAGAATTCTGAGTGATGCTATATTGGATTATTTGATAAGACCCTAGGCAGCATCCACCTGGAGCCTTAACCGATTTGAGATCTGCTTTAGTTAACAATACCATATTTGCGTAATTAGCTGTTAGGCATGAAATCCACAAATATTTTAGACACTTGTCTCAGGTCGTAACGAAGCTATTGATCGTTTTGTGCGTATTCATACGAAAAACGGTTATAGTATAAATAAAGAGGTTAATATTATGAAGGCGTTGAAAAACCAAAGGCATTAATTAGGTGATGTTTTCGAGTCTGTTGCAGGTGCGATATTTTTAGACTCGAATATGTCTTTAGATGCTGTGTGGTTGGTTTAATATAATATGATGCGTCCTGAAATTGAACAATTTAACAATTCGGTGCCAAAATTGCAAATAAGGGAACTACTTGGATAAGAACATGAAACTGCATTTACGTTATTTTTTTGTGCTTTAACATTTAACTTGTACATGATCAAATTTTTAATTTTCAGCAAACCCGAAAAATTAACTGATGGCCGACGTGTTCGTGCCAAATGTATTGCTGCTATATGTGCTTTACGTCGGTTGAAGAATTTTTTTTTATATTTTAATCTATGTTGTGCAGTTAGATCGAAAAATTCAAAAAAAAAAATTATACATTTCATTATATTAAAGCATCAAATAAGTTTTTCAAATAAACCATTCTTTTGTTTTAGTTTTAAATAAATGCCCGTAGTTTCGTTTTATTTTTGCACAGATGCAAAGATAATTTAAAATTGACATTAAATGCTAGTTTTAAATTAAAGCAATAAAAAGGAATTAATGTTGTAGTTAGAGGTTTAACTTTAGCCATTCGTAGTTTTGGCTTTACTTTCGACTTTCTTTACGCGTTTTAAGCCATCTACTATATATTTTCATAAACTGAGCATACATTGTCATCATTTTGGGGACATCATGTTCAATAACGGTGGAAGTCTACAAATACATTTTTTATTTCATACTTCTCTTATACATATATTAAAATTTGTTTAATTAAGGATTGATGGGCTTTTGTGGAATATGTAGGTTGCGCTACCATTTCTTCTAATGGTCGTTCTCTCCTACTAAGATTTATTTGCCTTCGAGCTATTGAAAATATTATTCACATATTTTATTAAATTAAAAACATAATTTCACTCTGACCATTACGCCAATTGCACCAACTTACATTTTTTCTATTCGTATTGATTTGGTTGCTTCTATTGTTTACTTTTATCAAAATTGAATCCGCCATTAACTTCATTCCAAGGTGTACAAGTCCGTCTACTTATAGGAATAAAAAAGTATAAAATTAATGTTTTATTTATGAAGCTAACAGTATAGTACCCAATGTGATGGGAATATTACCAGACAAATTACGATGAGAAGCACTGACACGCACTCTACATGCAAGTCATAATCAAAAGCAATAATACAATACCACAATTCAACTTGCGAAAAGTTTCGTCACCAGCAACTGGACCAATGGTTAGCTTAGCTATAGTAATTTGTGATTACTTCCTTTCGGCCCTGGGTTGAGTAGTATTGTATGCAATTGTCTTAAAACAAATTTTTACAAGCATCAGCAAAACCCTCCAAAATGTCACTCAAAACCTTAGAATTGGCTTTTGTCTCATCCAACTCCTATTTTAACTCAGCCAACTTTTTATGTTGTTTGCGTTCCTTTTTCGATAAACTCAACAAACGTTGACGATGAGCCTCCAACTTCTTTTGTTTCAATTCATTTTCTTTCTCTGCATCTACATAAACATTTTTTATCTTCAAAGCCCACAAACAAGTTATACATTCCAAGTTGAAATTGTTGTTTTTGGCGTTGATTAAATGATTAACGCTACGTACATATTGTGAAAAGAGTCATGTGAAGCTTTTTATCATTGGCAAACACAAAACGGAAACAATTCTTAATATCATGTTTACTTTCATCATCACCAGCAGCATGTTTACTTTTCGTTGTTTTTGCCTCTTTTCGACTGCAAAAATTTCGAATCTTCACCATCCAGCATGTCGGCTACATTATCCAGCATCTTCATATTGTTCATCATCGTTGTTTTGCTCCTTGCTTTTTGGCCGCCTTTTGTGCCAGCAATAGTAATTTTTGCTTTCTTCCTTCGGCCCTGCCTTGAGTAGTCTTGAATGTAATTGTCTTACGTAAAACAAATCACAAGCTATGGGTCTTAATATTCACCTTTTATATCAAAACAGAAATTACGATATTATTGTTTCTTAAATATTTATCATAATAGCAAATACTCACTATTTTTTTTCCATTATTATTGTTTTTTATTCTGGTTTCAAACATGAGTAGGTGTTCACTTGCACACATTATATTTTATATATTTTATTTTTTAATCTCTTTCTCAAAGTCCTTGTAGTAATTCTAAGAAAAAAAAAAGGTAAACAAAGCCATACGGTTCGTGTTTACTTTTTTGACAGCTGTCAAGTTGTCACGACTGTGTTAGGCTGTGATTGCAGCCCTACAAGAAATGAATGACTGAAACTAACACATAAACAATTTTTGTGCCAACACACTTGCAGTTTTTTTCTATTTAAAAACATATGACTGTCATTGTTGCTGTTGTAGAGTTGTTGTTGTTAAGGTTTAGGAAAGGTAAGTAATTAATTAAATTAAAAGTTCAAGTGAATTTTTGTTGTTTCTTTAAGATTCTTCAAAATATGTCAAAATATGTCGTTAGTGCCATTCTCAATTGTGGTAGCACGTCCCTCCATTATACCCTTCCACAATTTATTTTTTGCTCGCTTGTGGCCTATTCCTGTTGGATCGTTAACTATTGCTGTAGAATCTTCACAAACTTTCAATCTAGAACTTTTATACCTCTTAGGGAACGCATTTGTGTAAAGAATTATATTGTGCGACAATATGTTATATCCTGGATTTCGATTGTGAATGCTGTACCAGAAAATAATATGGTTATCTATTTGATATTATTGATGGACTTTTTATCATGTTGGAAGATAATACACAAGAAATATGATTGTGTGAAACAACGCTGACACAGTTTATTAAATCGATTCGTAATGATTCCAGTTAAGTGCGCATGGAAGACACTATAAATATTTTGTTAATACATGCGCAATCACCAAATGAACTTATTAAGGTAATGTACTGACATTTTATTAAAAATTCTAGCTAGAAACAAAGTAAATCTTCCTTGCAGAATTTTACATTAATCCTTATATTTATCTTTCAGTCTGTTGCCATAACATGGATATGGTTTTTTTAATATTTGGCTCGAATGTTTTAATTTATGCCATTCTGGAATATAGTGTCTGGAATATAATGTTGATAATATGAAGAATATTAAGGAATGTGCAGTATCCGTAAATTCGTCCATAATGAAATTAGTTTTCAAAAGAATAAAGATCTCAAAATATTGAACAAATTGATTTATGGAGGTATTATCACAATATCTCACACACCGTTCTGTACAAACAATTTTCCAAATGGAGTGTATCAGTTTTGGCCGAAATTGTTAATTCACAACACTCAAAAGGTGAGCTTTAATATAAATTGTTGATATATATGTGTTATAATATATTGTTAACCTACTGATTGCACTAAGGCCCATTACCGGAAATTTCTATTGAGTTTAGTCAATTTATTCAGTGCTAAGTTAAGAACCGCGCTGAGGGATATTTCGAGTGAAAAGTCAGCAAAGTTGTTTAAACATTCAACATTGCCTCAAAGTTATCGACACGTTTCGGAATTGGTGATATTGTTGTGTTTTTAATATTTTAATGTTTATTTCTATTTTTGAATTTTTGATTTTTAATACAATAAATAAATAAAAAATAATAAGTCGTGTTTCATTATAATCAAGCGTGACCGGTCAATGATGATGTATATATCCATCAAGTATGACCGGTCAGCGATGATGGATATATCTATCATCGTTGACTACTAAACAGCGGTAGAGTGAGCAGTTCAGATATATATTATATGGTTTACATACTTTCATAGGTTGGAAGTCTCTTGTGTTTAACGTGAGTACCCGTCTCGTTGACATAACCTCACGGTGCTCTGAACACTGGATCGGAATATGCGCCGACCACCGCCCCATTGTGTAGTGAACTACACTCCGGTAACAATTCAAGATTTGTGCATTTGGGCAACAAATCCCACTCCTTGGTGGGGAGTCGAGGCCTACCTTACACACCTCTGCTGTTCTAGGGTCACAGCACCCGGTTGAATGCAAGTCCACATCGAGCTATGCTCTCCCCGCGATTTGGGTATAAACCACAGCCACCACGATACTCCCCAAGGGGCCGTACCCGCAAGTCAGCTGGAATCAATGATTTCAGGGGCTCTGACTTCCCGTGGTACCAGATATATATATAAATATATAGCCTCCGGTCAGACTTCGTAGCAAAGCTATTACCAGTATGGCTCCAAACAGCTATGGACTGGTGACCATTCGAAGGCCTTAGTCCCACACCCATACACCCACCCTGTGGGTGAGTGTATAGGTACACAACTAAGGCCTTCTAGAAGGTTTTGGGTACACACGCATGCGTACATCCTGTGGATGTAAACATACGTGTTTGATCAAACCCTTCTTAAACGTCTTCTTTTGAAGACTTCACACGCAAACTCATTCATACAACGCGCTCTCTCATTATCATTAAACGACCCATGGCCCGTAAACAAAAAGCCCATACTCAGGCTAAAGCCAAAGTCTGGACGTTTCGCCACGAACGTCACATCGCGAATGAAGGAGTATGTAACCCGTCCATTGTCACTTCTGTCCCATCTATCTTGCCATCTGGAGACAACACACTCATTTTAGAGTGCCTTGCACTCCGTCCAGCTCCTACCACTAACGTCATCGTAAGTCACCCAATCGTCCTGCAACAATGGCTGTCCTTTCCTGATCCTGTAGGCAATACTTTTACGTATCACCTCCAAGTCAAGAGGGGCTACACCTACCAACACCTGTAAGGCCTCCGTGGAGACCGTACGACAACATGGCACACAAGCGAGCAAGACTACCCGTTGACACGACATGATTTTCAGCTTTCCTCTGGCAGTCGTGACCACGCTGGACCACACCGAGGAGCCATATATTGCGCAGGCAACAAATAGTCCATGGTAAATGGTCCACATAGAACGCCTGCTGAGGCCCCAGTCATTCCTAAGAATGCGCCGGACACATCCCACCACACCAGTCAATTTCGCCTTGACACGCTCGAGATGAACCAAGAAGTTCATACGCTCACGCATTGTTATCCCCAAGTACTTGACCTCAGTCGCATACTTAAGGCTAACGCCATTGGCCCTAACAGTTGGGGGTCGATTTAGCGATAACCTGCCCTTGAGCAACATCATCACAGTTTTGTCCATTGCTACATCTACTCCTACTTGTCTACTCCAATCGCAGACAATCTGCATGGCTTCCTCCCCCCTTTTCTCCAGCTCAGCACGAGACTGGCCTTCGATAAGGACGAGCAAGTCATTCGCATATGCGCACACATTGTATGCAACCATCAGCCTCCGCCAAAGAGGATCCATCATTAGATTCCAAATAAATGGACCGCAGATGGATCCCTGCGGACAACCTCTGACCACCTCAATGCACACGGACTCGTTCACACCAGCGACGCAAGCCCGCCTGCCAGAGAAGTAGCTTTTCCATAACTCAAACTCTTGGCAGCCGACCTCGCGTAGCCTCGCTAGAACGCCTTCCCATAACAGGAAGTCGAACGCACCCTTGAAATCAATAAAGATTCCAAGGACATATCCTGCCTCTGTCCTACCGACACACGTTTTAACGTGATGCCAGGCGTCATCTACACTCCTACCACTTTTAAAGCCAAATTGCCACTCGCATGTGCCCTGTCGATCCTCTCCTGAAGCCTTTTCACCATAATCCTTTCCAATACTTTTCCAAGCACCGGAAGCAGACTGATGCCCCTATAGGAGCGATGATTGCTCCTGATCCTATCGGGTGACTTAAGCAAAACAACGACACGGGCTATCTTCCACGGATGTGGAAAATACCCCCCTGATACACACTTTTCATAGATTGTCAACAAGTACTCAGGAATGGCCTTCCAGATGCTTTTACACATCTCTCCGGTCATTCCATCCATACCTGGAGACTTTCTAATCCGCGCCTGACAAATGCTTAACTCTAACTCAGTTCTGTCCAACGGAGGAGGGGGATCCACCCCCTGAAAAGGAAGATGGAAAGAACTCGCCCAGCAGAACGCGTATGCATGCCCCCCATGATGGCAATATTTCATTACCAACACGTAGGCCAGAAACATCGGTCCGCTGGCCCCTACCTCTACAGAGCTTATAGACTCTGCCCCATGGGTCGTCCCTGTTGTCCCGTACGTATGCTCTCCAGTCATCCTCCTTCACTTTCACGATACAGTCCTTATAGGCACGTAGCTGTGTTGCGTAGTTCGTCGCACGCAGTATCACATCATCTGCATTGGTCCGCCTGGCTCTCTGGAATCGCTTCCTGAGCTGCCGGACGGTCTTCCGCATTTCAGTTAACTCCCGCGTCCACCATTTAACCCTTCCGGGGATTGTCCTAGAACATCTCCCAAGAAGGGCGTCATTGGTGTTTATTGTCCAATCGTCCAGCTTACCCATCTGTCCATCTATAGTCAGACCCCTGAAATTCCCAATGGAGACCTCAGAGGCCGCCTCCCTAATGCACGAGCCGTAGAAATCCCAATTAATTGGGAGTCTACGCCACCGCATCACATCCGAGACCTCTACAGGGGCGGGTGAGTAATGGAGCACAATCCGTATTGGATTATGATCACTCACCCCCCAATTGTCCTTAACGTCCCAGTCGCAGCGAAAACGCCGCAGTACGACGTCATTTACGGCTGTTACGTCAATATCACTCACACCATTAGGACCGGAAAACGTATATAAATCAGAGGGCTGATTTAACGCACTAACACCCCGATTAACCATCCAGTCACTTAACATCTCACCCTGATGGTGGTTCTGATATCCAGACGAATGCCGGGATAACTTACTGGGAGAGGATGCGTTCACGTCCATACCTAGGATAATCGGGTTGCTACTTGCTAGTAGTAGCACCGTATCCATATACGAGATATACGGCTCTAATGGGCTGCTGAACTGACAGTATATGCTTGCCAGGAAGATTTTCCGAGTCTTCCTTCGACCAAGACACATACCCCCAGTTCGTCGGGATCGTTGACAATTACAGCGGCCTTGACCCTAGAACAAGGAAGTACCCTCATAAATGAGGGTAAGCCCCTTACACTACCATCGGTTGAGTAAGGTTCCTGAACCAGGGCAAACCCGCTCTTCATGGCAACCATCATTTCGCCCAATTCACACATACTGGCATAAGAGCCCTGGCAATTGTATTGAATAATTGTCAGAGACATCTTAATGCCTTGCCCTAGCCCTCGCGACTAACACGCTGTACGTGGGACAGTCGTCGGTCATCATAAGATGTTTCGACGGCAAGCCCTTGAACGCACAGTTCCTACAGTGCGGCAGATTTTCGCAACGATGTACGACGTGACCGGTCTGTCCGCACCGACGACAGACTTCACCTTTGCTGCGACAATCCCTAACCATATGGTCAAACCCAAGACAACGGTAGCAGCTAGGGATAAACTCATGGCGTCTCACGCGGAACCTAAACCACTTAACGTAGCAGCCTCCGGCACTCAGAAGGGATTCCATGGCATTGCCATCACCCTCCAGAGTAACGTCGACAGCTCCGCCAGCGCGCACGCTCCACGGTCGACTCACGAGCCGTACCCCCTTCTTAAAGGCTTCTAAGGTCCTTTAAGTTCAGCTCGTAGAGAGCACCCATGAATTCATTAGGGGTGATCTCGGAGTGAACCCTCTGGACGACCACCCTAGTACCCTCTCTATCGTTGACCGTCACTTCCAGTCCATGTTCGGAAAATTTAGGATTCCGGACAATCCTCTCCCGCTCCGCGACTGAGGGGGTGCGCCCCACCGCTACGAACCGCCTTAACCGCGTGAACTCTGACCCCGAGCGTGGGACATACTTCGTTCACAACCTTCTTAACAATTTCCTCAGACTTAGCCGCCGTCTTGCTTCGCACAACCACCGACCAGGTCTCGACTGGTTTCGGTGCAGGGGCAACTACTGGCGCTTTCTGGCACACGGGCTGAACAGGCGTGGATTTATCCAGCCGGGATACTCGGACACTTGGAGTAGCGCCCACAGCATCTAGGGCGTCCAAACGACCCCTCAGACGTTCATTGTCCCCTACCAACGTCATCAACGGTTCTTCTAGCCGACCCGCTTGATTTATGATCCGCCTCGCCGTTTCGACCTCAACACGACCATCCAAAACTATGTCGTTCAACTCCGACGTCATCGCCTTCATCTGCTTAATTGCAGAATGAGCACCACAGGGCCCAGAAGGGGAAACTGTGGAGACTGCTGGTACCGGAGTTGAACTTCTCCCTAAGCCACCGTGCAAGCTAGTAACGCTGCCAACCAAACTAACCATGCTGCCAACGTCAGTCCTTATGGCAGTCTTTCTCCTAACCTGTCCTGAAACTATCTACGGTTCAGCAAAAACCTTTCCTCCCGATTTGGGAGAGCCGGGTTTGAACCGCTTTCCGTCCTCGTTTACTGTCGACTCTCCGTTGTCCATGTCCGAGTCGGAATGGCGAAGTCTACTACCACGTCCCGCGTTCGTCCCCTGTGCCGTCAGCTGGTTTCAACCTAGCACACACTGGACCCGCGCCCCTTTTGGGCTTAACCATCTTACCCGACCCCTAACCAAGTACCGACCGACTGCTTAAAAACCGACCCGAAGCAGTAAAGACCGACCCGGGCAGTACGTACTGCCAAATACCACAATATCTCACACACCGTTCTGTACAAACAAAGGTATTTGAATGGATACATCATTTACTCATCAATTTTCCAAATGAATTGTATCAGGTTTGGCCGAAATTGTTAATTAACAACACTCAAAAGGTAAGCTTTAATATAAATTGTTGATATACATGTAAGTGTTATAATAAATTGTTTGCTTTTAGAAACTACTGATTGCACTAAGGCCCATTACCGGAAATTTTTGTTGAGTTTAGGGATGTTTCGAGTGAAAAGTCAGCAAAGTTGTTTAAATATCTGTTTTAAGTTAAGCCCATTGTCCTGTTTCAACATTGTCTCAAAGTTATCACCACGTTTCGGAATAAGTATTGTTGTGTTTTTAATATTTAATGTTTATTTTTAATTTTGAATTTGATTTTTAATACAATAAATAAATAAATAAAAAATAATAAGTCGTGTTTCATTATAATCAAGCGTGACCGGTCAATGATGATGTATATATCCATCAAATGTGACCGGTCAACGATGATATATATATATCTATCATCGTTGACTACTAAACAGCGGTAGTGTGAGCAGTTCAGATATATATTATATGGTTTACATAATTTCATAGGTTAGAGTAAAATGCAAAATCACATGTACACAAAAGTTTCGGTCAGTTTTGGCATACTTGCCTTAATAATATGATAGAAACTTCGTTCTACGCGATGACCGACACTTCAGTCAGTAGTGACGGTCATATCACAGGTCAAATGACCGTCACTGTTCTTGTAGGGAGCTAAGTAAAACCCGTGAATAAAGTCAACCATAGCTATGCTAGCATAGAAACTTTTCATGTTTTTCAGTGATCATCATTGAAAATAAATACACACAATAAATACAATAAAGCAAAATGCTGAACAACATTCAAAGTGGCTTTTGATCGTAATTAAAGGCAAACTCTTGATATCATCCTCGATTTAGAGCCCGAGTATGGCCTTGAAGATAATCGTTTACAATCTGATAACCGAACAGGTTGGCATTCCAAATAAGAAATTGTAAATTTTTAATCAGATACCACCAAATACCAACACTTTTCAAATAAGAAATTGTAAATTTTTAATCAGTTACCACCAAAAACCAACACTTTTGAAATAAGAAATTGTAAATTTTTAATCAGTTACCACCAAATACCAACACTTTTCAAATAAGAAATTGTAAATTTTTAATCAGTTACCACCAAATACCAACACTTTTCAAATAAGAAATTGTACATTTTCATGTGTGTACTGTGAAAGTCAACAAATGTTGCCATTGGGTTAATATATTTCTGGCGAGGCAATGGTTAGAGTATATTGCGCCAAATATATTGATGTTTATACACCAAATACACGGATGTTGTTTATCGTGGTACTGGTTTTCCACATGTATCCTGTTAATGGTGTACCCTAATTATCGTCCTAAAAGGCCTACTCATCAATTTTTTTCAAGACCTTATGGCTAAAAATTAAAGATGCGATTGAAAATGAAATGAGTGAGACATATGATGTTAAAGTTCTCAATGAAGATGAAATGACAATAGTAGTTACGGATATGAAATTTAAATTCAACGAAAGTGAAATAATTTAAAAAATAAAGAAACAAAATCAACAACTAGAAAAAAGTGAAATGAAAATAGTAAAATCATATGAATTTAAAAAATATAATAAAGTAATTTACAACGTGAAAATAAAAACTGAAAAGAAACGTATAAAAAGATCATGCAAGTGCAAAAATTAAACATAGGATGGGAAAAATGTAGAGTTTTTGACGGAACCGATATAATACAATGTTTTAAATGCCAAGGATACAATCACAAATCGGGTGAATGTAAAAATTAAGAAATTTGTTTCAAATGTCATGGAAACCACAAATCAAAAGAATGTAATAAAGAAATAATTAACAAATGTATTAATTGCATAAAACCCAATAAGAAACTAAATATGGGACTTGATGAAAATCATATAACATCAAATAAAGAATGCCCAGTTTACCAAGATAAACTAAATTATAAAAAGAAAAGGTTAGGACTATCCATGTAACAATTACAGCAGATAAGTGGTATATATACAAACGCATGTAGTTTAATGAATAATTTCGACCAACTGGAAATAATTGCTGATGAACAAGAACCAGATTTTATAATATTGACGGAGACACAGGCAACGAAGGAAATAGATGAGAATGAAATTAGGCTACCGAAATATGATCACTATATTACATATTCAAACTCAAAAAGGACTGGCGGACCTTGCTTCGTGGAAGGTAACTCCTACTCCTGCGCTCGTCCACTATCTAATGGCATTCCTCAAGGGTCTCCCCTGTCGGTAATAATTTTTCTAATTACCTACAACAGATTATGTTATACTATTTCTTTGCATAAGGAAATAGATTTTGTGGCTTATGCTGATGATTTCAATCTCGTTATAAAATCAAATAAAGAAAAAAACCCCACAATCGATCTTAGTCGACTCTTTAGCGATATAGGTGAGTGGTCCTCTGTTTCAGGTGCAATTCTTTCAGTGTCTAAATGTAAATTTTTACATGTATGTCGCAAGGTAAACTGCACTTCCACAATAAATGGTTCCACATCTTTAACTCAAGTCAACAACATGGAAATACTTGGTCTTCACATAAATTCAAGATACCGATGGAATCAACATATAGATTATATAGCTTCGTCACTAACAAGCCGCTTAAATATAATAAAGTGTTTATCGGGTGCAAGAATGAATTGTAACACAAATACTATAACATCTGTCATCAAATCACTACTTCTATCTAAAATTAATTATGCAATACCGATTTATGGAGTCGCTCCTACATCACAATTACGGAAAATTAAGAGCAAGAATAATACAGCAATAAGACATTCCCTCGGAGCGTTTCGCACAACCCCAATTAATAATATGCTGTTTGAATCTAGCATTTTATCAGTTGAAAAACAGACAACACTTTTAACTGCAAAGCTTTTAAAATCTTTAGCTTTTAGGACCAACACTCCAATATTAGGATTAATAAAAAAGTTTCAGAAATCCAGAAAAATACCATGTATACCGTCAACTATCTATCGTACAATCCAAACCAATAAGAAATTAAGTCTACCCCCCGAAATTATAAAACCTAATCATAAAAGCTTCCTCCATGGAATTTTAATAAAAGCGTAATCAACACATCTTTACATAACTTTACAAAACCCATTTGTAGCTCAGATCAGTACCGTAAGTTGTTTTACGAATTAAAAAATAACCTTAATAATTATACCTTCCTCTACACGGACGGATCGAAATCTAGCAGATCTGTATCCTTTAGTGTAACTACAGAAAATTGTGTTATTAAATCTTATATCCTACCTGATTATAGTACAATATACTCTGCAGAACTTATAGCTATTTACGAAGCCGCAAAACACGCATGCCAGAACAGGGGTAAATTTGCCATATGTTCTGACTCACTTTCTTCCTTACAATCCCTTACAAATATAAATAACGAAAATCACTATGCGATGGAAATCACAAATCTATTAGTTGAAAAACAACCCAACATAATATTAATTTGGGTACCTGGCCATTGTGGCATTATTGGTAATGACTTTGCTGACATGACCGCAAAAAGCGCCAATATCTCCCCATTAATTACCTCAACAAATCATAATTACAAAAACTGGAATAACTTTATCATGGAAAATTTAAAACGGAAATACAAACAAATACTATTTAACAGAACATCAACCTGGTACAAAACGGTAAACCACGAAATGAAAGAAATTCGCTGTTTTCTGAAACATAATATCTCTGCTTGCAATAGACTGGACGTAATAAAATATGAAAGACTAAGACTCGGTCACTCCAAACTCGCTCATGGACAGCTTTTAAATCTTCCAACTCCCCCCATCTGTAACTGCTTACTACCTACTCCAAACGCTTCCCATATACTCCAAAACTGTCCAAAATTTAACAATAAAAGAAATATATGTTTTAATAAAAATTATAAAGTTTCTGAAAGAATCAAATTTGTATAATCTTATATAAAATCACTTTAGACTTTATAACTAGTACGTAACTTATAACACATACAGAGCTGAAGGCCTATGAAGCTATTGCTCTTAAATATATATTACCTTGTAATTTTAATTGTAAGCTAATAATGAAATAAATAAATAACTATATATTTTACAAAATTTTGGAATATTTCGAAAATATTCGAGAAGGTTTATGACAACAAGTACTGGATGAATGTATACTTGGCGAAATTGAGGAGAACACATGTTATGATAATGGCTGTATACAGATCACCAAGTAGTAGCGAAGCAGAATTTTGCGAAGTATTTGAGCAAGTAATCGAAGATTTATGTGAAACACAATACGACATAATTATAGCTGGAGACTTCAACATCGATTGTAGTAAGGAAGGAACTTACAAAAACAGATTAGAAAACATATTTAACAATAATGGACTTAAACAAATTGTAAATGAATATACAAGAGTAACACCAAACACAAAAACTATAATTGACTATATAATACCTAATAATGAAAACATATCAGCAAAAAACAATAGTGCGAATAAAATAGGAGATCATGAAGCAATTGACATAAATTTTGAAATTCCATCCGAGAATAAGGAGCCAATAAATAAAAAGGAAATTGAGTTTTTTAAATATCATAAACAGGCATACAACAGAGAGATCAGTGCAATACTTAGATATAATGAAAATGAAGACATAAATACTCAGTGGGTCATTTCGACGACTGTATTGAGAAAACAATATAGAAATTTACAACCACAAAAACAGTGATCGAAGAAAGTAAAGTGAACAATTGGTTCAATGCGGAACTAAGGACATTAAAAAGAGAGAAAGTTTTTAAATATCAAAGAGCTATAGTAGTGAACAATGATATAGCCTGGAATAATTATAAAATTAGTAGAAATATATATAAAAATAAAATTGAAACCGGTAAAAACAAATTTGTTAATAATAGAATAAATAATGCCAAGGACCAGAAAGAAATGTGGAATGAAATTAAAGATTTAATTCTTAAGAAAAATAAAAATGTGATAAATACTGTGATGTTTAATGAAATAGAATATAAGGATAACTATCAGATAGCCACACAATTTAACTATTATTTTGTCGATAGCATTAAGTCAATAAATGATACAATAGAAAATGTGCTATACAAAAATGAAATTCCTGTGATAAATAATAGATTTAAATTCCGCGGAATAACAATTCAAGAACTTAAAAAAATATGTTAGAACCTGAAGAACAAACCGGATTTTAATAAAGTCTCAAAGAAAATATTTATGGATAATTGGAATATTGTAGGTAAATATATGCTTAAGATTATTAATAAATCGATGAATTTCGTCCTATAAACACGCTGAAAAAATGTGAAAAAATTATTGAGAAGATTGTAAAGGAACAACTCGAAAAATACATGGAAGTAAATAAACTTTTTTCAAACTATCAGTCAGGATTTACAAAAAATACTCGTGCGAGACCACAGTCAATTATGTTATAAATAGGTGGAAGTATATAGACAAGAAAAAGAAAATTATGGCTATATTCCTGGATTTTAAAAGAGCGTTCGAGACCATTGACAGAGAAATATTAATTCAAAAACTTTACATGTACGGTATCAGGGAAAACGAATTAAGGTGGTTTAAATCATATTTGACGAATAGAAAGCAAATAACAAAGATTAATGGCGTCAAATCAGATGAGATTTACAACGAGTATGGTGTACCCCAAGGTTCCATTCTAGGAGCACTACTATTTATAATATATATTAACGACTTACCAAACATCTTAAGCAATTGCGAAATTATCTTGTATGCAGATGACACATTAATTTATGCGGAAGCAGACACGGAAGAACAATGCACGAATAAACTAATGCATGATATAATTAAAATAAATAATTGGCTAAAAATGAACAGACTAAAACTAAATGAGAATAAAACAAAAATGCTAGAAATAAATATGAACAGCGACTCAGTCTTTAAAATAAATAATGAACCAATAGAAAAGGTAAATGAAATAAAATACCTCGGTTTTATAATCGATAAGGACTTAAAATTCAGACAACAGGTTGATTATATATGTAAGAAAATCGGGGGAAAAAAATCGGATTTTTTAAACGGGCTAGAAATAAAATATCGTTAATAACTGCAATAAACATATATAACGTAATGATAAAACCACATTTTGAATTTGGCTCTACAATTTAATATACATGCTGTACAACAAAACAAATAGATAGACTAAAAAAATTGCAGAATAAAGCTATGCGTTCAATATCGAAATGTAATCGATACACTCCAATACAAACAATGCTCGACACGTTAAAATGGCTTAATATTCAACAAAGGTTGGAAGTATCAACTTTGTTCAGAAAATTAAAATTGGAAGTGCACCAGAATACCTAATAGACCAGCTTAATTATGTGAGAAAAATACAACCATACAACTTGAGAAATGCAGATAACTTCAGACTTCCCAGTACTACAACAACAGCTATGCAACGATCACTGTTCTTCAAGGGACTAAAGTTATACAATATGCTACCGAATAGTGTAAAAAATGAGAGAAATATTAATATATGTAGAAGAAATATAACACAATTTGTTAGACATAGAGTTCTATAGCTAGAGTTCTATATATAATTGGTAAAATATATATACCATTATCAGATAAATTTAAAAGTATTGTAAATACTCCTAATAATAATAATAATAATAATAATATAATATAATAATAATAATATAATAAAATTCATAGCTTAGCTTATCAAATACAGCGGCAGGCAGCAGCCAACTTTATTAAAAAGCACACAAAAACTACAATTGTAGAGGAAGATATATTGAGAAAGGAAGTCAGACAAAAAACCAACAATGTTTCTGTTCTACAAATCATCTTTTACCAATCCGCAGCATTGTTAGTTGAAATTATTACGATGAAATAAACGATTCACAGTAAAAATCCTGAGAAGAAATTGTAAAAATTGGAGCTAATCATGTAAAACAATTCTATGTGATAAATTATTTTATTAGTGCAGCTGTGTTGCTATATTAAATAAAAGTTAAAATTCCTATTCTATATATTTTTTTCTTATGTATGTCTTTACTTGCTGCTCGTTCCAAATGATTAGTGTTAAAGGATATTTCCATTATTAACTGATGTAAGTGGCAGTTCTTTTCGGTTTTTATACACATTGCCAATGAGTGCTGGCTGGAAATTAATTTCCTAAAAACACTATTGAAAATTTCTGAAATGTGATATGGTGTAGATGAAGATATTTTTGTATTACAGGCAATGTAAATACTTGTATCATTTTTACTGTTCTTATGTTGTATATGTCTTCACAAGATCTATATCTTCATTTCCTACGGGTTCTTCAACGTGTATATATTCAACAGGTTCAACAACTTAAGTCTTCAACCATATTTTATACAACTAAGCAAGATAGAGCAAAAAGGGCTTTAATTTTAAATCATCTCAAATTAAAGTTTCGTTTTTCTCGAATCAAAAATCCAATTTTTTATGAAAATTCGTAAAATTGCGTTTTTCTCGAAGACTAGAGCAAAAAGTGCTTTATTTTGGGATCACCTATATTTTTTTTAAAGGTTAAAAAAATCATGCGTTTTCAGTTTTCCAATAACATACAGGTTTACATGGACACACCGCCACACGGCCGAGAGAGCATTACCCCTTGGTTTATAAAATTTTTTGAGCCAGTCTACATAATAAATGAAATGTACAGACCAATAAAAATATATAGCTCATACAAAATTCTTGGCTGTTATTGTTTTTTTTTTCATTGTTTAGAACATTTTTAAACATATATCACAATCATGCTGCTTTGGTAAGTAGAATTGTTTTTAATTAAATACATTTTTACATGCTTGTATTTATTTTCTTATGAATACGGCCTTTAAATTTTAATTAATAACTTAAGGGATTTAAGCTCCACGAACGAATTTCGTTAATAAAGTTATATATCTAGTCCTATATATAATTTCTTTCTTAAAAATCACACTGCAAGTTCGAAAAACACAATACACTCACATTTTTTTTTATTAATACACACATTTTCCGCAGTGGTCACACTAATGTCACCAAATTTTTCGTGCGAGTAGTGGCTGCCACTAACGATGATTAATGTTACCCTGTTATAAATTTAATGCAAATTTACTGGATCCTACAAAATTGTAATTAAAGTTTTAACTTGTTAAATCTATTATTAGATTTATTTCTTGAAATGCGCATATAAAAACGCAAGTTTGTTAATTATAGAGCATAAATATTATTAACTATTTGTTCAGGTTGACCAACTTCTAATAGCATTCGTATTCCCACAAACAAATAAACAAGTCTTGTGCGGTTTAATACAAATATTAATGCTTTTAAAAAAAACTATATTTAGTGAAATACAAAGTAATTTAATAAACTTAAGGTTATGGAGAAATCTAGAAAATACTTACTTTGGTCTTTCTTGGCTGCCGTATAATTCACATGTGACAGTACAAATAAGGAAAACAAAGTATAACAAAAAGCGGCAAGGTTGCCATATTAAGTAAAAAAAATAAAAAGATCGTCAAAGACCAAAATACAATTACAGACTGGTATAAAACTAACTTTAGGAATTCAAGAGTAGCGAATTGTTGACATTCTGCCCCCGGTATCACGGTCAATGGACGGGAATACAAAAAAAAACTGAAAATTCGCTACTTCTCAGATCTGACATCCAGTACTGCAATTTTAGCGGCAGGTCGATGATACCCTCCACTGGTAGTCTTCACAATCGCGCTTTGTACTTGGCCATCTTTCGCGTTCATGGTTTCCGTAACTATGCCCTTAGGCCAACAGTGTCGTGGTAAATTAGAGTCAACGAATATCACAATATCACATACTTCTAAAGGCTTTACTTTTTCGAACCATTTGGCTCTTTTGGTCATGGTGGGTAAAACTGCAGCAACCCATCTCTTCCAGAACTTGTCAGCTAGCAGTTGCGCATGCCGCCACGATTTTCGCAGATACATGTCACTTTCATCGAATTTTCCTGGTGGTTTGTCACCCGATGAGGTACCCAGCAAGAAATGATTGGCGTTAGGGCTTCTTGGTCAGCTGATTCAAGCGATAGATACGTAAGTGGTCGCGTGTTGATAATATTTTC
Source organism: Cordilura impudica (assembly GCA_963682025.1). Classification (NCBI taxonomy): domain Eukaryota; kingdom Metazoa; phylum Arthropoda; class Insecta; order Diptera; family Scathophagidae; genus Cordilura; species Cordilura impudica. The sequence goes on along the minus strand of OY821517.1, from coordinate 223,722,404 downwards.
AACTTCTAGAAATAGGTTGTGTAATCTTTCTTCGTTAAGCTTATGATCAGGGGTAATTATTCGATACAAGACTGTCTTTACGGAGCGCACCATGCGTTCCCATGCTCCGCCCATGTGTGGGCTTGCTGGGGGGTATAAATGACCAGCTCGTATTGGGACTTGTAAATTCATTTTGCAGAGATTGAAAATCGATATTCTGAAGTGATTCACGTAACTCTTTCTCCGCGGCACTCCTCGTCGTGCAATAAAATTTCTTATTGCCATGACACATGAGTTCATGTCTAGGCAGTACACCATCTCGATGTGCACAGCACGTATTGTAAGACATGTAAATATTGCCCCGTATCGTTTTTCGCTTCTTCTTCCCACAGTCACAATAAACGGGCCAAAAAAGTCTAAACCAACATGAGAAAATGGTTTACAAAATGCTGACACACGTGCTACCGGCAATGGCCCCATTTCCGGTGGGTTTGGTTGGGAGTTCCTAATTCTACACGTCATAAAATTTTTAGGGACTGTGCGTAGCAGCGTGCGCAAGCCTGATATGTGGTATTTCTGAAAAATTTCATTTATGACTGTTTCGTGATGAACGTGTTTGTACTTGCGATGGTACCAATCGACTAATAGGTAGGTGATGTGGTGATTTCTTCGTAATATTATGGGGTGCTTTGTTTCATCTGTGATTATTGTGGAGTTATCTAAACGACCACGTAAACTTTAAATAATATTTTCGTCAAGAAATGGTGATAGTTTTCTCAATTGACTCAACTTAGGTAAAACACATGAAGGGCTCCTTTGCAAAAGAATAATTTCATTCGAATAGGCATGAGATTGTACTAGTCGAACTAAATATTGTTGGCTCCAGTGTAATTGCTCACTCGTAAGATCGACGTTAGCACTCGTAAACTTGGAAAATATTTTGCGATCGACGAATCGCCGTACATATGCCATGCTTCTCAATAGACGTTCATATTTTGAGAATCTTGTAAAATCAATCAAAGCAACATTTTGTTGTACGTGGACTGCTACATGTTGTATTTCGGAAATATTGACCTCAGCATGGTGTTTATTTTCAGTTTCCGATTTGGGCCATTCGTTCTGTGGTTGACTTAAAAATGATGGTCCTGTGAACCACGAATTTGTTGAATCAAAACTTGGTTGTCCACTTAGTTACTAAATCTGCAACGTTTGCCTTTGAAGGGACATAACTCAATTTCTAAATACCTGTTATTTCCTATATCTCGGCAACTCGAAACATGACGAATTGCTTATAACGTCTTGGATCAGATCTCAACCACAGGAGTACAATTTTGGAGTCTGTCCAGAAATGTGTGGATTCAATTTGTAGGTCATGACCATTAGAAATAGTAGCAGCTAGTCGGGCTCCTAGAATGGCAGCAAGTAGCTCCATTCGTGGAATGGAAACAGGCCGTAGAGGTGATACCTTTGTCTTAGAAGCCACCAACGACGTTTCTATCTTGTCATGGGTTTGTATACGAAAATGAGCTACAGCAGAATACGCGTTCTCCCTTGCGTCCACAAATATGTGTAATTGGACTTTGCTCTTTTGGCTACAACCCATTTTAAAATAACATCTTGGAACTTTAACATTTTCCACGTTTTTTAGCAAAGATAACCACCGCAACCACTCCTCGGAAAACTCGTCGGAAATAGTTTCGTCCCATCTGCTTTCCTTTCGCCACACATTTTGTAGAAGTATCTTCATATGTACTGTATAAAAGGACAGTAAACCCAGCGGATCAAAGATCGACATTAACAACCTTAACAATTCTCTTTTTGTAGGTAGTCTCCGGCCAGACCGAATTTCCTCGTTGGCTTTCATAAGTTTCAAATTATAGGTGAAAACATCGTCACTTGTTCTCCACCACATGCCAAGAACCTTTTCTGGTTCAATTAGTGCTCGATTTTCTTTCCGGCTTGGCAAAACCATTCTGATTTATGTTCATCACCCACAGCTGCAACAACTTCTTTTGAGTTGGTCATCCAATTGCGTATATAAAAGTTACCACATTTGTGAACCTCACGTACTTGTTGCACTAGTTGTATAGCTTCTTCGACAGTATCAACACTATCATCAACATAATGTCTTTCGGTAATTTATTTTGCAGCTCTGGGAAATTCTTGTTCAAACTCTTTGGCATTATTATTTTTGACGTATTGCGCCAATGATGGTGAGCAACTAGATCCAAAGGACATCACTTGAAGAACAAAAACATCTGGTTTTTTTCGTTATTACAACTTCGCCAAAGAAATCTTTGCGATTCCGAATCTACTTGATCGACAGCAATTCTGTGAAACATTTCGGAAATATCACCACTTATACCAACTTTGCCTACTCTAAAGTTGAAATTACCTCAATCAGTGGCGTTAGAAAATCTGTCCTTTATCGAGATTACTATTCAATGACACTCCATGGTGTTCAGCTGCTGCATCCCAAACCACTCTTATCTTTCCAGGTTTATTAGGATTCTTTACTACAAAAATTGGCAAATACCATTTTCTAGGGTACTCCTTGTTGTACTCAACCCTTTTAGCTTGCGGATATACCCTTTATTTAACATACTTTTGATGTGGTCATTCAAATCTTGATCTTTTTCCAATTTTCGTTCGAAACATTGAAGTCTTCTTAAAGCCATTTCATAATTATTTGGCATTGTCAAATTATCCGCTTTCCATAAAAGTTTAACTGTAAATTTATCGTTTGTTCATGTGGCGTAATTTTGCATATTTATATCATGATTACCACAGGGTCTTTGACCTTTAACTTCATCATTTTCAAGTTGAAGGTTTTTTTCATAAGTTTATGTAAAGCGTATCATTTTCACATTCGCATATATGTAATTGTAAACTCGCATTGTTGTGTACGTTTTTTGAACCGGTCACTTCTGAACCGTTTGTGCCATAAATTGTCCAACCAAGACGTGTTTTAAGTGCGGCTGGCTCATCTTCACCGCCTTCTTTATTATAATTTTGGGTTTCATATTTTCATACGATTCTACCGGGAGACCTCGTAGATATTTATACTTTTCAGCCAGTTCAGAAAACATCAATATTTGTTTGGGTAAAGCAAGTTCACTTACAGATCGTCCATTTTTCAATAAAAATTGTGTTTCACTTCTTCCCAAAGGCGAAATTTTCAAATCTACACGATCGGAACTATTTTCAACACGTATGCTCTTATCGGTCCAACTTATACAAAATTCTGATTGCACACCATGTATATCAAGTTTTTTCAATACAGACCTTTGGATCAATGTAGGACCAGACGCTTCATACAAAAGGGCATATACATTAACACTTGTGTTTTATCCGTAAATTGTTATTGGTACAAATCTATACAATACGTTCGATGTCGTCATTCGATGGACAGCAACGACAGACGTGGTTGTGGTCCTAACACTGTCAACGGTGACTTCCGGTGTATGAAGTAAAGGATGATGTTTGGCTGTACATTCATTGACAGCACACACTCTACGTTCTCTACAAAATATCAGATCATGTAGTTTTAAACATGAACGACATAATTTTCCTTCGTGAACTAAATTCCATTTTCCATTGTAATCTAATTTCCTGAATTTTTCACATGATGCTATAAAATGCCCGGTTTCATCACAACCGAAGCATTTAGTATCGGTCGAACGCTTTGGTCTATTTTTATTTTCATTATTAAGCTCCTCATGGACGTTAACCCATGGTGTCTTACGTTTCTCATTATCTTGTGTACTCAAACTTGGGTTTAAACTAGTAATAACACTACTGGCAGCCTCCGCCAAAGCAAAAGCCAATTACTATATTCGGTTAGGTTTACCACGTTTATATTTCGTGCGTGTACTGCCCACTGGAGTCTCATTTGGGCTGGTAATCTTTCAATAAATTCGTGAATTAGCATCGGGTTACATAAATGTGCATTTAAATTTGCAGCTTCCATAGTCGCCACAATATTTTTTACGTCCAATGAAAAGTGTAAAAGAGTTTATTAGCATTTACACTTGGACCTGCTCGTAATTTTGTTAACATATTATGAATTATGTTTCCAGGTCTACCAAACAACATACGTAAAGTTGAAACTACTTGCGGAACCAATGCTGGCAATGTAAGTTTACTGCTTACATATTCCAAAGCTTTGCCTCTTAAGGCGCGTTGTAGTCTTAACAAATTTTCATCATTACTAAAACCACACAAATTAGTCGAGTTTTCATAACTACTTATAAAAAGTGGCCATTCCTCTGGTTTGCCACTAAAAATTGGGAGTTCCCTTGGGAAGACTTGTCTTGAGTATACTTGATCTTGGCTAAGAAAGGCACGTGGGTCTTTGTATTACACCTTGATTCGGCAACAATGTGTTTGGATGAGGAGCACTTACATTTTGGTGGTCAATAACGCGTTGGTATACACTACCACCGCCCAGTTCATTAAAGTTACTTGCAGTACCAACATTCAGTTCATTAAAGTTACTTGCACCTGCATTAGTTGAATTATTTATGTTACCTACACATATGCCTGTCACTGTTCTATTTGCATTTTCATCTTCTGCAGCTCTTAGCTGTTGTTCACACCCAATGCGGACACCAACTTCTTCGGACTCATCATCGTCATCTAATTTGCCCATTATTGTATACCTGCGTTCAATAAATAACATGTTAATTTTTCGTTCCTCTTCTAGGCGTTGTAATTCAATTTCCAAGTTACGTCGATTCTTACTTGAGCTTTTTGCAACCACACCTGAAGACTTATCAATACATCTCATACCTACCCCCCGCGAACCGCTTCCGTGTTCGTTCACCGTTGATTCAAATCTGCCATCACTTGTCGAATGGTTCTCACTCGTAACTGTTTCATTTGTGCCCCCGCACCTGCCGCAACTCCAATCTTTATTTGCAATATCAGCGGACACACCAACACACTCGAAATGGAACCACGTGTCACATACATCACACTGAACCATTTCACTACTATCAGGCTCTTTGCACAGTGAGCAGCTTTTTTGGGCAGTTGAACTTGTGTCATCTTTTCTATCAGCCATCTTGTGATGAAATTATCTTTTCCTTTTTCCAGGGACCTAAGCAGCGTAACAAATTTTTTTAAAGAATTGTTCAGGTTGACCAACTTCTAATAGCATTCGTATTCCCACAAACAAATAAACAAGTCTTGTGCGATTTAATACAAATATTAATGCTTTAAAAAAACTATATTTAGTGAAATACAAAGTAATTTAATAAACTTAAGGTTATGGAGAAATCTAGAAAATACTTACTTTGGTCTTTCTTGGCTGCCGTTTAATTCACATGTGATAGTACAAGTAAAGAAAACAAAGTATAACAAAAAGCGGCAAGGTTGCCATATAAAGTACAAAAATAAAAAGATCGCCAAAGACCAAAATACAATTACACATTGGTATAAAACTAACTTTAGGAATTCAAGAGTAGCGAATTGTTAAAATAAAACTAACAATAAATGTTAACATTTTCCCTCAAACATGTGCCTGTATAATAAACTCGGTAACTCATTTAAAAAAAAATAAGAGAGAGAAGAAACCAAATTTTTTCAAGTTTACGCTTCGACAACATTTTAAAAATGAGATTGCAGTCAGATGTGTGAGCACAAAAGTTAATGGCGATGGATTCGACTAATTCGAAAAATTTTTCGTTGATAATACATACACAACTATTTCACAGTTGCAGTGTGATGTGAGTTAGGAGGGTAACGATGATAAATGTTACCCTGTTATAAATTTATTGCAAATTTACCGGATTCTGCAAAATTGTAATTAAAGTTTTAACTTGTTATATCTATTATTATGATTTATTTCTTGAAATGTGCATATAAAAACGCAAGTTTGCTAATTATGGAAAATAATAATAATAAATAAAATAATAAAAAATGTTAACATTTTCCCTCACATGTGCCTATATAATAAACTCGGTAACTCTATTAAACAAAAAACAAAAAGTGAATATGGACGCCAACTCAGCCAAGTAAATATTTTAAAATTAATTAATTTATATCATTCCCACCCTCTTTTATGCGATATGAGCAGTAATTCATACAGACGCAATGATTTAATGTCAACTTCAAGCAACAGATTTAGCCTGCTTGTTGGCGTCAATGATATGGACGTAACTCCCATATCAAATATTAACGATGTTAAGGAACACAAACCTCTACCCATTGTTGTAGAAGCTAACGCTTCACTTACAGAAATACAAAAGCTGCTTGGTAAGGATTGTATTTTCAAACGTACTTCAATTGGTACCAAAATTTTTGCTCCAAGTAATAAAATGTACGAATGCTACAACCAAATACTCAAAGAGAATAAGATGGAGTTTCATTCTTATGGCTCCAAAGAAATAAGGTTATACATCCCCTTTTTACACGGTTTACCCCACATAAGCTCTGAGGAAATCTCCAAGGTGTTAAAAAACTACAACCTATCCCCTTCTTCCGTAACTGAAATAGTCACCAAATTCAGTTCAAACAATAATGCAGTTTATTAAGTTCAATTTGTTCGTAAAAATTTTATTCCAACTGCCTTAAAACATGTACGAACAATTTCCAATATTATAATTTCTTGGAAAAAATACAAACCGAAATCCACGAGCAGACCAACTCAATGCTGGAACTGTTTCATGTATGGCCATGGCGGTGAACATTGCATCATCAACATCATACAAGTGTATGTCCGTTTAGAACAAGAGTAACTTCCAAAAGTTATAACAACAGCAGGCAACAACAAAATATTTCATTTCAATCAAAGGTTGATTTCCCAAATTTAATGCTGCCTACACACGAGGCAACCGGTTGAAGCAATGGTTGTAGCAACAATGATATACACGTAGCAACGGTTGCCTCAACCAACGAAAAATATCAAAACTTTTTGATATTTCTGGCTAATTGAGGCAACCGTTGCTACGTGTGTGTCATTTTTGCTACAACCATTGCTTCAACCGGCTGCCTCGTGTGTAGCTAGCATATGGAACAACAACACAAATTGTAACAATAACATCAATAATAACAGCAAAGCTACATATGGTAACCAGCTGAAAACAAACAACGATTTACTTAGCATTGATGAGCTTTTTGATATTTTCACTACAGCTATGGATGATTTGCATAGGTGCACTTCAAAAATACAACAAATCAAAGTTGTAATGTCAATGGTGAAATCGCCCATGGATTATACTAATAATTTAAACGAATTCAAAATGCTTCACTTGTCTGCTAATGGCATTTCAAACTTTTCTAAATTAAAACAATTTGAGATACTAATTGAACGTGTTATCCTCCTAACAGCTGAAACAAAAAAAAAAAAAAAAAAACCGCGGGTTCGCCTATGTGTTTAAGCGCTGGCAGGCGCTGTCAATCGACGCCCAAACGGCGTCAATGTTGTTGAAAAATTAGAAAATTAAAGAGCAAAGGCGGACAAGTATGCTTGCTAACTAACGGGAGAAGCCAGAACAGCTTACCTACTTGTCTTCATCTGCTACTGTTCTGACTTTTCCCCCTTTATTTATATTAAATCTTAAAACTAATTAAGAATATCTACAACAAAAATTAAAGTAAAAATTGCATAATGTAAGCAAAAAAATTAATAATAAAAAGAAAACAAACATTAACCAAACTCAATGCAGTTCATGGCCATGGCATACTTAACCAATAACAAAAAGAAAACAAATAATAACAATGCATGTACCGTGGGAAAAACAAAAAGACATACGTTTACATTTAATATACGCGGAAATTAACAAAAGAGAATTAAATCAAGGTTATTGCTAAAAATTGCAATAACGGAACATTGCGATACAAAAAAAAAACTCTAAAAAAAAAGAATACTAACATAAACAAGCCAACGCATGGTAAAAAAAAAATAAACAGCACAACACATGTCAATGCGGAACAATATCGTATTGCTCCACATTGAAAGTGACAAAAAATTCAAACATAAGCAAATGAGCCAATGTACGTTACCATGCCAAATTGGGTTGTATGTATGTTTCTGGAATAAACATTTAATAATTACGCTCGAGAAAAATCGATCGTTATTTTAAATGAATTTATATTTCAGTTATGTTTACTTGCAGTGTTATTATTGTTTCTGTTATGTTATATTTTAATTGCTATTATTATTATTATTATTATTATTTTTATTATTAATATTATTATTATTATTTTTATTATTATTATTGTTATTATTATTATTATTATTATTATTATTATTATTATTATTATTATTAATACAGGTATCAAGGATCTGATCTTATACTAGTCTTATACTATCTTTGTACAATATTACATGCATGTGAAACTCTGTTTCACAACAAACGCGAAAATAATAAAATAGCGTCTTTGAATGAAACATTTTTTTCAGAAAATCATCGACCCTATTTTAAAAAATTGTTATTTATATAAAAGTGACAGAACAGATGCAAGAGGAGGAGGAGTACCTCTGTTAATTCATAAATCTGTCGCTCATAAAAACCTCTTTATATCAAACACCTCATCAATCGAAAACATCTCAATTGAAGTCATTATAAATAGTAGACCTATTGTTGTATCATCGTTATATTCACCAAGATATACCCATAACTTCTGTGCTGATATCTTGAACCTAACACCTTCCACCAAAGAATATATAGTTTTTGGTGACCTAAATGCCAAACATTGTTCTTGGAATTGCCGTTCAAATAATACGGCGGAATCGCACTGAAAAATATACAGCAATCAAGCAATTTTTTCATACACTATCCTAAAAGTCCAAGCCTATTCCCCCCATCAACACAATCGCGAGCATCCACAGTCGGTATTATTTTAAGCAACTCGGCTTTAAATATAGACGTGAAAACAATGGATTACGAAATACCGTCAGACCATCGCCCCATTATATGTACACTTAAAAGACCAATGGCCTTGCAGGTTGACCTCAATTATTATGATTATAGTGCAACCAACTGGAACATTTATATGAATTTTTTAGACAATAAAATCAAGTTATATTCCGATATATACAATACCAAGGCAGTAATTGATCAGGAAATCCAAAAATTTATAAGTGTAGTTTTCGAGGCAAGGGATGTGTCTACACCTAAAATAACTTAACAAAATAATTACACATTACCAGAAAGTACTGTGATAGATATAAAACTAAGAAGAAGCTTTAAAAGAAAATCCAACGATCTTCAAATATAGCCGAGCAAACTTTTTATAATCAATGTACCAAGTTTCGAAGCAACATGATTGATAAAAGTATTAATTCGGAACGCAATAAGAAATGGTGTCAATTATTATCCAATCTAAAACCAGGTGATAAATCATTTTGGAAAATAAGCAGGAACTTGCGAGGAAAAGGAAAAAATCAAATCTCTCACTTTAAAGTTGGAAATACAAAAATAACATCTGATAAGGACAAGGCTGAAGTCCTGGCAAATACATTTGTCCATGCAAATAACCTCACTTCGAACTGCAACCATTCAGCGGATACATTAATAAATTCAACAGTAAATAACTTTAAGAAGGAAAATCCTAGTTCTGAATCAGCTACTTAAACATCTCTTGAAGAAGTAATGAATATCGTCTCATCAATAAAACCCTCAAAGTCCCCTGGTTTTGACAATGTTCCGAAACTGCTCTTAAAGAAACTACCACTCAAAGCTCTAAAATTACTGGTTATATTATTTAACAGCTGCATCAAACTCAACTATTTCCCAAACCATTTCAAAAATGCTAAGGTTATACCTATTAACAAACCTAGCAAGCCTAAAAATAACCCAAACAGCTACAGACCTATCAGTCTATTAAGTAACTTTGGTAAAATATTTGAAAAAATTCTACATTCTCGTCTTAGTGAATTTGTAACGACCAATTCTATTGTTGCTAAAGAACAATTTGGATTTGAAAAAGGGAATAGCACTACTCACCAAATAAACACCAATAAAAACAATAAACGTTCAACGGGTGTAATATTGTTAGATATTGAAAAAGCGTTTGACGCCGTTTGGCATAATGGCCTAGTATTTTAACTTCTTGATGCAAATATACCAAAATATATATGCAAACTTATTTCAGATTTCATTCACGGCAGAAACTTTAAAGTTGCGATTAACAATGAAACATCATATCCAAAAACCATTACCACAAGGTTACCTCAAGGATCAGTCTTGTCGCCATTGCTTTACTCGATATATACATCCGATTTCAAAGTCCCGAAATATATGAAAGTTGCTTACTACGCAGATGATACTGCGTTAATTTCTTCAAACAAACTTACAAGTGCACTCCTGAAGAAAATGGAAAAGGGACTTGTAAAATGCAGTAAATATTTTCACAAATGGAAAATCAAAATTAATCCAAACAAGACCCAAGCAATAATTTTTCCATTCAACAAATCTCCCAAAAGACTGCCAAGACGTCATCTTCTTATTGGAAATAATACCATACATGTACTTAATCATGTCAAATATCTCGGAGTTGTCTTGGACAAAAAGCTTACTTTTAAACAACATATTATGGCTACGTGCCAAAAAGCTATAAAATAATTTAAATAATAATTTAATTTAATGGCCACTACTAAATAGAAGGTCATTTCTAAACCCCAAAAACAAAAATCTACTCTTCAAAAGTGTTATAAGGCCAATATTAACATACGCGTGTCCTATTTGGAGTGACGCTGCCAACTGCCAACTGAAGAAACAGGTTATGAAAAATTATCAATTTCATAACAAGGATTAATAACAATTACTTTGCCAATTACTTTGAAAATTCCTCTTACCCACTGATAAGAGAATGTAGAGAATTAACGTAAAATTAAAAAAAAATCACCAAATTGAAAATTATGTGCTTATAGAGGTCTATTATTTCTAATAAGCCTCCTATAAGCACATAAATATTTTCAGATAGTATTTGAATTTATTAAATCATATAAAGTTTTTTTCCTCCCATTTTCCTTTAAAAATCATTAAAAATAAAATAAAAACTAATATCTTTAATATCTTCCTATATATTATTTGTTCAGTCTATCATCGGTCGCGATTCTATAAAGACGTAAAGCGCTCTTTGTGTTGTGATAAACATTACAAATATATATATTTTTTCTAAACCATACAAGAACAAATTAATCTCTTTGTTTTTAACAAATCTAAATATCATAAACAGTAAAACAACAAAGTTAATCCCTTTGTTTGTTAAGCCAACCAATTTTTGTTCAACAACAACAAACTTAAGCTTCCCCACCAATCCACTGCTATGTTAGCAGCATGGGTAGTGGCAGCGAAGTAAGTGAAGACGGCAGCGATGATAGTGATACTATATGGCAAATAGCAATGCCAAAAAAAAGACATCAACGACGATCGCCACAAATGCATCGACATAAGCGAATTGCTTTAGATGACGGTCCCTCTACTAGCACGTTTTCAATACTTGATGAAAATATTAATGATAATCAAAACAACAATGTTACAGAAAGTAATGATAATGAAGACAATGATAAGTCGGAACCAAAACCTCCACCTATCATGATTCCTAACGTTGCAGATATAAAAGCTATGGTAACTAACTTTTCAAAAATAATTGACCCAAATGGATTTTCATATAAATCAATGAGAGATGGTAATGTTAGAGTAATGGCAAAAACAACTGATTCATACCGTACACTGGTTAAGTATTTAGATGATAAAGGTATAAATTTCCATACATATCAGTTAAAACAAGAAAGGGCATACAGGGTAGTCGTCAAAAATTTACATTTTTCAACACCAACTGCTTTGATAAAAGATGAAATTGAAAAGAAAGGTCACAAAGTCAGAAATATATTAAATATAAAAAGTAAAATCTTGAAAGACCCCCTGTCAATGTTCTATGTCGATCTTGAGCCAAACAAAACTGACATGGAAATATTTAACATCAGATATTTGTATAATGCAGTCGTTAGAATAGAAGCTCCATTAAAATTAGATGATATTGTTCAATGCTTTAGGTGTCAACAATATGGTCACACCAAGGCATATTGTAGAAACCATTACAAATGCGTTAAATGTGGTTTGAATCATTCCACTGTCCTTTGTACTAAACCTGCAAATCTACCCCCTCAATGTTCAAACTGTTTGGAGACGCACACAGCAAGTTATAAAGGCTGTAAAGTATACAAGCAATTGTTGCAAAGAAAACATTTGATTAAAAGACAGTCAGCGCATAATAATGTACAAACAGAATATGATGACATAAAGACAAACTTTCCAAATTTTAAAACACGCAATCCACATAATAATAATAATACCAACAACCAAAATTCGAATCAGTTTTCTTACGCAGATGTTATAAAAAACAAATACACCCAACAGGGAGATGCAAGCTCACTTCAAAGAATTGAAACAATTTTAAGCAATTTAGTTAATATGATGAATATTCTTATTACTAAACTATGCAACTAAATCTCCGAATAGCAATATGGAACGCAAACGGGCTTTCCAATCACATACGAGAAATCGAAGTCTTTTTAAATATACATTATATCGATATAATATTAATATCCGAAACCCACTTTACTAGCAAATCATATTTTTATATTAATGGATATGACACGATAAGCACTAATCATCCGGACAATAAAGCTCATGCTGGATCATGTATCTTAATTAAAAATTCTTTAAAATATGAAATATTATCTCCAGTCCAAGAACAATATTTACAAGCAACAATTATCAAAATAAAGTCCAATGATGGTGACTGTGTTGTGTCTTCTATATATTTTCCCCCGAGGCACACATTAGAACTTAGGCACTACGAACAGTTTTTTAAGTCTCTAGGTCATAAATTTATTGTGGGTGGCGATTACAACGCTAAACATCCGTGGTGGGTATCTAGGCTACCGAATCCAAAAGGAAACGAACTCTACAAGTGTGTAAGAAAATATAATTATACAACATTATCTACTGGCATACCAACGTATTGGCCAACTGACCCCAGAAGGCTTCCTGACGTATTGGATTTCGCTGTCTACTTTGGGATATCAAATCACTGCTTAGAAATACAAAACTGTAACGAATTGAGTTCCGATCACACACCCCTTATAATAAATTTTCAAACTACTGCTAATTTTAAAACTCCTAATCAACATATACTTACACCACAATCGGATATAAATCGTTTCCAATCGTGGCTCGACCAAAATATAAACCTAAATATAAGATTGAAAAACGAAAATGAGATTGATGAAGCAGTCGAAAATTTTACTCAACTTATACATCAAGCAGGGTATATGTCAACACCTATCACCCACAACAATAAAACCAACTAATTAAAAATATCGACGGAAATTAGAGAGCTTATCAGAGAGAAAAGAAGACTGAGAAAAAGGTGGCAGCAAAATAGAACCCCATATAACAAGAGATTATTTAACAAGGCTTGCAAAGACCTCAAAAACTTGCTTTACGATCAAAAAAATCAAGCAACAGCTCAGTTCATCAATGAAATAAACAACTCCAAGTACGACGAGCATCTTTTATGGAAAGCAACTAAATTTTTAAAAAGACCAACTAAGCGCAATGTAATCCTCAGAAACACGGATGGTTCGTGGTGTCGAACGGATAAAGCATTATCGGAAGCGTTTGCTAAACATTTAGAAAATATATTTCAACCATTTCAACTTAACACAACTGCGGATCAGGAAGAAATACACAACTTTTTGGAATCACCTTGTCAAATGGACTTTCCTGTAAGACACATTTCACCTAATGAAGTTAAAATTGAAATTAAACAGTTAAACAAGAAAAAGTCACCTGTTTTGACTCAATAAGTGGTTTTGTGGTGAAAAATCTTACGAGGAAAAGTGTATTATTTTTAACTCTAATATACAACTCAATATTAAGACTCAATCATTTCCCATCACAATGGAAATGCGCCGAAATCATAATGATCGCAAAACCAAATAAACCAGAAAAGCTATTAACGTCATATAGGCCAATAAGTCTACTGGCAACATTTTCTAAAATATTTGAAAAAATTTTTTTAAAAAGACTACAACCAGTGCTAGAAAAATATAATATCATTCCTGAACATCAATTTGGTTTCAGACACAAACATGGAACCCCAGAGCAGTGTCATCGTATCGTTAATGTAATATCTGAATGTCTTGAGAAAAAACAATATTGTTCAGCTGTTTTTCTTGATGTGCAACAGGCCTTTGATAGAGTATGGCACCAAGGTCTGCTCTACAAAATCAAGAAAACATTACCCGCACCATACTTCTTATTTTTTAAAAACTACCTTACTGATCGATGTTTTTACGTCAAAAGCAAAGATGAAAGGTCAAATATCTTCCAAATATATGCTGGTATTCCACAAGGTAGCGTACTTGGCCCGATTTTATACACAATATATACGGCTGATATGCCAACAACACCAAATATTACGGTAGCCACTTATGCAGATGATACTGCTATTGTTGCTACCAGCGACTCAGAAGCCAAAGCATCTTTATTTGTTCAAAATGCACTTAATTTACTTGAAATATGGCTTCTAAAATGGAATATTAAAGTCAATTCTGAAAAGTCAACTCATATTACATTTTCATTAAGGCGCAAAGATTGCCCTGCGATTACCATATATCAAGAAGAAATACCTAAAAGCGAAACAGTAAAATATTTGGGAATGACAATGGACAGACGTCTCACATGGAAACAACACATAAAAGCTAAACACTATCATCTAAAAATAAAATCTAAAAAACTTTATTGGCTTTTAGGACCAAAATCCCAACTTAGTTTAGACAACAAACTCCGCATCTACAAAGCAATACTTAAACCAGTTTGGACCTATGGTATACAAATCTGGGGCACTGCCAGCAAATCAAACACAGACATTTTTGAAAGGTTTCAGTCAAAAATGCTTAGGTTAATTACAAATGCACCCTGGTTTATAACTAATCATCACATTCGACTGGACTTAAATATGCCTACTGTCAAAAAAGAGATTCAAAAATTTAGTGAGAAATATTTACAAAGATTGAGTGATCATAATAATCTATTAGCTATTTCGCTCCTTGATGATACCAATGAAATAAGGCGATTAAAACGTGCCCATATCCTAGACTTGCCATTCAGAAGCTAATTTTTATTTCTTTTTTTTTTATATGGAATATCATTAATAACATTATTGCAGATATTTAATACTTCACACATTTCATTATTATTATACTTAATCATTATTGTATATATTTAATGTTGCATACATTTTATTATTTATACTTAGTAAATTCATTTTATGACTAATAGTTAATTGTTAAAAGTTATGTAGTTTAATGAAATTACATAACACATGTTAATGTATATATTGTCAACTAATTTGCTTATTGTCCTAGGACAGATTGTAAATAAAGAACCATTTATACAAAAAAAAAAATAAAAAAAAAATATTATTTGTTGCAATATCTATATGTTAAGATAAGATCTCATATGTGAATATCAAATTTGTTAAAATATGTAAATTAAGGAAGAATATATAATTGAAAATTGAAAAAAAATTGGGTATGTTCAGTGAATAAAAATTTTTAGGTTTTCTGTGCAACTCTGGTAAAAAAAACAGTTATTTTTTTCTAACTGGAATTAGTTATAAACCGAAAAAATAAAGGAGAGGTAAGTGCTGTAAAAATTTATTTAAGTATATTATTAACTATTTAATTTATGATTCTCATTCCACAGACATAAAATTCCAAGCAAATTAAGAGTGGAAAGGTATTATAATAAGAATGCATTTATTTTATATATATGTAGTAAGAATTTTTTGTGTTATTGTTTTACAGAAAATATAAAATTGAAATATACAAAGTTTTCAGCGATGCATGGGACAAGGGTTTGATTGACGCCAATGATGTTGGCACCACAAATAGCTCGCATGCAAAGTTCGAAATAATAATTGTGAAATTAAACCATTTAAGGGATGCCAATATATCCCGAATTTTACCTAATATTAATTTATGTATCATAATGAGAAAATAATAATTTTATTAATTAAATAAAGATTTCCAATTTTTCCAGAAACGTTATTACAAATTTTTCGCACAGTAGACTTTTTATATTCGCCTATGCCATGCTCCATGTCACAGTGCTTAGTTTTTCCAAAAAGTTGGTCTGACCAAGTGGGTCTGACCACAAAATAAATATTCCCAGATTGTCCAGGAACGTGCATGCAAATTTATTACACGGAAGACTTTTTATATTCGACGATGCCTAAGCTTCAATTTGGCATATAGTGCACCATGGTACGGAGCTTAGTTTGTCCAAAAAGCATTCAATTTTATTGCACGGAAGACTTTATATTCGCCTATGTCTAAGCTTCAATTTGACAAAGTTCTCCATGGTACGGAGCTTAGTTTGTCCAAAAAGTGGGTCTGGCCAAAAATAAAGATTCCCAGTTTGCCCAGAAACGTGCATGCAAATTTATTGCATGGAAGACTTTTATATTCGCCTATGCCTAAGCTTCAATTTGGCATACAGTGCTCCATGGTACGGAGCTTAGTTTGTCCAAAAAGTGGGTTTGACCATAAAAATAAAGATTCCCAGATTGTCCAGAAACGTGCATGCAAATTTATCGCACGGTAGGCTTTTTATATTCGCCTATGCCTAAGCTTCAATTTGGCATGCAGTGCACCATGGTACGGAGCTTAGTTTGTCCAAAAAGTGGGTCTGGCCAAAAATAAAGATTCCCAGTTTGTCCAGAAACGTACATGGAAATTAATTTCATGGATGACTTTTTATATCCGCCTTTTCCTGAGCTTCAATTTGACATGCCGTGCTTCATGGTACGGATCTCAGTTTGTCCAAAAAGTGGGTCTGACCAAAAATAAAGATTCCCAGTTGGTCCAGAAACGTGCATGCAAATTTATTGCACGGAAGACTTGTTATATCCACCTATAGCTAAGCTTCAATTTGACATACAGTGCTCCATGGTACGCAGCCCCATTTCCTGGAATCTTCCGTGGAATATCCCGATCCCAATAAATCCCAATAAAAAACTAGGATTTAGGTTGTTTTAAATGTTCCAACATTTATTTATGTATTCCTGTTTAAATTTGTTATTCCGAACTGAAGAATCCACTCCCATATGTATTGGAACACATTTTAAAATTTTCGCGTTGCCAACTATTCGTTTGAAATTCGAGGCTATCGGCACGCACGTGGCATGTACAAATTTTTCATAATACTCGACTTTTTGACAGGTCATATTACAAAGTGTGGTAGTGTAAACTGGCCTTAAATGTGCTTTACGTCAGTTAAAAAAGGGTTTGATGTGTAAACATATTTAAGCAATTCAGTTTAATTTTCATATTTATATTCTAGTCTATGTTAAATTTTAAAAAATATACATGTCATTATGTTAACGAATCAAATAAGTTTTTCAAATAATAAACCTTGTTTTTGTTTTAAATAGTTTTTATATAAATGCCCGTAGTTTCGTTTTATTTTTCCATAGATGTAAAGATAATTAAAAATTTACATTAAATACCAGTTTTAAAGTAAAGGAATTAATCATAGTTACAGGTTTAGCTTTAGACTTTTGTAGCTTTGGCTTTTACTTTTGATTTCTTTACGCGTTTCAAACCATCTATATTTCGTTTCATATACTGAGCATCATTGTTACCATTTTGGGGACATCACCATGTTTAACAATGGTGGAAGTCTACAAATACTTCTCTTATTTGTGTTCTTTGGTTTGTGTGAATATTAAAATTTGTTTAATTAAGAATTGTTGGGCTTTGTGGAATATGTAGGTTGTGCTACCATTTCTTCCAATGGTTGGTCTTCTTTGCGTTGTGATTCTATCATTTCGAACAATACTTTATTGATCCTCTCGGTGAGAGATATATTCCGTTTGTAGTTCGCGGGCAATATGGAATGCAAAAACATTAACAGCCGAATTCATAACCAATATTTAGCAGTCTCTTAGCAAGTGTGTTATTTATAATGCACTTGTTAAATTCATTCTAAAGAACTTTCAAACACTTGAAACATGAGATGAAATGCCAACCTATTTGCACAAAAATAAATGGCGTCACAAAATTCAGAGTTGATATTTTAACTTTTAGTTGACAGAATAAAATTGCTTATGAATAAACTCTGTGCTAAATTACTGCTTGGCTTAATCGGTATCCTTTTTTTATTTTTTATTTTTTTTATTTATTTAAACTATCATCGTTAACAGTTAAAAATATATAAATAAGTTTGTAAATACATTGTTTGAGATATAACTAAATAGTATTGCAGCAAATATAAACTAATTTTAATATAAGGAAAAGGGTGATTAGAAATTTACAGTTTTGGGAAAAAGATAGAAAAAACCAATTGAAAAATTGGTATTATATTAAGCAGCTCGTTGTGTGCGATGTATATGCGGCTGCTAAAATTTGGTTATGAATTCGGCTGTAAATTTCTATAAAATAATTTGGACAATTTTAACCTCCTATTTTTTTTATTTTGCCTGCAAATTCATAAGTTTTAATTGCTCTAGTTGATACTGCTTCCCATGAATAAAATAAATATACCGCCAATTTCGTGACCAGCAACTGGACTAATAGCCTAGCTATAGTAATTTTTGATTCCTTCCTTTCGGCCCTGGCTTACGTATAACAAATTTATCAGCATTTATACCAACATAACTGGTATTATCACAATCACAAGCTATGGGTTTTAATATGTACCTTTTATATTTTTATTTCAAAACAGGAAATACGATATTATTAATGTTTTTATACCCTATACCACTATGTGGTTTGGGTATAATGACTTTGTGCTGCTGTTTGTAACTACCAAAAATATTTGACCTAGACTCATCTTTTATTATACCGATCGACTCAGAATCACTTACTGAGTCGTTTTAGCGATGTCCGTCCGTCCGTCTGTGTGTCCATGTAAAGCTTGTAATCAAACTACAGGTCGTAAATATGAATATATTTTGATGAAATTTGGTATGTAAGCTTCTATTGGCCATAGGATGAACGCTATCGAAAGTGGTGAAATTCGGTCTATGTTGAGACCTAGTCACCATACAAATGACCCCTATGAAATCGACATAAATTGCCATAAGATACAAATTATCATATAGATCTCAGTCAAATTGGGTTTGTATGTGTTTATTATATCCACTAATCAGTAGCCCAAAAATAATCCCTATAGGACAAATCTACGTCATAGGCCCCATATAGAGTTGCTTCCCGATCTTCACTCAAATCTATCAACAAAAAAAAATATTGAACAGATTTTTCTCAAATTTGGTTTGTATGTATTTTTTCAAAATATGGTCAGGATCGGTCCATTTTTCGACCTAGTCCCCATATGAATATAGCACCCGATATGAACTTTTTCATCTCTGCAGCCAAAAAAATTAATAACAATGTCACTCAAATTTGGTTTCTGCTCATTTTCTATATCTAATTAGTTGGACCGAAGAGATAGGGTCTCTAGAGCATGGTATAGGGTATCGTATAGTCGGTCTAGACCGACTAAAATTTCTTACTTGTTTGTTTTTAATGCAAATACTCACTATTTTTCCATTATTATTATCATTGTTATACCCTATACCACTATGTGGTTTGGGTATAATGACTTTGTGCTGCTGTTTGTAACTACCAAAAATATTTGACCTAGACCCATCTTTTATTATACCGATCAGCTCAGAATCACTTTCTGTGTCGTTTTAGCGATGTCCGTCTGTCCGCCCGTCCGTCTGTGTGTCCATGTAAACCTTGCAATCAAACTACAGGTCGTAAATATGAATATATTTTGATGAAATTTAGTACAAAAGCTTTTACCGGCCATAGGATGAACGCTATTGAAATTGGTGGAAATCGGTTCATGTTCACACCTAGTCCCCATACAAATGACCCCTATGAAATCGACATAAATTGGCATAAGATCCAAACTATCACATATATCTTATTCAAATTGGGTTTGTATGTGTTTATTGTATCCATTAATCAGTAGTACAAAAAAAATTCCTATAAGACAACTCTTAGTCATAGGTCCCATATAGAGCTGCTTCCCGATCTTCACTTAAATCTATCAAAAAAACAAAAATATTGCACAGTTTTTTCTCAAATTTGGTTTGTGTATATTTTTTCAAAATATAAGTAACTTTACCAAAGATGGTCTAGATCTTTTCATTTCCCCATATAAATATAGCACCCGATATGAACTTTTTCATATCTGCAGCCAAAAAAAAAATTCATAACAATGGCACTCAAATTTGGTTTATGCTTATTTTCTATATCCAATTAGTTGGACCGAAGAGATAGGGTCTCTAAACCATGGTATAGGGTATCGTGTAGTCGGTCAAGACCGACTATAATTTGCTTACTTGTTTTTATTCTGTCATTGGTTATAAATACGTTGTGTAGCTGTTCGCTTGCACACATTATATCGTCGGTGGTATGCCAAAAGTGCATATGTGCATGTAAGTGTAAAGTGCTATATCCAATTTTTACAGTAATCCAATGATGGTGTAAAGTTTTCATCTGACAAAGTATGTATAATTTTAGGCAAGTATTAACTACATATAATTTGAAAGTATCACTGCATTGCAAAATAATTTGAATTTTAGCTAGCCGTTTCAATAGTATTTTGCAATTTTCTCAAAATGAGCAAAAGTGGATATAGCACCTTCTGGCATAGCGGCGACGATATTTATGAAGTGCAAAATTAAAGAAAACAAAAGTAAACAAAGCCATACGGTTCGAGATTACTTATTTGACAGCTGTCAAGTTGTCACGACTGTGTTAGGCTGTGATCTCCCGATGATTTGGAAAATGAGACGTTTACTGTTGGACAGCACATAAGCCCACGAATATATTGATGTATGACCCATGCGGGGAATTTTTCCAGAAGTCTTACAATAAGCCTTTGAATGCAAGCCATTACTATATTACTATTCTTTTCAACTTTAAATAAAATTTCTGCATCTGATGATTCGGGAAACAAACCATATACCAATGGACTCCTTATGAACATACGAACAAACTGATATATGTTCCATGCAGGGCATTTTTCCAGAAGTCCTGCAATAGGCCCGTGGATGGTGTCCATAAAATTGGATTTCAGTGTTTTTTTTAATCATTCTATTTGCAATAATCTTAAAAAATATATGCATTAAAATAAAAAATTAACGTATCTGTTCAGACAATTGTTTATTCGAATATTCATTCATTATTTAACATTCGAGGTATTTTGCCTCATTTTTATGGTAGACTAGGAATATAATTTTTTTGATCGTAAATTATGCTTTTTGATACCTGAGCTATTTGTTTACAAATTTATCTCTTAAAAATCAATAAAAAAAAAGGATATGCAAAAAATGGGTCATACTATTTGACCGAATGGTAGAAAACGTTAAACATGCATAACGACAGTTTTGCATTTTTATTTGAGCCCATCATAAAAAAATTAAAACATGAATAAAAATATCAATGTTACAGTTTTCCCTGAAATTTTTTATAAGAGGGAAATTTTATATTTAAATTTTTGTTTCATCCTTTTTTGGTTTTCCGGAGCAGTCAATATAAGTTTGTCATTCAAGCGTTAAAGTCATCGCATTTTAAATAAAAAATAAAAAACTGTTTCGTGCTGTGAAAATATATAAAAAACAATAATAAGAATTTATTAATTATTTAAAAATAGTGTATACAGTGTCAATATTTGTATATTAACATTATTAAAATAATCAAAATGAACTTAAAACCAATTCAAAAAAATTTTATTGATTAAAAAAATATGGGTTCTACCCTATTAATTTAATTCTTTCTTTAAATGACATTAGAAATATTTTAAATATCAATAAGTTAAAAATCAGTTTACGCAATAAAAAAAAATATCAGAAAAGTGTCTCTCTCATTTAATAACAAAATTTAAGGTATTCAATACAACTTATAATAATCAGTACGACGAATATTTAAAATCTGTCTTGTGTCCAAATGAAATTGAAAACCCTTGTCTTAGGGCCATTATTACAACTTGCCAATAGCTAAAGTTAGGATGTTATCAGGCAGATTATTAGTTTTTCGTTATTACAACTATACTTTAAGCTAAAAGTGACCGATAAGCTAAAGGGAAGATATTGTTGCCTTTAACTTTTAACGTGAGGTTTATGTATTTAATATTGCCACATTTTCTGACCTATGAGGACGAAATTCACATCAATTTAGTTTTGGAAATAAATTTTTTTATAGATACTTAAATATATGCTTGTATATTTTTAAAAAGTTTTATTACACATTTACAACAATTATGCAACTTATAATAAAGGTTTTTGGTTTTTATTCTATTGTTTTTATTGTTTATTTGCGAACAACTAGAGGAACGTTGCCACTGTGTATTTTGATAAATCAATTCATTTGGTCAAAAGTAATCGGTGTTTCCTTTGGTGCTGCCACAATATCAAAAATATTAATTTTATTTTAATGGGAAGTTGTAATAACGAAAAGAAGTTAAAGGTAACTTTATTGTTCACTTTAGCTAAAGTTACCTTTAACTAACATTTACTTTAAAGGCAAGTTGTAATAATTATAAATGATACAGCGGAAAGCACAAATGTTGATCGAAATGGATTCAATATGAACTCTGAAAATGAAAATGCTTACAATGCTCTATATGAATTGAACATCAAGGCCAAGGCGAATCTAATAAGGTGACAGCACCACGGCAACAAATACAACAAGGCAAAAACAACATGCTTTTTGTTTTTGGAAAAAATTCGTCAAAATGTCAAAACCAGCTGTCATTTATAAATACAAATTGTAAAACAAATTGTACCAAAGAAATCTATAAATTTAAAACTCCCTTTATGGCGGGTATGCTCGAGTTATTGAAAATACCAAAAGCTGATGTTCAAACAACGCACTCCTAAGGAAAAGCCTGAATGCGAAGAAGTAGCAGATTTGGGAGACACCCAAAGATAAGAAACAAATTACAATAGTAACCAATTCCACCAAGACTCTTTCAATGACAGGTATGTGTGAAATGAACACTCCCAAATTGGTGGGTATACGCAATTTTGTAAGAACACCTAAATCTTCTTTAGGGAGCCCAACTACTTTTGCTATACTGAAGAAAATTATCAACAAAATCATGTTTTAATTGCAATTGGTATGGGATTAGCGCCATTGTTGGATTTTCATCAACAGAAACAACATATGATAACGAATGAGAAGAATGAAAAAGCCTGGCACTACTTGTCTTTTTAAAGGCACAACCAGCGAGCATGCCGTCATACATCGTGTCTAGTTGTTGTAATGGCAATCGTAAAATTTTCTTAATAACTTTGTGGAATCTTACTCTCGTGTTCCAACTGCTCGCTAACATTATGTGCAAGACTCTATAGAATGTAATGCACAACAATTAGTAGAATTATGTATTAATGAAAATAGAAACTACGTACTATATGTGTGGATGGTGGACAAATTTGTAAATCTATTAAAATGTCATTCATTACAAATTATCAACTTTAGACATTTTTGTTTTGCAAAATTTAGAAATAAATTTGTGTTTTTAAAAAATTAAAGGGCGATTACGAAAATCGACAAAAAAAAAACTACAAAATTCGTTCATTTTATTAGATTTTTATTTATATTTTTTATTTTATATTTTGTTGTGAAGTTTTCCACACCACCACCGAGGTACTACACATGGCGCGTTGTCATTTACTTTAAATGGCTGACTTCCCCAGCAGGCATAAACCATTTTACAAAAATATTTAATTAAAAATTAAATAAAAAAGTAATTAAAATAAAAATAATAAATAACAGAAAAAATTGATTATACAAATACTTCATGGAAAATAATAAAAATTAAATAAAAGAAATAAATTCAAATAATATTAATAATAATGTTATGTAATATTGTTATTTTGGCCTTTTTTTCTTACAAAATATAATAATTTAATGCGGATGGGCGTTTGGTTTCTACTTTTACATTTAAATTTTTACAAATTAATTTTTAACATTTTTTTATAACCCATTATCCGCTGTTTGGCCTTTTGCACTTTAAGTCGTTTGTTCAAATTGCGAACTTGAAATTGAATACGACACATAAAAAAAAATTTCTTAATATAATCGGGAAGCTCAACATTGGAGCTTTCTTCGACCAGGTGCTTATTCAGGTTTCGACAATGCGCAATTTGAAGGCCATTTATTTTGTGGAATATTAATTCGAGTTTTTTCACATTTGTAAGAAATGTACTCGATGGCTTTTTTAAAGAACCCTTTGACACCTGATCAACCCATGTAAACGAATTTTGATGACATTGTTCTTTTTCAAGATTTAGCTTTCGAATAATATATCCGGAAATATATTCCAAAGCATCCTCTTGCAAAAAACCAATGTCATCGAAATTTGTTTCAGCTATGTCATCAATTACCTCTTCATCATGTATTGCCGGTATAATTTCTTCTTCAACGTCCTCGAGGTTTTCTATTTCCCAGTCTATGGAGTCATCTGCAGCATGTTCTATTGGATTTGTTTGGATATTTGAGGAATTGAGCCATTCTGTGTTATCTTCTTCAACATTTCCCTTTCCACTTAAGTGTTCGGTATTTCTTGCTGAAAATAAAAAGGCGATTTATTGAAGCATAAAAAAGTAAACATATCATGTAAAGACATACCCATAATATACTTGCGTAATCTATATTTAAATTCTTTTGGAGTTGGGTGGTCATTTAAACCACCTTTGCTACGTATAGCACCAAAGAAATTTTCTTAGATATCCTGGTTTAGTCGGTTAGTTATTATATATGTCATACCATACTTTTTAACTTCTTCATGAAGCATTTCCAAGGCACTGTTGGAAATAAGGACTCCTTTTTGGAAATGTTCTAACGTTTTTTTATTTGGTAATATTGAGGTCGCCATTATTTCGTTCATCCGAATCAGAATTTCTCGTTGATTCTCCAACGCAACACCGTATGGTTCCTTAAAATATATTATTTGTTTAAAATATAATTACAAGAGAAAGTTAAAGAATTTACCTTGCCGGGGTAACCATATGTGCTAAGTTTAGAATTATGCACATCAAACCAATCGTTGACCAGTTTAAAGAAATCAGCAGTTTCAATGGGCTTATAGATTTCTATTCCTAGTTTATGGCAACGTTTAATAGCATTTGCGGTGGTATTTGAAAGGAGTTGCGCTGCTAATTTAACTTTTTGCCTTCCCCCGCCTTTTACTGAAATGTGTTCCTCACTTAGCTTATATGTAATTGAGATGTCAGACTTATTCGTTTCTTTCAGCAAGTCTATAATGGTACGGGAAGTCAATAGATGACCGTTAATAATTAAGCCTGTATCCAAGTAATGGTTTCTTATTAATTTTAACAAATGCGGTACATCGGCAAATGTGAAAATCTTTTCCTCTTTATTTATTGGGTTGGGAAACCATGGCTTATCTAAAATGAAATAAATTATTAAAAATATAGAAATTAAAAAATTATTTTAAATCTTGGTCTTAGTAAACAATCTAAATGTATCCTAATATCTTAACTTAATATCGTTGTAATTAAAATTTTATTTTAATTACGAATGTTATAACCGATTTAAAAAACTTAATTACGGATTAATGAGACTTTGCATTACAAAATTTATAAACGAATTTTAGAAACTAATCTTAATTAGGAATTTTTATTTTAGCTTAAAAATTATATCTAATATCAAAACTTAATTATTTTTAATTACCAATTCCATTACAGGATTTTTAAAGCGGCTTAGTGAAAATGTGAAGTGAAATTCACATCGATGTAAAAACGATTCGTCCTCGGGCGAAAAATTATGAATATTCATTATTTTTGTGTGTGGTGTTGTGTGTTGTGTGGTGTATGTAAACTTACCTGTAGTTACACCTAAATCTTTCCACAACTTACGGTTGGTTGGACCCAAATCGCATACCACCGCCACCACCGGAAATCCTGCATTGTGAAGCTCAGTGATTATGTTGTATAAAATTTCAACAGTCATTTTACAATCATAATCGAAGAACACTGGCTGCTTCCACGATTTCTTTAATCCACGAGCTATAGCGACTTGCACGTAATTTGCAGGCTTCTTCACCATGTCACCTACTGCGTCATATTCGTAGGTTTCCATTACCTTCATTTCATCAAATGACAAAACGCAAATCTTTTCCTCAAGAGTAATGTCAGTGATTTGCCGCATAAATTCTACTGACGTTTTTAAAATGCCCTCATCAAAATTAACTTTGCGACACCAACGCTGCAAAGTTGTCATGTGAGGTAATGGAAAACCTTTTTTGTACATATGTCTGTACGCCCTTGGACCAGATGCATGCAAACATATTGCGTTGGAAATGTCATCCATTTCCACTGAATATTTCCTGGGAACATCATTTTACGAATTTGCCCTTCCGTAAATATTTTTCGCATAGCATCAATGGCCACATTAGCTTGGGCGACTTCCATCTTCAAGTTTTTATTTTCCGTTTCAAGCATACGGATTTTGTCCAAATATTTTTGCATATCCTTTGCCAAAATTATCGGACTATATGTATAAAATATTAAAATATACAATTTAAAATATAATTGTAAATGCAAATCATATTTAATTACTCTGTTTGTGTTTCCTGTTCTGTACAATCCTTATGTAAAGATTCAGTTGATGTTTCCTCCAAAGATGAAGAACCAATTGCCGTTGAAACCTGCGCGCACTGTTGTTTCTGAGGTGAAAGTTCTTGCACAGAATAATAACCTTCGCTTGATACATTCTGAGATCTTGATTTGTTCAAATAAGTTTTATTTGATGCATAATTGGTCATTGCTCCCATATAAATACTACTCCCCAAAATCACTTTAAGGAATAAATTTATTCAATTTACTTACCCAGGATATCTTTCGTTATCATTTTGTAAATGGTGAAGAGAAGGCACAGCAGTCGGCATCAACATTGCTCAATTTCCAGCAGTAATTATGTCGCTTGGAAGAAAGTGGTCAATACATATGTGCGAGGTTTTTGTAAAACGCACCTGACAAATCTCACTCCACATATGTCTTCTCTCCTCTTCTTTTGGAATTTGGAAAAATGCGCCTTTTCCAATTTCCTTCTTTTTTTTACAAATAACGCATGACCGCATTTTTTGGCAGCTATTTAAAATGTTGTAAAAAAAAATGTATATTTTTGATATTTTTATTATTCTTACAACAGTTTACTTTCTGTTTTTCACTTTATCACTTTATTTTATTATTTTATTTTATTTATGACAGCTAAAAATTGTAAACAAATAAGCAATTTTGACAGTTTAACGAATTTGGCGAATTCAAAAATAAAAGTCAGCTGTGCTCGTGAGGTCACCTTATTAGATTCGCCTTGATCAAGGCCAACAATGAAGCAAGTTGTGAACTCGAGTACGTAGAATATTTAATTTCAAATTCTGAAGACAAATACACAAACATTGAGCAATATGAATCAAATAACAACAACGGGACGAATTACGAATGCCGTTCCGAAGACTGTTTAAATTCAAATTCTAAAAAGGATGAAATCGAAACTGGCGATGTTTGTATAGAAATCTTAAAAGTTGATCAAAATAGCTCAGAAGAAAATATTTATGTCAATTCTGAACAATATGAGAAAAAATGTGTAAATTCTTGTATATCTCAAAATACAACAATTGACAGTGAAAACGAATTTTAAAATATTTCAGACAAATCAATTTCATTTAACTTGAAAAAAAAAGTGAATACGAAAATAATGAAATAAAAGATAAGAAATTCATTCATTATCGGTACAGCTATTATATGAAGTTAAATGCAAATATAAAAATAATAAATTCACATAGTAAAAATGAAGAATATCAAAAGCGTATTATTCTTCCTTTATTTACATATTTAAACAAATTTGTTATTCACATATGAGATCTTATTTTAACATATAGATATTGCAACAAATAATATATAGGAAGATATTAAATAATTTTTATTTTATTTTTTAATGATTTTTAAAGGAAAATGGGAGGAAAAAATCTATATATGATTTAATAAATTCAAATACTATCTGCAAATATTTATGTGCTTATAGGAGGTTTATTCAAATAATAGACCTCTACAAGCATATCATTTTCAATTTGGTGATTTCTTTTTACACCCTCCACTCCAGTGTGCAGAGGGTATATATAAGTTTGTCATTCCGTTTGTAATAATTAGAAAAAAAATTTTTTGACCCCATAAAATATATATATTTGTGATCCTTATAACAACCGGAGTTGATATAGCGATGTCCGTCTGTCCGTCTGTGGAAATCACGATGACGGCATCAATCGGGCAGCGAGGGTGCTCGTTGACATAAAAAATGATTCACTAATATCCTGAGAAGTTTGCTGTTTAAAATCGTCCGAATCGGTCAATTAGGGCCCGAGATTTAAATGAAGAACTAAAAAAGTCTTGAAAAAATGTAATTTTCTTTGTTGTTCTTGTCACGATCATGCCCTCAATAGGATAGCTAAGGTGATCATTTTTAGTGAGAATGATTCACCAAATTCATGGGAAGATTTTTATTTCAAAAATCATTAAAATCGGTGGAACAGGTCCAGGGAAATCTCTGAAAAATTAAAAAAAAAAGAAAAATATGTTTCTATATTGTTCTTGTTGTTATTCTAAATGTTGTATTGTTGTAATAGCTGGACTTGTTGTTTTTCTGTGGTAATAATATAATATTGTGGTAATAATATAATAAAAAACTAACCCTTTGTACATTTTTTTTATCAACTCTGGTAGAAAAATTTAAAAGTTTCCATTGTTTTGGCATCACTAAAAAAATTTACTAGATCATTTCTGTCATTGCCACGAGCCTGACTGCAAAGTTTCAGATCGGTTGGGTCACGGGAAAGGGTTTAAAATCGATCCAAAAATTTTTCGACAAGCAGACATTACGAGTTAATATAAAGGGAGTAAAAATTGACCAGCATCTAAAGCAAATAATGCTAAAATACCTAGTTGTTAATAAAAAAAAAACAATGTAAATTTAGCAAAAAAAAAATTTTATGTATTAATTTATTTAAAGAGAAAAACACAAAAATAACGTTTGATGTTGTATTTTTTGTGTGTAATATTTACATATACATACCATACACATACTAACTAATACAAATAATATACATATATTCTATATACGTATATCCATAATAACTGCATGTTAGAAATAAATCGGTATATTATTTTATTTACATAAAATTCTGCAATATTTTGTTGTGGGGAAAATACATTTCTTTTGCATTAACAGAGTGTCACTTCATTTTGCTCAGCGTGACTATGCCACAGTAGATGGCGCCACAATTTTTGTTCTAATTAGCTTTGCAATAGTTATTTCTATTTTAACATGAATGTCAATATTTTCAAATAGATATCATACAGAACAATGTTAAGAGTATACACCGGCTGGTCTTTTATTTCATACGTTTTTTCATTATTCTATTACAAATATGAACATAAGTTTGGTATATTAACTTTTTGTTGTTTTTACAAAATAGAGTTACCGAGTTCATCAATGAGTTTTTTGCTTTCAAAACAGCTCTACATAGTTATATAGAATTATTATTCTGCTTTACCTACAAAATATCTGATTGTGATTACATCTAATTTTTAAAAATTGTTTATAATTACTAAAGCATTATTATTCACATAAATACAAAATTGCACTTTTTAAATTTTCCATTCAAATTTTAGAAAATACCAATTCTAAAAACTGGAACTAAAATTTCCAATTATAAATTAGAAAATATTAATTGAATTTCAGAAAATCATATCAAAACGTCGGAAATAATAATTGTAAATTTAGAAGACAACAATTGCATCAAATTCCAAAAAAGAAACACCAAATATGTTAACAATTAAAAAATGTTTACATTTAAAAAAAAATTAATAGCTTTTCAGTAACTATTTTTAACGCAAAATTACCCCCTATCATACATCACACTGCAAGTTCGAAAAACTCAATACACTCACATTTTTTTTACTAATACACATACATTTTCCGCAGTGGTCACACTAATGGCACAAAATTTTTCGGGCGAGTAATGGCTGCCACTAACCCCCCCTTCACACATGACACTGCAAGTTCGAAAAACTCAATACACTCACATTTTTTTTTACTAATACACACACATATTCCGCAGTGGTCACACTAATGGCACAAAATTTTTCGTGCGAGTAATGGCTGCCACTAACGATGATTAATGTTACCTTGTTATAAATTTAATGCAAATTTACTGGATTCTGCAAAATTGTAATTGAAGTTTTAACTTGCTAAATCTATTATTATGATTTGTTTCTTGAAATGCGCATATAAAAACGCAAGTTTGTTAATTATAGAGCATAAATATTATTAACTATTATTAAAATAATAATAATAAATGTAAACATTTTCCTTCAAACATGTGCCCGTATAATAAACTCGGTAACTCTATTTAAAAAAAATAAGAGAGAGAAGTAAACAACTTTGTTCAAGTTTACGCTTCGACAACATTTTAAAAATGAGATTGCAGTCAGATGTGAATGGCGATGGATTCGACTAATTCGAACAATTTTTCGTTGATAATACGTACACAACGATTTCACAATTGCAGTGTGATGTGAGATAGGGGGGGTTATCAGTAAAATTTTTAAACGATATTCGCTATTGTTAAAATCAGCAAAACGACAACCATTTTTGTGCTGTTTATTCAATCGATAAAACTTAAATTTTTAGGTTGAAATGTCGTCATACATAAATAAAAATCATAAAATAGCAAGGTTGGCAACCGATACCGTAATTAATACCGGTACACATGAAATACCGATTAAAATTGAAAACCGATACCGATACCGATACCGAAACTCTTGACTACGTAAAATACCGGTATTTAAAAACCGTTTACCATGATACCGGTATTATACCGGTATCGTTTCGGTTTTATAAAAAAAATAATAACAAAAATGTGTTATGTTACTCCTAATTTGCAACTGCCATTAATTTTCATGTTATAAAAAACAGCAGCGGCTTAACAACAGCATTACTCGTTGCCAGTATTAGACATGAAAATTGCTTGTTTTTATATTAGCATGCTTGTATTTTTCTTATTATACCATCAATTTTATGGCAGTTGTAGACTGTGTGTAACATTATGTTGATTGAAAATCGTCTTGGCGTGATCGAAGCAGTTGTAACATTGTTTTTTGTTTTGTTTTGTTATTTAACAAAGAACCACAACAATGACCAAGAACCACAACTTATTTTTTCCAGAAGAGAATCAATTATATTTGTATTCCAATTTTTGGTTTTTTGGTCATTAGCCTTCCTTGTGTTTTATAACTAAGTGTTCGTTAACTATATTGGCTTTAAAAGAGACGCGTGTAAGTGATCAAGGAAAACCAAATAAGATTTTTAACAAAAAAAAAAAAAAATAAATAAAATACTAAAGCGATTGTGAATGTTATTTTAAAATGCCTCGACCAAAGCAAAATGTTTGTAGAAAGTTCTTTGAGCTGGATAGTGTGAAGAAAACAAACAAATGTATTGTAATGGAAAATGAAAAGCAATGTGGAAAAATTCTTAATGTAAGTACCTAAATTGACTATACTATTTTTTAGTGCATTGTTCATCTTTCTTAAAATTCTTTTCATTTCGAATGCACACAGAATGACCATGGTAGCAATTTGACATGTCATATCAGGACACACCATAAACACATTTGGGAAAAAATTTCGGAAAATTTAAGAAGCAAAGTTAAAAAAATAATCAACCGACGCCAAGTAAAAATCCTAACAAAACCATATTAAACATGATAAAATTAAACATCACAATGTCAAAAGAGACATTGCTTAAATCTTGCGTTGAGATGTGCACTGTAAACGGAAGACCTTTTTCAGTTGTTGAGGATTCAGGTTTCCGTAAAATTATAGAACCGATTTTGAAAGGTTTTGGTAGTTTCGCAATAACCCGTAAAATTATTAAGGATGAAGTATTAAAAAAATACAAAGAAATTACATCAAGAATTTCTGCGGAAATGGAAGGTAAATTAATTTCATTAAAAATAGATGGACTTACACATTCAAATCGCTCCTTTTTAGGTAAGATATAAAGAAGATTTACATTTTTGCAAAAAAATTTTATTTGTACAATTTTTTTAAGGTATAAATGCCCAATTTATTGAAAGTGATAAAATAGTTTTAAGAACATTGGCTGTGGCTGAACTATTTGATCGTCATACTGGACAATATTTAAAGGACATAATAATAAACACACTTCACATGTATAAGATTACAACAGACCAGATTTACACTTGTACAACTGATAATGGACGAAACATGCTAAAATGTATATCATTGATCAATGAATTTGCTGATGATATTGAAAATGATTGGGAAGGTAACACAAATGTAGAATTTGATTCAAGTTTGGAAAATTTTTCTTTGAACACAAAATGTATTGGTAAGCTTTATTAAATTTTTAATTGTAAGCAGTATTTTAATTTTTAACATGTTACAAAGGTATTCGTTGTGCAGCCCACACCCTACAGCTAGCAATAAATGCCCTTTTAAAAGAACGTGAAATGCTGGAAGTTATTGAAAAAGCTAGAAGTGTTGTAAAAAAATTAAGAACACCAAATATAAACATTTTATTAAAAAATCAGGATCTAACAAAACCTATAATTGATTGTGCAACTCGTTGGTCTTCTACTTTTGATATGCTTTCCTCTCTTGTAGACGATAAAATGAGGAAGTTTTGTGAAAATTTATCCAATGTTAACAATGATTTTTTAATATCCGATGAAATGTGGCAAAAAATAATTGAGGCTGTGGAAGCTTTGCGACCAGCTAATATAGCAACGAAAATCCTTCAAAAGGAACAGTTAACATTTGGAGACGCTTTCGATGCCTGGTTTACATGTAAAATTGAACTACAAAAAGTTAAGAACATTTTTTCATATAACTTACTTGAGGAAATCAAAAAGAAAGAAGAAATTCTTTTCGAAAATGAAGCATTCCTTGGTGCATTATTTTTGGATCCACGCTGGAATGTGGTTCTTAAGGGTCCTTCTGTTGAACGTGCAATTGATCATATCATAAAAGTAAGTAAGAAAATGGACACAATTTCCAATAACTATTGCGTAACAATTGATGACGATGATAAAAACGTAAGCTGCATCACAAACTCATCTGTTGACAGTGTAGAAGAAATACTTAGAAGTATGGAAAAAGAAAATGAATCAGTTTCCTCAACTAATGAAAAGATACGTGAATTGCTAAATGCTTTTCGAAGTCAGAAACGAGTACAAAGACAAGTTAACGTTCTAAGCTGGTGGAAAGAAAATAAAAAATCCAAGCCAGAGTTATATGCCATTGCAAAAGTTATGTTGGCTGTACCAGCCACACAGGTAAGTGTGGAGAGGTTATTTTCAGGAGTAAAATTTATTATGAACCCTAACCGCAATAGGTTAGATGAGGATAGTTTAAATGCATTTATTGTCATTCGATCCAACACGGAATTGTTTTGAACAATCACCACTTTCGTACTTTTTTAAAATACATCTTTATGCAAACAACACTTAATCAATAGAGCTTAAAAACATAGCATTTTGATTTGTAAAGTGAATTAGTTTTTTAAAAACTTTATTTTTTATGTACACTTAATGAATTTTTGTGATCTCTATACAAATATTAAATATTTGTAATTATTTTTTTGTTTATTATAAATAGTTTTTGTTGTTCCTTATTACCTGTAAAACTATTTATATGTTGAATTCAAATAATTTTTTATTTTTTTTTGTTATTAAATGAATTAAAAAAGCTTTAAAATTTGAATTTTTAATTTTTGCATGTTCTGGAAAATTTTTATTAAAATACCGGTATATACCGGTATATACCGGTATTTGAGTTTCGGTATCGGTATACCGATACCGTTATTATAAAAAATACCGTTACCGATACCTATACCGAAATAAAAAAAACTGATACCAATACCGATACCGATACCGTTATTCGTTTCGGTTACCAACCTTGTAAAATAGTGAAAATATTTTGCTTCTATTAAAAAACTTTTTTTATATACATAAATAAAAAAATTAAATAGCATATTCAATTCAATATATAATTTTCAAATAAATAAACAGAAATATTAGTAAAAAATAGAGATATTAAACATAAACATAAAATCATCCTGTCAAACACGAAGTAATTTGTTTTTTCTATTCTTCTTTGTGTTTTTCGCTTATTTTGACAGAGATGCCACTCGTTTACAATTTTAATAAATAGAAAAATTGATTTGTCGACTGTCGATAAGATGTATGTACTTAGTGAATCACTTAATCCTTAGTGCAAACAACAATAGCTGTCGATATATTTTGCGATTGTCGGATTGTTGAAATTTACAGAATCGGACTACAGAAAACATTAATTTAAATTCAATGAATTTTAGAAAACCTCAAATATATTTAAGAATTGCGAACATAAAAATTGTTACATAAATAAACGCAATTTGATGAGAATGTTATTTATATATAAATTTTCACAATTTTTTTTGGATGAAAATTTGAAGTTTTTCAGAAAATAAAGATAACATATTATTTTATTTAATATGTTTGGGACGTTTGGTTTTTGCGTTTGGCATCCCTAATTTGATTTTTTATTATTATAAATTTATTCTCTATGTTTTCCAAATATGGAAATATTTTAATAAAAAAGTTGAGAGAGCTTTTTTTTGGTTATTATTTTGTTAACCCATCCGACCTATGTATATGGCCGCAATGAAAAAATATTTCGCCAGTTAAAAGAAACTATACAGCCATCTCCAATTAGCACGATTTAATGCCACACTACGCAACCATTACCTTTGCAATGGAGGTAAGGGCGAGCTATTTAATTAGCAAAAACTAAATTAAACGAGAAGTTATGTCATATAACCGGAAACGCATGCATATTCGAAACGCATGCATATTTTTCCAATATTTTGTTTACATTTATTATCAATACTCAAACCGAGGTGGAGGGTATCAAAGATTCGGCACAGCCGAATTTAAAATTCTTACTTGTTAATTTTACGTTATTTCTCTACATTTTTTTATCAGCGGGTAAGAGGAATTTTCGATTTTGGCAAAGTAATTGTTATTAATCCTTGTTATGAAATCGATAATTTTTTCATAACCTATTTCATGAAGAAGATTTGTAGGATACGTCCAGGGCTTTTTATTTATCATTTTAAAACATTTGATTTGTATAATTTGTAAGCGTTTTAGGTGGCAGTTGGCAGCGCCATGTGACTTCAAATAGGACACGCGTATGTTAATATTGTTCTTATAACAATTTTGAAGAGGAGATTTTTGTTTTTGGGGTTTAGAAATGACCTTTTGTTTAGTAGCGGCCATGATGCTTTAAATGATTTTATTGGTTTTTGGTACGTAGCCATATGTTGTTTTAAAGTAAGCTTTTTGTCCAAGACAACTCCGAGATATTTGACATGATTAAGTACATTAATGGTATTATTTCCAATAAGAAGATGAGGCCTTGGCAGTCTTTTGGGAGATTTGTTGAATGGAAAAATTATTGCTTGGGTCTTGTTTGGATTAATTTTGATTTTCCATTTGTGAAAATATTTACTGGAATTTACAAGTCCCTTTTCCATTTTCTTCAGGAGTGCACTTGTACGTTTGTTTGAAGAAATTAACGCAGTATCATCTGCGTAGTAAGCAATTTTCATATATTTCGGGACTTTGAAATCGGATGTATATACCGAGTAAAGCAGAGGCGACAAGACTGATCCTTGAGATAATGTGGTAATGGTGGTAATGGTTTTTGGAGATGATGTTTCATTATTAATCGCAATTTTAAAGCTTCTGCCGTGAACGAAATCTGAAATAAGTTTGCATAAATATTTTGGTATATTTGCATCAAGAAGTTTAAATACTAGGCCATTATGCCAAACGGTGTCAAACGCTTTTTCGATATCTAACAATATTAGACCCGTTGAACGTTTATTGTTTTTATTGGTGATTATTTGATTTTTAATTCTGTTTATTTGGTGAGTAGTGCTATGCCCTTTTTTATATCCAAATTGTTCTTTAGCAACAATAGAATTGGTCGTTACAAATTCACTAAGACGAGAATGTAGTATTTTTTCAAATATTTTACCTAAGTTACTTAATAAACTAATAGGTATATAGCTATTTGGGTTATTTTTTGGCTTACTAGGTTTGTTGATAGCTATAACCTTAGCATTTTTGAAATAGTTTGGAAAATATTTGAGTTTGATGCAACTGTTAAATATTATAACCAGTAACTTTAGAGCTTTGAGTGGTAGTTTCTTTAAGAGCAGGTTGGGAACATTGTCCAGGAGATTTTGATGGTTTTATTGATGAGACAATATTCATTACTTCTTCTAGAGATTTATAAATTGTTGATTCAGAACAAGGATTTTCCTTCTTAAAATTATTTACTGTTGTATTTATTAATGTATCCGCTGAGTGGTTGTAATTCGAAGTGAGGTTATTTGCTTTGACAAATGTGTTTGCCAGGACTTCAGCCTTGTCCTTATCAGATGTTATTTTTGTATTTCCAACTTTAAAGTGAGAGATTTGATTTTTTCCTTTTCCTCGCAAGTTCCTGCTTTTTTTCCAAAATGATTTATCACCTGGTTTTAAATTGGGTAATAATTGACACCATTTCTTATTGCGTTCCGAATTAATACTTTTATCAATTATGTTACTTAGAAACTTAGTACATTGATTATAAAAAGTTTGCTCGGCTATATTTGAAGATCGTTGGCTTTTTCTTTTAAAGCTTCTTCTTAGTTTAATATATTTCACAGTACTTTCTGGTAATGTGTAATTATTTTGTTGAGTTATTTTAGGTGTAGACACATCCCTTGCTTCGAAAACTACATTTATAATTTTTTGTAGTTCATGATCAATTACTACCTTGGTATTGTATATATCCGAATTTAACGTGATTTTATTATCTAAAAAATTCATATAAATGTTCCAGTTGGTTGCACTATAATCATAATAATTGAGGTCAACCTGCAAGGCCATTGATCTTTTAAGTGTACCTATAATGGGGCGATGGTCTGATGGTATTTTGTAATCCATTGTTTTTACGTCTATATGTAAAGCGGAATTGCTTAAAATAATATCGACTGTGGATGCTTCGCGATTGTGTTGATGGGGGAATAGGGTTGGACTATAAGGATAGTGAATGAAAAAATTGTTTGATTGCTGTAGGTTGTCGAGTGCGATACCTGCAGTACTATTTGAACGGCAATTCCAAGAACAATGTTTGGCATTTAGGTCACCAAAAACTATATATTCTTTGGTGGAAGGTGTTAGGTTCAAGATATCAGCACAGAAGTTATGGGTATAACTTAGTGAATATAACGAAGATACAACAATAGGTCTATTATTTATAACAACTTCAATTGAGATGTTTTCGATTGATGAGGTATTTGATATAAAGAGGTTTTTATGTGCGACAGATTTATGAATTAACAGAGCTACTCCTCCTCCTCTTGCATCTGTTCTGTCACTTCTATATAAATAATAATTTTTAAAATATTGTCTATGATTTTCTGAAAAAAATGTTTCATTCAAAGACGCTATTTTAATATTTTCTCGTTCAATTAGTATTTCAAATTGTTTTAATTTAGAAAAGTTTAAAATGCCATTAGCATTCAAGTGATGCATCTTGAATTCGTTTAAATTAGTATTATCCATGGGCGTATTTCACCATTGAAATTACAACTTTGATTTGTTGTACTTTTGAAGTGCACCTATGCAAATCATCCATAGCTGTAGTGAAAATATCAAAAAGCTCATCGATACTAAATAAATCGTTTGTTTTCAACTGGTTAGCATAAGTGGCTTTGCTGTTATTATTGATGTTATTGTTACAATTTGTGTTGTTGTTTCTTAAATTTGGGAAATCTACCTTTGATTGAAATGAGTTATTTTGTTGTTGTCTGCTCTTATTATGACTTTTAGAAGTTACTCTTCTTCTAGTTTCTAAATAGAGAGAACGTAACGGATAGTAAATGTCGTCTGCAATGTGATCACTTCTCTCTTTTCCATGTTTTTTGCAATTAAAGCATGTAAAAACAGCTGGTCTTTTTTCATTTGTGTTAAACGGACAAACACTTGTATGATGTTGTTCTGCACATATCATACACGCAGCACAAGAGTGATAGAATACAAGATTACGCCATCCCGCGGACACCTTTAAAATTTTTAGCGACTGTTATGTTATGTGTTTGTTTATACATAAACAATAACATTGTAACGGTGGGACAATTTATAATTTTTCTCCTCAAATTATTTGTTAGTAAAAAATATTATTTGTTATAAATTTGCTAATTTATTTATATTATATTAATTAAATATATATAGTCTAGGAATATTTAAACAAATTTTTAAAGCCATTGTTTTGTACTTTAGATTAAGGTTACTAAATATTTTTAAACTATGTTATTTTATAAAATTTTCTGTTTCATTTATTAATATTTTGAGCAATTTCGGCATTTAGTACCCTTATTCTAAAGTACATTCTATATCTAAAAAAAGTTTCTTCGCTTCTTCATTTCCTTGAATGTCCTTAGCTTCCAGCAAATGTGTTTGCAAATATCCACTTAGCAACAACTTTTCGCCATTTAATTTTACAAATATTACATCGCATGACTTTAGCGTCTCCATTAATAAGTTTGATGGCTTACTTAGCGCACCTTCACTTAGCTGGTTAACCCATGAGTAAGTCGAGTCCTTTAGAGGGTTAACCACAATATTAGGGACTTTATTTTTTAATTTGTTGGAAATATATCCGGCCAAATTTTCCAACCCGTCATATTGCAGGTCTTCAAACTCATTTTCATTATTTTGTGACTGATAGGATTTATAGCCTTAAGTATAGTACCTGAAGAAATCACCAGGAAAATGAACACTGTATTATTTCAAATTGTATGCTGAGATTTACCTTGACGATACAAATTTTATATTGTGATCGCAGATTGACTTTGTAACATTTTCAGCTTGCCATTCTCCTGGCGTAATGCATCTCTAAAAACGATTTTAAATAAGTATTTGTGCACTTTTTAAAAACTTACATACATTTTCATTTCCAAACTTTTTGTGTACAGTTGTAGGCTAGTTTCATGAATGTCAGCCGTCATTGGAATGTTTTTCTCATCACATGTAAGTTTTTCAAATTGATTTGGAATTTGAACTTCATTTGGAATGTCAACTTCATTTGGAATTTCAATTGGATTTGTAATTTCATTTGAAATTTCGATTTCATTTGCAATAGCGCTCGGCTCTGTGGTCGGAACTTTTCCCTGTTTCAATTTTCGTGTACTCCGATTGGAAAATCATATTCATAATTATTAAGTAATGTTAAAATTTAATTTGTGATAACTTACCCATTTCAAATTTCATATTTCTTTCAAAATCCTCCTGTTTGAAATGTAAAGCACAAATTAATTCTTTTCGTACATCTACGGGATTGCATCGTTTGCGAAACAATACCCAAAGCTTCCTTTGTGCTGCATCTTTCGGGAATTTGTAAAAGGATATAACTATAGTAAAAAAATATAATCATTTTATTAAAAACACCCAAAGTGTTAGGTTTTTGCACAATTTCTCACTTCTTTTTGTACTATTGCTTTGCTTGCATTTGCCTACTACACACCGCATGTTTACGTTTTTTCTGCTTTTTGTTTTTTAGATTTTCTTTATGCTGCAACTTTTAAACACACTTCACTGAATGTTTTTATTATTTTTAATTATTTTAATATTCTTTTCCACAAAATATAAGGCTAAATTAGTAATTTATAACAAGAACTGATTTAATATTTTCTTGAGAACTGACAAAGTGATTTTAATTGATGGGTTGCCAACTATCACATAAAACATACATTTTACACTAGATTTTATAAGTTTTACACATGAAACAGATTTGCTAACCCTTGGGTGTGGCAATGTGACGTCATCTAACGGGAAAACATTCGGATGGCGTAATCTTGTATTCTATCATTCTTGCACGCAGCACTTCGATGGCAATGTTCTTGTTCGCAAGGAGCTTTCTTTTTGATGAAAATTTGGCTCCTCGGTCCATCGATGAATTTTTATTCCTGTTTTATGCTGGATTGTCTACCACGTGAGTTCAAATGAGATCAAGAATAGGCAATTGCAAAAATATACACTTGTTTTTAATTTTAATTAGTTGTACCTACTCTAAGCGCTTTAATTATTTACACAACCGTTCGTAAAGAGAGTTAGATTCGAACTGTAAGTGTATTATTGAAGATGCAGAATTCTGTATAAATAGCGACGAATTTGAAAATACAACAAATCCTAATTCACCGTATTCAAAAAATATTAGGTTTTATGATATCGCGCGAGAAAAATATAAACAATTTAATAATGTCTGTATAAGTAAATTTTAAAAGTGTAAACGAAACAAAAAAATGTTACGTTTTTTCGCCCGTTGTGCCTCCAAGACCACTGGTGCAAATACAGATATGAACTAAGTAAAAAAAACTGAAATCATTACTGCGCAACAAAGAGGCATAAAAAGTATAGTCAGAGTTACTCTACAAACTAGCAATAAAACATTATAATGAGCAGTTCAAAAAAAACAATTGAATTAGATAAAGTTGGCAATCCAACTGAAGAAGTGACGAAGTGTACTGCTCGAAAAATAAAGACCCAATAATTTATTAATATCGTATGAAAAAAGATCAATTTAAAAGCTACATACAAAAAATTTCCCACCATATGAACCTCTATATGTGATCAGCAGATCCTGTCCGCGCTCTTCTCGCTCTGCCAATTGCAGAAGCTGTTTTGGCATCACATAATACTTACGACATCCTGTGATGGGTGAAAAAGCTGCTCAATAATTGGGTGTTACACTTCTGCGTAAATCATTTATTAAAAATGAGTGAAAATGTTATTTACACTCGTAGTGATTGAGAAATCAAAACAATTAACGTTAATTACTTCATTCATTGATTTACGTGATTGAAGAGATATGATTTACTTCAAGCATCCCCAAAACATATAATTACATAGTTACAGCCCTGACTATTACTATAAGCTTAGTAGCCTACAAGAACAGTGACGGTCATTTGACCAGTGATATGACCGTCACTACTGACTGAAAAAAACAAAGTTTCTATCATTTTATTAAGGCAAATATGCAAAAACTGACCGAAACTTTTGTGTACATGTGATTTTGCATCTTACTCTAACCTATGAAAGTATGTAAACCATATAATATATATCTGAACTGCTCACTCTACCGCTGTTTAGTAGTCAAGGATGATGGATATATCCGTCATCGTTGACCGGTTACACCTGATGGATATATACATCATCATTGACCGGACGCTTGATTATAATGAAACACGACTTATTATTTTTTTTTTATTTACTTATTTATTGTATTAAAAAATTAAATTAAAATCAAATTCAAAATTAAAAATAAACATTAAATATTAATAACACAACAATATCACTAATTCCGAAACGTGGTGATAACTTTGAGACAATGTTGAAACAGGACAATGGGCTTAAAACAGATATTTAAACAACTTTGCTGACTTTTCACTCGAAACATCCCTAAACTCAATAGAAATTTCCGGTAATGGGCCTTAAGGTGCTATTACATGATGTGTTTTTTACATATGTACTGTCAAATTTTCCCACAACAAAAGTTGTACACATCGTGTGATACATATGAAACATTGTTTATGTACAATACATGAGGAAGTCACATGTACATTTTTCAATTAGAACAGGTTCTATTTTTGCATGTCAAACATATGAAAATACAACACTGCTTGTGGCGAAAGAAAAACAGAGTAAATTATAGAGATTAATATTGAAAGAAAAATAAATTGT
The DNA here is from genome assembly GCA_963682025.1 of Cordilura impudica. Taxonomy (NCBI): domain Eukaryota; kingdom Metazoa; phylum Arthropoda; class Insecta; order Diptera; family Scathophagidae; genus Cordilura; species Cordilura impudica. Next base: position 223,680,501 of record OY821517.1, on the reverse strand, counting down.
TTAATATTAATTAACAATTACAAAATATATTACTTTTTTTTAACAATAAATTTTTGTAAATTCACAAATTAAATTAGCTGTTGTTTACATTTAGAGGTTATGTCATACGGAAATATATATGTACGTGTGATAGCAAAAATTATGAATCGTATGTAAAAGCCAGTTTTGACAGACATGAGGAATTTCATATGGATAAAAAAAGTGACAGTACATATGTAAAAAACACATCATGTAATAGCACCTTTAGTGCAATCAGTAGTTTCTTAAAGAAAACAATTTATTATAACACATATATATCAACAATTTATATTAAAGTTTACCTTTTGAGTGTTGTGAATTAACAATTTCGGTCAAACCTGATATAATACATTTGGAAAATTGATGAGTAAATTATGTATCCATTCAAATACTGCTACCTTTGTTTGTACAGAACGGTGTGTGAGATATTGTGATAATACCTCCATAAATCAATTTGTTCAATATTCTGAGATCTTTGTTCTTTTGAAGAAACTAATTTCATTTCATATTATCAACATCATATTCCAGAATGGCATAAATTAAAACATGCAAATATTAAAACAAACTCCCATATCCATGTTATGGCAACAGACTGAAAGATAGATATAAGGATTAGTATAAAATGCTACAAGGAAGATTTACTTTGTTTCTAGCTACAATTTTTAATAAAATGTCAGTGCATTACCTTAATAAGTTCATTTGGTGATTGCGCATGTATTAACAATATATTTATAGTGTCTTCCATGCGCACTTAACTGGAATCATTACGAATCGATTTAATAAACTGTGTCAGCCTTGTTTCACACAATTATATTTCTTGTGTATTATCTTCCAATATCATAAGAAGTCCATCATACCATATTATTTTCTGGTATTATTTTCTGGTACAGCATTCACAATCGAAATCCAGGATATAAAATATTGTCGCACAATATAATTCTTTACACAATTGCGTAACGGTAAAGAGGTATAAAAGTTATAGATTGAAAGTTTGTGAAGATTCTACAGCAATATCTTTAAGTTAACGATCCAACAGGAATAGGCCACAAGCGAGCAAAAAATAAATTGTGGAAGGGTATAATGGAGGGACGCGCCACCACAATTGAGAATGGCACTAACGAATTCACTGACATATTTTGAAGAATCCTAAAGAAACAACAAAAATTAACTTGATCTTTTAATTTAATTAATTACTTACCTTTCCTAAACCTTAACAAAAACAACTCTACAACAGCAACAATGACAGTCATATGTTTTTAAATAAAAAAAAAAACTGCAAGTGTGTTAGTACAAAAATTGTTTATGTGTTAGTTTCAGTCATTCATTTCTTGTAGGGTAGTTATCAACCAATGTATGCATGATAAAAGTAACGGGCTTCTTAAAACTACAAGTTTTTTTACATACGTGAAATCAAACGTATATCATAGCTTTGTGCTACAACTACTAAAAACCATAGTCACATTCTATTAAAATCTGTTCAGCGAGCACAGTAGTATAAAAGAAACCAACAGAACTTTCAAAGTGTTTCAATAAAGTAATTCGAAAAGTGACTCCAAGTGATATTTCAATACCATATTACATACTAATTGTGAAATAGTTATTCATTAAAATATTCTTAAAGTGAATTAAACAGAGGAAGAAGATTTCATTACACAAAGAAACCTTTGGTTACACGTGGGAATACTTTTTTTTTGCTTGGAACTATCTAAATAGGATAACGTAAGTATCCCACACTATTGGAATTTTTAATTGGAAGAAACTAAAACATTGCCCTTCAAACAACTTTTAGGGAGGCAACTAAATTGCAGGGTGTTCAACCTCTTATTAAATTACCACAAAACGCATGTCTACTGGGGTTAATTAAAACCATAACCCTAAACTTCAATATCATTACGGTATAACTCGTTATTGAACGTTAATAAGGCACTTAACATCTATAATCAATAATCTTCAACACCACCAGACTCCAACCCGGACAAAGAATCTTTGTTGCCACAGATAAGTGATCATAGATATTAACACGGGGTGTATTTAGGACTTGCTAGGGATCCTAACCTCTTACCTAGATATGTAGCCTGTCCCCTATTTAAATCAAACTAAACTTAAGCACAAACAAAGAAAATTAAACAACAAAAAAAAAAAATATGTATATATATATATAAATTAAAAATTTTTGTATATATAATGTTAAATTTAAAACTATAAACATAGAAACACCCTGAAATTTAATTATTATAATATTCATTAGAGGTAGTTTTGTTTAACCAACACACCAAAATGCAAAATTTTTATATTCAATACACCCTAATTTCAATCATTAAATCTTAGGCAAGTAATCATCATTAATAACATCAGATTCATCAGGCCTGTTTGACATCGATGGACAATGATCATGTAAGTGAATGAGTACCAAAAGTAATAATTTTAACAGCAAGACACTTTCAAGAGAATGCCTATGTTAGATTAAACAATAAAATAACCATTATTTTATGTTTATGTAGGTGATTGCTTTCCATTCATAACATATGCACTCTCTTCTGGTGTCAAAGCTAAAAATTTTTTTTTGCGTTTGTTTAATCTACATAAATTCAAACCTGTAATTTTTTTGTTTTGCATTTTGATCTGGTTACCTCTACTTTAAACACATATATATTTTTTTTGTATCTGCTGTGTAAGGGAAGTAACCCCACCTTACCAATCCAATAATAGTTACTTAATACTATGCTCGATTACAAATTAGTATTTATTAGTTTTTTTATAAGTAAAAAGGGAAAATCATATGAATTAATAAATCTTGTATAATAATAATAATGGAACAGTAAAGTTTGGCGTTATTGGTTAATGAAATGTAGAGACAAGAGTAGGGTAACGTAATACATGTGGGCTGATAAACCTATTGGTCCTCAGCAGGATGGGCGGGTATATTGACCATGAGGAAACTAACCACCTATTTCCTCTGAAACATACGATGATGCAACTTAAAAGTAAACTCTATTTTCACTAATTTTCTCTATATCTTTTTCTCCTATTTATTCTTACTACTGCACACAATTTCTATCTTAAATAACCGTAACGTGGACCCTATATTGATTTCACAGCCTACTCCCATTTCCCTGAGCTAAGACCGAAGCATGGCTAGGTGTGCAGCCCCGTGAATATCAAGGGATTTCCAGTTGTTCGTTACAGAAATTTAATGGCGCCCAACGTGGGGCCCTCAGCAGGATGTTTCATAAATTTTTTGTTTCGTACATAAATTCAATGGCACTCCAACGAAAATTCTAGGAAATGACATCTTAAACTAAACAATAATAACCTTTTGAGGCTCCACTCTCATGTTAGTTCTCTCTACTTTGTTTTTTTTTTCCTTTTCTTCTGTCAAAATTAGTATGCTAGTTAGGATTTTAATAGATGGAATTTTAGTACGATGACTTGAGGGTTGGTTCTCTACCTTTATTAAAATCTGAGCTAAATATTTTTTTTTGCGTTTTAGCATTCTTATCGCTGTGGTGCTTTTGTTTTCGGATTACTTTATAGAATTATAATTACCATTACAATACGCCCAGATCCTTATATATCCTATATAAATAAAATCAGTTTTGTGCTGGAACCTTTGGATTTCTGCTAAATGTATAATACGTTTGCTTACTAAGGTTACACACAGACAACAGTTTTATTTAGTTATTTCCCAATCGATATTATTTTGAGAATTGTTAATTAGGCCGATAATTAAACTCAATAATACATGTATTGGGGGAAGAGACTTTTATGAGACTTTTAAGCCTTCCATTCTTCGTATGTATACAACTTTACAAAATCAAAGTGCACGTAACCTTACCATACTCTACAAAGTAATTAACCAACTTAAGCAATTTATTAATAAAGTTTAGTCATTTATTGGTTAAATTGGTTATTCATAAATAAATTATAAGGGTTGATTACCTTGTTAATCAAACTGATTAGGTTATGTTATTAATTAACTAACTGATCGGACTTATTAGTTTATTACTCCAATTGATGAAGTTCTTAATGAAATGAAAAAAATTTATTATTAAACAAGTAATTTATAAATTAGTTTTTTTCAATCGTATAAAATATTGATCAAGCTGATTGATCTGCTACTTACAATGATTGATTTCTAAATAAAAATTATTAATTTATTAAATAAATAAATTAATAATAAATTGAATTATATAAATGATTGATTAATTACTCACAAATATTAATTCATTGATCTATTGATTGAATAACTTATGGATAAATCAAGACTGTTGTGTTGATACATTTTTTTTATCAGAACTAAATTGATAAAGTGAGTAATTTATTAATTAATCTAGTAATCATATTAAATTTTTTTAAAATATTTGCTCGTAAATTAAACTAACTTTTGATAAAGCTGGTTTATTCATAAATCAGTAAACTGAATAATTTATTAATCAATTTGCAGATTTTGTTATTAAATTGATTGATTTATTAATAAAATTGATTATATAAAGGATTAAATTATTATTCAAACAGATTAAATTTGTTTTGCCCTGTTGAACCTTAATTTTACTAATACGCCGGTGAATCGTAGTCCAGATCAGATGGGGGCCGAAGGTACCACCAATCTGGACCAGATAGTTTGTACCGTTTGTAACGACATTATTAGCTCTGATGACCTTATTGTGACCTCTTGTGACCACCCTTTCCATTCTCATTGTATTAGAAAATGGTTGGAAACAAGCCAGACCTGTCCTATTTGTAGACAGCTGTGTAGTCCTTCAGTATCGAATGCTTAACGTTCAGTTCCAATTAGATCTGAACCGTCAAACACTCGGAATAGAGGAGGAGCAATTCCTCGAGGTCGACCTACTACCCGAGCGTACACCCAACAACAACAAAAAGGGGTAGGATCTTTAGAGCAGGTTCAAACTCCCGCCAGGCGAAGACCCACCAATTGCGCCGATAACCCGTTGTCAGAACAAAGGGTTCAAAATATTATTTCAGAATCGTTAAATAATTTTAAAAATTAATTTGCTGCCGCAATTACGGCTGAAATGCAGACAAGGTTTCAAGCTCTTAATATAGGATTTAATCGTTCAAATATTCCTAGTTCAGCTCCTCAACCTTCTCCACAATGGCCACAGGATAACCCATATAGAGCCGAGCAATCTTTTAGACCATCAGCTGTGCCTAGACACAGTGGTCACATACCTGTCGCATTAACAGCGGATAGTGCTACAAATACATCTCATAAAACTTCCAACCTAATTTATAATTGGCATGTTAAATATTCTGGTTCAGAAGATAGTATTTCTGTCGATGAATTTATATATAGAATTAACACTCTAACTTCGATTCATTTAAATGGGAACTTCGAATTGTTATGTGAACATGTTCATTCCCTTTTTGAGGGCCAAGCTCTAAAGTGGTTCTGGCGATACCACCATCAAACAGATTCTGTACTTCAATGGTTCGATGTCTGTGATGCTCTTAGAAGACAATTTAAAGATACCACAACTGACTATGATATCAAAGATGATATGCGCAGAAGAAAACAAAAAAATACAGAATCATTCGATTCATTTTTAGATTCAATAATGAATCATAGTGACAAATTTAGAATGCCAATCGGGGAACCTGAGTTGGTAGAAATCATCATGCGAAATTTAAAAACCGAGTTATGGCATGAATTGCTACATTTAAACATAAATTATATTTCCACGCTTAGAAAAGAAGCTAGAAAACACGAAAAGTTTTTCGAGGATGTATTGGCTAGCTCTTCTCAAAGACCCCGAGTTAATCGTCCGCATGTTTCTGAAATTCTTAGGGAAGTTCCAACGGAGATCAACGAAATAGAAGACGAAGACCTTTCCGAGGTAATTAATGAAATAGCTTCAACCGTAGTAAAATGTTGGAATTGTGAAGCAAATGGTCACCGGTACCAAGATTGCGTTGCTCCCAGACGTATATTCTGTTATGGCTGTGGAGCCATAGACACTTATAGACTTTCATGTCCGAAATGTACCAGTAAGTCGGAAAACTCCTTTCAGGATGTTCGTCGAACCTTGGGCGGACATCCGCAGAAAAATCTGAAAAAGTAAACGACATTACTATTCTAAAAAAATCAGATCATCACAAAACTACCTATTTAGATAATGTAGCCAAATCTTTGGAAACACAAGCCAAGCGTTTGCCTTACAAGGAACGATTAGAACGTTATGTACAGATTCGATCTCAAATATTTTCAGACGCACCTATTTCTAAAAATCGAATGCGTTCCTCGATACGAATGCGCGACTTTTGGAAGTATCGAAAAGAACTTAAAAATGTTGTTGTCTCAACGATTGTTAATAATGGACTTGATTCTAGACCATTCATAAACCTTTATATCCTTAATAAACAAATCCTATCTCTGCTTGACAGTGGAGCAAATAAATCATGTATCGCTGGCGAGTTAGCTCAAGATATTTTGTCAAACCCTAAGTTTAATGTTGTAAAATTTAAGGGAAATGTAAAGACAGCTGATGGAAAAAGTCAACAGGTCGTGGATTCGATTTCTTTAGAAGTGTTATACAATAATATAATGAAGACTATTGAGTTTTTGTTAGTGCCATATTTAAAACAAAACATAATATGTGGTATGGATTTTTGGACAAATTTTGGGGTAAAAATTGTGACCGATTCAGTGAATGAAGTAGCGTATGAGGAAATTGATTCTGATGCCTTGAAGTTGTCCGTAGTAGATAAACAAAAACTAAATGCTGCAATTGCATCGTTCCCTTCGTTCGGACAAGAAGGATTAGGAACCACCACTCTGATAGAACATATAATTGATACTGGCACGGCTGTGCCTATTAAACAGAGGTATTACCCCATATCACCGGCCAGGGAAAAACTGCTTTGTGATGAAATTGATCGGATGATACAGTTAGGAGTAATAGAAATTGCTGAAAGCTCGCCATGGTCCTCTCCAGGAGTTCTGTTGGTAAAACCCGGAAAGGTCCGATTTTGTCTGGACTCGCGAAAATTGAACGAGGTGACAGTCAAAGACGCGTATCCCCTCCCAAATATTGATGGCTTGATTTCCCGATTGCCTCCGGTAAATGTTATATCAAAAATAGATTTAAAAGATGCCTTCTGGCAAATAAATCTGTCAAAAGAATCCCGTCCAAAAACATCCTTCACTGTCCCCAACCGACCATTGTACCAATTTGTGCGGATGCCTTTTGGGCTCTGTAATGCTCCACAAACCATGTGTCGGTTGATGGACAAAGTGATTACATATGATTTAAAGACTCACGTTTTAAAGACTCACGTGTTTATTTGGACGATCTACTTGTAGTATCCAACTCACTGGATGAGCATATCATGCATCTTTTACAAGTAGCTTCCTTGTTGAGAAAAGCTGGACTTACAATCAATGTCGGAAAAAGCAAGTTTGGTTTGAGTAGTGTAAAATATTTAGGATACGTAGTAGGCCATGGTACACTAATGGTGGATCCCGATAAGGTTAAGGCCATTTCCGACTATCCCATTCCAAAAACTGTTAAACAGCTACGTCAATTTTTAGGCTTAGCTGGATGGTATAGGCGGTTTGTTGCAGACTACGCTTCTATCACTTATCCTTTAACAGAACTTTTGGCTAAAAGGAAAGATTTTGTATGGAATCCAGATGCTCAACAAGCATTTGATTCACTCAAAAAGAGTTTAACCACTGCACCCTTTCTTGCTCACCCGGACTACCGTAAACCCTTTATTGTCCAATGTGATGCCAGTCAATACGGAGTTGGGGAAGTGTTGGCTCAATGCGCTGAACATGGAGAGGAACGCCCTATCGCGTTCATGTCCCATAAACTTAATAAAGCTCAGAGAAACTACTCCGTAACTGAGCTGGAATGCCTTGCTGTAGTACTAGCAATAAAAAAATTTCGGGCATACATTGAGGGACACCAGTTTACGGTAGTCACGGATGACGCTAGCCTGAAATGGCTTATGGGCCAAAAGGATTTAAGTGGAAGGTTAGCTAGATGGGCACTCAAATTGCAAGGGTTTCATTTTCAGATAGAGCACCGTAAGGGAAGTGACAACATTGTGGCAGATGCTTTGTCCCGTACATTTGATGGAGAGGAACCTTTAGTTGCAGAATTAGAAATAGACATATTACCTATAATTGACCTTGGTTCTGAAAGCTTTGATTCCGAAGAGTATCGTTCATTAAGGGAGAAACTTATTAAAGCAGAGTTGCTCGACTTTAAAATAATAGGAAAATTCATTTATAAACGGACGGAATATGAAGAAGGAACAGTTAATGATTCCCTAATATGGAAAATACTAGTACCAACGGAACTAAGGAAAGACATATTAGTTGCATCTCATGATCAACCATCAGCCTCCCATGGCGGAATTGCTAAAACTCTTGAAAGAATACGTAGATATTTTTATTGGCCTGGGATGGTAGCTGATGTGAGAAGATATGTCTCCAGCTGTGAGATGTGTTCTACATCTAAAACCCCTACATATACCTTGCGGCCTCCAATGGGTCAAATGGCTGAGTCAGAGCAACCATTTCAACGGTTGTACATAGATTTTATTGGACCATTTCCAAGAAGCAAAAGTGGTAACGTAGGAGTTTTTGTCATTTTAGACCATTTTAGCAAATTTTCTTTTTTAAAGCCGCTCAAAAAGTTAAATGCTACCCTCATTATATCATATATGAAGGAACATATTTTTGGTTGTTTTGGTGTGCCTGAAACCATAATATCTGACAATGGCAGTCAGTTTAAGGGTAAGGAATTTAGTTCATTTATAAGAAAATACGGTATATATCATATTTGCACGGCTGTTTATTCCCCACAGGCCAATGCCAGCGAAAGAGTAAACAGGTCTATAAATGCAGCCTTACGCTCTTACATTCGGGGAGATCAACGTAATTGGGACGTGTTTTTGGGAAGTATAAACTGCTCGCTGCGTAATAGCATACAAGTTAAGGTATGTCTCATATACTGTGAAAGACATACCGACAATTATGGTAAACAGTCCGTCCGTTATGGTTAAATCATCTAAAGTGTTATCATTCATTAACCATTTACTTATTTTCTAAGTGCAAAGAAAACAATTATGTTACCACCCAGCTTGACGAATATTTTATTTCGTCATTCATTTTATGAATGTTTTGCCCGAATCAAATTACTCACAACGGGCACGAGTATGTCGCAATATCTTATTGCTATGTTTAACATTTATTCTTTTGTCGCAATCTCGTATTGCACTCATTTGCATTTTTTTTATTTTGTTTCTGTCCCAATCCCTTTTGCATTCATTGGCATTTTATTGTTACCAATGGTTTGCCCAATTATGAAACATAAACGGTTCTCAGGTTGCTGCACTTGAAATTGTTTATGGTTTCACAATCACTATTGTGAAATGAAGGCAATGCACTTGGGAATTGTTTATGTCAACCATCTGTTTTGCTGATCGGCATTTATCGATGATTTTTGTTTTTAATATTTTTCGGTGGTGTTTCTCTGTCGCAGAGGAACGGCATTTCTTTTCCTATATTTAGTATAGTAAAAAGAAATGTAAAGTTAGTCTTCGTGGAGAACTCAAGCCTACATAGTTGGTACATTAAATACAAAATAATAAAATCTTGTAATTGGCATTAAATACAAAAATAATAAAATCTTGTAATTGGTTTTAGAAACAAAAATAATAAAATCTTGTAATTGGCTTCAATAAAAAGAATAACTATTCAGAATAAAAATAATTGAACTATTTAAAATAAAAAACTAATTATTTACAAATGAAAATTAATCGGTTTTTAATATTAATTAATCAAAAAAATTAATTGGCGCCCAACTCGGCAACCCCCTTAAGAAAAAAAACACAAGTGATTGAAGTAATTAGCAAGAACTTTCCTAAATCAGTAAAAGTTGAAAAAATATATCAATTTGTGTGACAATTGTGAGTAAAAACAAATTTTTTGGCAAGTTCGAGTTAGCAGAATTGAAAATAAGAAACACTCGCCAGTAAAAGTTGAAAAAATATATCAATTTATGTGACAATTGTGAATAAAAACAAATTTTTTGGCAAGTTCGAGTTAGCAGAATTGAAAATAAGAGACACTCATCAGTATAACATCAAATATCCTGTGCAATCATCACCAACATACGCAGCAAAAGAGGAATACGAAAGCAGTTTCTGACAGAAAACAAAGGGGAAAGAGAGATGAAATTCAACAACGTATTTATGTCTATGTAAGTTAAAATTAAAACTAAAAATCATAAAATTGTTTAATGTTTTAACTCCTAAATAAAAAAAAAAAGAAAAACTCCTAAATTTAATTATAAATTTTTTTTTTAAAGTAAAATCTTTTGTCTTAATTTGTAAGAACTATATTAATTTTTTCCCGTAAACTAAAATTTTTTTTTTTTCCAAAAAATTAATTATAAATTATTTTTTTAAGCTTAAATGTCCATTGTAAAAAAGATTTATTAATTTTTTTTTAAGCTAAAATTTCAACCTAAATTTAAAATAAAAGGAAAAATAAAATTATTCAAAGACAATAAAACATTGTCTTTATAAATTTTTTTTTCTCTCTTCCACCTTTGTAATTGCAAAAGCTTTTCTTTTGATTGTACCAAGTATTATTTTTTTTTTACACGGGTCATAGTGTTACCATTAAAAGTGCTACTCCTGCTAAATGCAAGAAGACGATAGTTCCCTCTTAGAGACTGAACAACTTCTATCTAGGCTCTCACATCTATCCATTTCCGACACTCGAACAGATACCAATATGAACGCTGATAACGTTCGAACGCTTCTTGAAACGGCTATTGCTCAAGCCACAAATCGTACTAGGCAAGAGTTCCAAGAAACCATCAATGAGCTTAATAATAGACTTGAAGCCTTGGAACCCGCCACACTAGTTGTCGAACATAGACCGATCGAAATCATTGCAGGTGTTCAATGCGACGAGACATTGGATATCGTAAAATCGGTCCCCGAATTCAGGGGTGATGCCAATAAATACGTTTCTTGGCGACAGGCTGCAGTAACAGCCCACAAACTCTTCGAGCCCTTCGCAGGAAGCTCAAAATACTACCTAGCGGTGGCAATACTGCGCAATAAAATTATTGGAAACGCCGACTCTGTGCTTAGCACCTACAACACAGTTCTAAATTTTCATGCTATTGTGGAACGATTGGACTTCGCATACTCTGACAAAAAATCAATCTATACGTTAGAACAAGAACTCTCAACATTGCGACAAGGCCAAAAGACTCTACTTCAGTTCTACGACGAAGTAGAACGCAAATTAACGGCAATTGCGAACAAAGTTTTAATGTCTCATCAAAACGACGCCTCTTTAATAGCGTCATTCAATATAAAATACCGTCAAGATGCACTCCGTGTCTTTATCTCAGGACTCCGCAAACCACTGTGCACTACACTCTTTTCGTGCAAACCTACTGACTTACCTTCAGCCCTAGCAATGGCTCAGGAACTGGAAACAAATCATAACAGGTATCATTTTGCTGAGATTTACAGCAATGGGTTGAACAGAAACTTCCCTACACAACAGCAACCCCAACGAACCCCTTACATACAGAACCATAGAAATAGCACTAATAGGCCATTTAACCCAAGTAGTTTCCAACAAAGACCGCAACAACCCCAATATCGAAGTAACTCAAATCGAAACGTTGGACCCCCCTCAAACACTCGATATCAGAATTTCCCTCAAAATAACCAACAAGCTTTCGCCCCACAACCACGTAATAATGCATTAGACACAGATGTCAGTATGAGGACAGTAAGATCTAATAATTTCCCACAGGGATCTAAAAGAACTCCAGAGTCGAGTAGATTCAACAACAATAAATTTCAAAGGATCAATCACCTGAATGAGCAACTTCCTATCGACAGGGATACAGAATGTCAAGAACACGCGGAAGAGATATGCGAGGGATTAGAGGATACCACATATAATGACAACATTAATTTTTTAGGGGAAGATCAGCCCTCCCCTATGTTGAACGAACAATAGGTGGGCATACTATAAAACTTCTAGTGGACACAGGTGCCACTAAAAGTTACATAAAAAATTCTGAAAAACTTAAGGGCATAAGACAATTATCCCGACCCTTTTTGGTCAAATCAATTCACGGATCAACTGAAATTAACCACGGTACCCTTGTAAATGTCCTTAACACTACCGAAACATTCTATATACTACATAACCTACCCCTCTTTGACGGTATAATAGGCTTTAGTTTAATAAAAAGGTCAAACGCGATAATAGACGCGGGTAAGGACACTATTTTTTTCGACGGTGGTCAAATAAAGCTAAAATATTTAAATTTGAACCTGGTAAATTCGCTAAAGGAACAAAAAATTCCCACGAATGTCGAAGAATCTTTTTTTAAAATGATCCAGGAAAATGACGATGTTTTTGCAAACCCCGACGAAGCGCTACCATTCAACACTAACATCTCAGCTACAATAAGAACAAAAGATCAAGAACCTGTCTACTCTAGGTATCAGGCCTACCCAAAGTCCATGGTCGAATTTGTGAACAGCGAAGTTCACAAACTTCTAAAAGATGGCATTATCAGACCTTCACGGTCACCGTACAACAGCCCCGTTTGGGTTGTTGACAAGAAAGGCATCGATGAACACGGCAGACCTAATAAACGCTTAGTATTCGATTACACAAAATTAAATTCAAAAACCGTGTGTGATAAATACCCCACAACAGATCCATCTATCATCTTGGCCAACCTGGGAAGGGCTAAATTCTTCACTACACTGGATCTTAAAAGCGGATTCCATCAGATAAATCTCATCGAGCGTGATCGCGAAAAGACTGCATTTAGCGTGAATAACGGTAAATATGAATTCTGTCGACTACCGTTCGGATTAAAAAATGCACCCAGCATCTTCCAGCGAGCTATCGATGACGTTTTAAGACAGGAAATCGGTAAATCCTGCCACGTCTATATAGACGACATCATTGTATTCTCTGACAGCGAGCAGAGTCATATAAATGATATTGACAGGATATTGCAGAAACTATATGAAGCAAATATGAGGGTCTCAGTGGATAAGTCTAAATTCTTTAGAACCTCGGTTGAATTTTTAGGATTCGTCGTCACCACAAACGGCATAAAAACCTGTCCGAATAAGGTTGCCGCCATCATCGATTATGAACCTCCCAGAACCTTAAGGGCTCTCAGATCGTTCCTAGGGCTTGCAGGTTATTATAGACGGTTCGTAAAAGACTACGCAGCCATTGCAAAACCCCTCACCAAACTGTTGCGAGGTGATAATGGCCATATAGGTACGCGCCAATCAAAACACGTAAAAATAACATTAGACAATGATGCCTTATCGGCTTTTAACAAGCTAAAAAAACTTCTTGCTTCAGAAGATATACTACTCCTTTATCCCGATTTTGGCAAACCTTTTGACTTAACAACTGACGCCTCCTCCCACGCCATCGGCGCCGTCCTTTCACAAGAGGGACGCCCCATTACAATGATCTCACGTACTCTTTCAGCCACTGAGGAAAATTATGCCACTAATGAAAGAGAACTCCTAGCCATTGTATGGGCACTCAAAACACTCAGGCATTACCTTTACGGCGTAAACCAGTTAAACATATTCACTGACCATCAACCGCTTACCTTTGCCATTTCTGAACGGAACCCCAATTCAAAGCTTAAACGTTGGAAGGCCTTCGTAGAAGAATTCTCACCTACGTTTCATTATAAACCTGGTAAAGACAATGTTGTGGCAGACGCTCTCTCCAGACAATTTCTCAATGTTGTCACGGATTCAGCATCACAATCTTCATTGCAAGCTTGTGCTAGTGAAATCTCACTTACCGAAATAATCCCAGCGGTCGAGAACCCAATAAACTGCTTCAGAAATCAGATCATAATCGTTCAAGGTATCGAATCTAGACGGGAAACAAAAATCCTTTTCAGAGACCGTATACGTCACTGCATTACATTCACAAACCTCGAAGAGCTCCATGATAAAATCAAGGATGTAGCGAACCCCCAAGTGGTTAACGGAATTCATTGTGATCTTCACACTTTAGGACAAATACAACACGTTTTGATAACAAATTTACCATCAGTTAAGTTTAAGTATGCAAATAAACAAGTCACGGATGTCTTCAACGTCGATGACCAGAATGAGATTTTACTCAATGAACACACTAGAGCTCACCGCTGTCCAGCCGAAAATGTTAAACAAATCCTCCGGGACTACTATTTCCCGAACATCAGAAAAAAAGCAAAACAAATAGCCCTTAATTGTAAAACATGCAGACAGGCAAAGTACTGTCGACACCCAAAAAAGCATGAAATAGGTCCAACACCCATCCCTTCCTCATCAGGCGAAATACTACACATAGATATCTACAACACAGATAAAAAACTATTTTTGACATGTGTAGATAAATTTTCCAAATTTGCAATAGTCAAAAATATAGCTTCTAGGGCTATCATCGATATTAAGCCGGCCCTTATAGAAATTTTGAATTTTTTCACAAGTAAAACGTTAATATGCGACAACGAAAAAGCCCTTGTTTCTAACACCATAAAAGTCCTCGTAAGAGATCATTTTGGGGCAAATATTTTTATAACACCGCCAATGCATAGTACTACAAATGGTCAAGTCGAACGCTTTCACAGCACCCTGACTGAAATCGCTAGGTGTTTGAAAATTGACGATCCAACAGCCGACCCTTTAGAGACCATACTTATGGCAACGGCAAAATATAACAGGACAATTCACTCTACCACTAAAGTCAGGCCAATAGACATAATCCACTCTGTCTCAGAGGACCTTAGGAGAGCAGTACAGCTAAGACTCATCGATAAACAGAAAAGCGACCTTACACTTCACAATGAAAAGAGAATGACCAAAACATACAACCCTGGTGAAACAGTGTTCGTAAAAAGAAACAAGCGTTTAGGCAACAAATTTTCAAAAGTCTATGACCAAAGAATAGTACAGGAAGATTTAGGAACAACACTAAAAATTGACAATAAAATAGTCCACAAAGATAACATACTACTCCTTATTACAGAATCTTAATTTTGTGGAACAACATCCCAACTTTAAACTCCACCATTTTCGACTACAGCTCCTCTCACTATATCCCAGTCGCAGATGGACCGGTTGCTATTTTTGAAAATTACAAAACCCTGGCTCACGTAACCAACCTAACTGATTTCATATCAATAATCGCTGAAACGAAAACTCTTTCACAAGTGTTCCCTAGGTCCAATATGAGAAAATTACTCCTATCCGACGTTAGCGAAATAGAAAAAATGTTGGACGCACTATGGGTCCACCACAGACATGCACGTAGTCTCAACATAATAGGCACTGCATTAAAAGTTATTGGTGGCACGCCGGATTACGACGATTTCAATGAAGTGCGCAACAAGCAGGGCGAACTAATCTCTGCTAACAACAGACAAATCGTAGTTAACACTGAGACACAGGCCCATATCAATAACTTAACTCGTACCGTCAACTTACTTCTCAACGCAACAAAGGAACGTGAACTTGACTCGGAAAACGTCTACGACTTGCTGAACAGTAGGAACAGAGCAGTTTTAAGAGAACTTGATGGCTTGTCATTATCAATAGCCCTAGCCAAAGCCAATATCATAAATCCTACATTGCTTGATACCCCGGAAATAAATTTCATTTTGAATTCAGAAAACGATCTTGATATCAGTACAAGCGAAATTATCGCCAACTCGAAGTTAAAGGTTTTGCAAAATATGGAAAGTATAACATTTTTAATTAAGTTCCCTATTATTAAGCAACTATGTGATAAAAAATTAATTTTTCCTGTAATTCATAATAACAAAATTTTATCATTTGAATCTAACCAGGTAGCTAAATGTATGAATAGCTACCTTATATTAAAAAATTGTACAAGAAAAGCCTTCTCCTCTTTTTGCCAGCAACTTAGAAACACCGATGAACTTTGTCTTCAAAACCTACTCAACAAAAATACAGGTCATTGCAACACCATTTCGGCCCATGGTATACCAACCATCAATCCCATCGATGATGGTATGGTCATCATAAATAATCAACCAGCGAGCATTTCAGATCAAGGTGTCGACAAAAATCTCCCAAAAGGTACCTTTCTAATTACCTTTCAAAATGAACTCTTTATCAACAATACGAAACTGATAAATCTTGGGACGATCGATTTCATTAATCCTGAAATCCCAATTGCTCACGCTGTTAACCTTTCAGATCACATACCCTTGTTATCTCTACCTTATCTTCATGAACTAAATATCGAAAACAGAGAGACCATTTCCCAGCTTCATTCTAATGTGAAGAACGCTTACTACATTGCAATTTCAGTTTCATCACTCATATTCTTTGCGCTCACAATCTCCCTTATTATATTCTTTGTAACAAAGCGGAGAGCGAGAATCGACCTCATCAATGTGGTCCGTAGTGTCAATCAGACGGGGACGTCTGAAAATTAAAAGGGGGAGTAGTTAAGGTATGTCTCATATACTGTGAAAGACATACCGACAATTATGGTAAACAGTCCGTCCGTTATGGTTAAATCATCTAAAGTGTTATCATTCATTAACCATTTACTTATTTTCTAAGTGCAAAGAAAACAATTATGTTACCACCCAGCTTGACGAATATTTTATTTCGTCATTCATTTTATGAATGTTTTGCCCGAATCAAATTACTCACAACGGGCACGAGTATGTCGCAATATCTTATTGCTATGTTTAACATTTATTCTTTTGTCGCAATCTCGTATTGCACTCATTTGCATTTTTTTTATTTTGTTTCTGTCCCAATCCCTTTTGCATTCATTGGCATTTTATTGTTACCAATGGTTTGCCCAATTATGAAACATAAACGGTTCTCAGGTTGCTGCACTTGAAATTGTTTATGGTTTCACAATCACTATTGTGAAATGAAGGCAATGCACTTGGGAATTGTTTATGTCAACCATCTGTTTTGCTGATCGGCATTTATCGATGATTTTTGTTTTTAATATTTTTCGGTGGTGTTTCTCTGTCGCAGAGGAACGGCATTTCTTTTCCTATATTTAGTATAGTAAAAAGAAATGTAAAGTTAGTCTTCGTGGAGAACTCAAGCCTACATAGTAGGTACATTAAATACAAAATAATAAAATCTTGTAATTGGCATTAAATACAAAAATAATAAAATCTTGTAATTGGTTTTAGAAACAAAAATAATAAAATCTTGTAATTGGCTTCAATAAAAAGAATAACTATTCAGAATAAAAATAATTGAACTATTTAAAATAAAAAACTAATTATTTACAAATGAAAATTAATCGGTTTTTAATATTAATTAATCAAAAAAATTAATTTACACCAAAGCCTTGGTTATTCGCCATACTTTGTAGTTTTTGGTCAAAACATGCTAACCCACGGTAAAGACTATCAGCTTCTTAGAAATTTAGGAGTTATTACTGAAGAAATTGCACCATTAAAACGTCAAGATAAATTTCAATGCATTAGGGATATGATTAAGGACAGTATAAAAACATCATAAGACAAAACCGCTCATTCGTACAATCTGAGATCCAAAGCTCGTAATTTTGACGTAGGTCACCTACAGGCGTAAAAAGTCGAATTGTTGAAAAATTAGGAAATGCGTGTTTTATTCTGCAAGATTTGGAAAGCAATAATCGTTCTACATACCATATGAAAGATATTTGGTGAAATCGTTCTGCTTTTCACCTTTATTTCAGGTATTTATCTACAGTATCCCTTGATAAACATCTGTTTTGTGATGGGTGAAAAAGCTGCTCAATAATTGGGTGTTACATTTCTGCGTAAATCATTTATTAAAAATGAGTGAAAATTTTATTTACACTCGTAGTGATTGAGAAATCAAAACAATTAACGTGAATTACTTCATACATTGATTTACGTGCTTGAAGAGATATGATTTACTTCAAGCATCCCCAAAACATATAATTACATAGTTACAGCCCTGACTATTACTATAAGCTTAGTAGTTATCAACCAATGTATGCATGATAAAAGTAACGGGCTGCTTAAAACTACAAGTTTTTTTACATACGTGAAATCAAACGTATATCATAGCTTTGTGCTACAACTACTAAAAACCATAGTCACATTCTATTAAAATCTGTTCAGCGAGCACAGTAGTATAAAAGAAACCAACAGAACTTTCAAAGTGTTTCAATAAGGTAATTCGAATAGTGACTCCAAGTGATATTTCCACACCATATTACATACTAATTGTGAAATAGTTATTCATTAAAATATTCTAAAAGTGAATTAAACAGAGGAAGAAGATTTCATTACACAAAGAAACCTTTGGTTACAAGTCAGACGAGTCATAAGTGCGGCAAGGTGTACACCCACGTGGGAATACTTTTTTTTTGCTTAGAACTATCTAAATAGGATAACGTAAGTATCCCACACTATTGGAATTTCTAATTGGAAGAAACTAAAACATTGCCCTTCAAACAACTTTTAGGGAGGCAACTAAATTGCAGGGTGTTCAACCTCTTATTAAATTACCACAAAACGCATGTCTACTTGGGTTAATTAAAACCATAACCCTAAACTTCAATATCATTACGGTATAACTCGTTATTGAACGTTAATAAGGCACTTAACATCTATAATCAATAATCTTCAACACCACCAGACTCCAACCCGGACAAAGAATCTTTGTTGCCACAGATAAGTGATCATAGATATTAACACGGGGTGTATTTAGGACTTGCTAGGGATCCTAATCTCTTACCTAGATATGTAGCCTGTCCCCTATTTAAATCAAACTAAACTTAAGCACAAACAAAGAAAATTAAACAAAAAAAAAATATATATATATATATAAATTAAAAATTTTTAGTATATATAATGTTAAATTTAAAACTATAAACATAGAAACACCCTGAAATTTAATTATTATAATATTCATTAGAGGTAGTTTTGTTTAACCAACACACCAAAATGCAAAATTTTTATATTCAATACACCCTAATTTCAATCATTAAATCTTAGGCAAGTAATCATCATTAATAACATCAGATTCATCAGGCCTGTTTGACATCGATGGACAATGATCATGTAAGTGAATGAGTACCAAAAGTAATAATTTTAACAGCAAGACACTTTCAAGAGAATGCCTATGTTAGATTAAACAATAAAATAACCATTATTTTATGTTTATGTAGGTGATTGCTTTCCATTCATAACATATGCACTCTCTTCTGGTGTCAAAGCTAAAAATTTTTTTTTGCGTTTGTTTAATCTACATAAATTCAAACCTGTAATTTTTTTGTTTTGCATTTTGATCTGGTTACCTCTACTTTAAACACATATATATTTTTTTTGTATCTGCTGTGTAAGGGAAGTAACCCCACCTTACCAATCCAATAATAGTTACTTAATACTATGCTCGATTACAAATTAGTATTTATTAGTTTTTTTATACGTAAAAATGGAAAACCATATGAATTAATAAATCTTGTATAATAATAATAATGGAACAGTAAATTTTGGCGTTATTGGTTAATGAAATGTAGAGACAAGAGTAGGGTAACGTAATACATGTGGGCTGATAAACCTATTGGTCCTCAGCAGGATGGGCGGGTATATTGACCATGAGGAAACTAACCACCTATTTCCTCTGAAACATACGATGATGCAACTTAAAAGTAAACTCTATTTTCACTAATTTTCTCTATATCTTTTTCTCCTATTTATTCTTACTACTGCACACAATTTCTATCTTAAATAACCGTAACGTGGACCCTATATTGATTTCACAGCCTACTCCCATTTCCCTGAGCTAAGACCGAAGCATGGCTAGGTGTGCAGCCCCGTGAATACCAAGGGATTTCCAGTTGTTCGTTACAATCCGAATTTGGTTAACGCAATTTCGTCAATATTGCATCAAATTGAAACTTTGGCCATTCACAAAACGCATTTGCACCGATGTTGCACATGCAATGGTAAATGCGGCTGTTTCTTCATTTAATATAGAAAACAAAATCAATGATTTTGAGCAATACTTAAATGCGTGCTATGATTTTTTGGTAGACAATAAGTCTAATTTAAAAATCACAATAATTCAATGGTGTTCATCACATTTTTCAAAAATAGTTATAAAAGACGTTAAAAATTGTGCAAAAGCTGAGCATTCGTTTATCTTAAGTGTAATTGGTGTTGCATTCAATATTGACACTATATCAGAATGTGGTGAATGTTTTATCAATTTATGCACCATATTTTTATCGAAAAATAATTCTACTCAAGTTAAAGAAGCCATAGAAAATATTTAAAAATTATCTAAACATGAATACATCATAACGGATGAACTTTTAAGTACAGAATCCAGTAAAGCAACATGTTGTGGAGATGGCAACCTCTTCTTGAGTGAATTTTTTGTGCACTGTATTAATTTGTATTTATATGTTTTGTTGCATTCATTGGTAGTTGTATTAGTAACATTTCATTTTTGTATTTGTATATGCATTTTGTATATAACAAAATGTAACGGCTCCTAGTTCTTGCTTTGCATATGATCAAGCTTAAAATGCTTTGAAATTTTATAATCACGCTATTCTTCGCCAAGACATCAAGCAAAAACTACGTGAGTGTTCAATTAATTTAAATTTGTAACCTAACTTCTAATTTTACATGTAATTTTAAAGAATAAACACTACGAACAACTGTTCATATTTCACAAATAAAATCAGTTTGCCTTTTTGTGAATTGTTTGTTCTGGCTTACGGTCAGGTATTGTGGCAGTTTGCCACAAATTTTATTCTGTACTTGTGTAGACAGCCATTTGGTGAATGTCGAAATTATAATTATACAGTCAAGTAAATGACTGATTGCACGACCCCCAGAAGAATCAGTGAACGTGGGAACAAAGGAGTTCCACCAGTAAAGTTCAGTTCATTTGATTTAGACATGGGAGGAACTGACCGTACACCACCACCGCCGCAGCAAAAGAAAGCTACAGTAACACAAATAAACGAGCTGCCTGAAACTTCAGCACAATCACAGTTGCCCCCCCCCCCCCCAGTACTGAAATAAATTTATCTCAAAAACTTGAGAAAAAGATGGACGAGATGCGTAATGAATTTAATCGCCAACTACACGCAATGCAAGCTTTGATGATATCCAACAGTGAACAGGTAAAAAATAATGTGCAGGAGTTAAGAAATGAGTTTAGAAGGCAGATAACGCAGCCGCCACCATCTCTGCCGCCATCAGCATTGCCGCCATCATCTCTGCCACCACCAGCATTGCTGCCATCATCTCTGCCGCCATCAACATTGCCGCCATCAGCATTGCCCGCCATCAACTTTGCCGTCAGCTTTGCCGCCAACGCCATTGTTTTCTGCCGTTACTAATAATTCTGCCGACGCGCAATACTCTGCTGACACGCATAGTTCTACAACGTCACAATATTCTGCCGCATCCCAATATTTTGTTGCCACACAAATTCCTGCCGTTATGCAATATTCGACCGCCGCTCAAATGCCCAACAATGACTTCACGTTGCCTACTGTTAATGCCCACAATGAAAATCAAGGTTTGCAAAATAAGAAAATTCATTCTTCCCTTTTTTCAGGTCAGCCCGAGGATTGGCAAACATTCATTGAAGCCTACAAAAATACAACGAGAGAGTTTCAATACTCTAATTTACACAACATTATGCGTCGAGGCATCTCGAAGCCTTGAGTGTTCGCGCCAAAGACACCATCTTAGAAACTCTACAGCAGAATTATGGGCGACCCAAGCAACTTATAAAAAGCCAGATCGAAAAGGTTCGCACAATTTCACCTGTTGCTGAAGGTGATTTTGAAGTATTGATTGTTTTTGCAAACAAAATTACAAACATGTCAACGTTCACGTGTACACCATTTGTCAAATCCAATGCTGCTAAATGAGCTCGTTGCTAAATTACCAATATGCCGTCAAATGCAATGGACCGAAACATGTCTCACTCTTAGTGGTACCCCTACGATTGTAAAATTTAGTCAATGGTGTGCGTGAAAACGAATGTGCCTCATTTGACCAGTGTCGATCATTTTTAAAAATGTCTTGTGATGAGCGTTGGAACAAAGTAAAGCAAATTTAAATTTGCTTTTCCTGTTTGAAGAAAGGTCATAGAGCAGCAACGTGTTTTCTTAAAAAGAAGTGTGGTGTAAATGGTTGCAGTAAGGTTCATCATCGCCTTTTACATGACACAGCCGCAAATAATTAGGTCACTTAACAAAGCTCTAATTGCAGGCCCAGATCTGAATAAACTGCTTATTTCAATTTTGTTTAAATTTCGGCAAGCGCCGTTTGCTGTGTGTGGTGACATCGCCGAGATGTTCCATCAAATTGATGTCACCATAGAGGACCAAGCCAGCCTGAAATTTCTTTGGAGAAATGGCGATATAAGTAAGCCCGTTGAAGTATTTGTAATGCAGAGGTTACTATTTGGAGCAACCTGCTCGCCCACTATAGCGCAATTTGTTAAAAATATGAATGCAAAACAGTTTGAGGCGCAGTATGCTAGAGCAGTTAAAGATATTATAGAGCGTCATTATGTGGACGATTACGTCGACTGCTTTAACACTGAAGAAGAAGCCGTCCAAACCGTCAAAGAAATTGTTGAAATACACAAAAAAGCCGGATTTATTTTAAGGAATATTTTATCCAACTCGGATTATGTAAAAGAGCAATGTGGCAACTCTATCAGCTGTGCAAAGACAGTAACATTAGAAGGCGATATTGGTCGTGTGCTTGGTATGAATTGGGTGACAAAACAATATATTTTTACCATCAGTTTAAAATTACATCGTGTCCCACAACAAATACTAAACTTAGAAAAGGTTCCTACAAAACGTGAGCTATTAAGCCTTTCTATGTCGGTGTTTGGCCCATTTGGTCTTTTGGGCAATTTTATGATATCGGTGAAGTTATTAATGCAGGCAACATGGAAATTAGGGCTGCATTGGGATCAAGAGCTCCCAGAAAACTTGCCCCAACTATGGTGTATGTGGCTGCAGGAATTGCCCAAAGTGAAACAATTTGAAGTGCCTCGTTGTTATATGAAAATGTTTGAGACAGCGAAATTACAAATGCATTTGTTTGCCGATGCAAGTGAGGAAGCCTTAGCAGTAGTAGCGTATTGGAGAGCAGAAATCGATGGTGAAGTACATTTGTCTTTTGTATGCGCAAAAACTCATTGTGCACCAACACGTTGCCATACGATTCAAACTCGAACTACAGGCGGCCACAATGGCAGTACGGCTTAAAGATAACATTGTAAAGTGTCACACTGTCAACGTAAATAAATTTTTCTTTTGGAGCGACTCTACAACAACATTAAGGTGGATTCGAGGTGATCACATAAAATACAAACAATATGTGGCAAATCGTGTTGCAGAAATCGTTGAAAGCAGCAACATTTCACAATGGCGGTGGTGTCCAGGGGAGCTTAACCCTGCTGATGACGGTACAAGAGCACAGTTTCCACCGCAATATGACCCCAATGGCAGGTGGATAAGTGGCCCTTCGTTTCTGTTAAAATCCAAGACCGAATGGCCAGATGAGGCCGAAATGAACAAAATTGCTGACCGTTGTTCTGATGAGTTGAGAGACAAGCGTACACTTTTACTTATCACACATGTGAGTAGTATTGAACGTGCTATTAACCGTTTTTCTAATTACAGTAGGCTCAAACGCTCCATAAGTTGGGTCCGACGCTACATGGCAAATCTTTTACGTAAAGTACATCATAAAGAGTTGCTTAAAGGAGAACTTTCGGCCGATGAAGAGAAAAATGCTGAATTGTTTATAGCCGGTTACGCCCAAAAGGCAACATTTTCTTACGACTATACCGTTCTTCAGCAACAAGGTATAATTTCAAAGTCTAGTGAGCTGTCATCACTTAACCCCTATATGGATTCAGATGGCATCATACGTGCCAGTGGTCGAATACAAAACGCCGTATTCAAATCGGTTGAAGCCTGTCGCCCCATTATTTTACCAAAACAACACAAAATTACACATCTAGTTGCCAGCTGGTACCATAGCCGATTCTGTCACATAAACAGAGCTCTGGCGATAAATGAAATACGTCGTCGTTTTTGGATACCGTCAATTCGAGAGCTTCTAAAAAGTGTCGAGTCAAAATGCCAACTCTGTAAAATACGAAAAGCCAAGCCTTTCCAGCCTCAAATGAGTGTGCTACCTGTCGACCGTGTGACTGCATTTGTTCGGCCCTTCTCATACACAGGCGTCGATTTTTTCGGCCCTTTGACAGTTACCGTTCGTAGAAGACAAGAAAAACGTTGGGTGGCCCTGTTTACGTGCATTTCCGTCCGTGCCGTGCATCTCGAGCTCGTAACTGATATGTCAAGTGATGCCTTTATTTTGTGTTTACGAAATTTTATGAACAGGCTCGGGGTCCCTATACAGATTCGTAGCAAAAGAGTTGAGCGAAACCAAAGGTTTTTTGGACCACGATCGTATTACGGCACATTTATCGCCACTTGGGGTGAAATGCGTTTTTAACACACCCGCCAACCCCAGTGAAGATGGCGCTTGGGAACGCCTTGTCCAATCTGTTAAATAAGCCTTATATGCCATGTTAAAAGATAGCGCTCCACGTGTAGATACGTTATGCTATTTGCTCCTTGAAGCTGTAAACATTGTTAATTCTCGCCCTCTCACGCACCTGCTTGTGTCACCTGATGAACCGGAGCCCATCACGCCAAACCATTTCCTGCTTGGTTGTACGAATTCGACACAAACACCAGCGCCATATGAACCTAGACTTAACTGTTTGCGTAAACAATGGCGCGTCGTACGAAACTTAAAAAACGGATGGTGGCGACAATGGCTTCGAGAATACTTACCAGAGCTTACTAGACGTACAAAGTGGTGCTTGCCCACAAAGCCTATGTGTATAGATAGCCTCGTTTTAATTTGTGCCCCTGACGCACCCAGATCTCACTGCCGCCGTGGTAGAGTCCTTGAGCCATTTAAGGGAAAATATGGTGTAGCACGCTAAGCGAACGTAAGCACATATACGGGAGTTTTAAAGAGACCAGTCGCTAAGCTAGCTGTTTTAGATGTTGAGGTACCAACTGGTGGTGAGTCCTCCCCTACCGTATCGGCTCACGGGGGTGGGGAAGTTGTGGAGATGGCAACCTCGTCTTGAGTGAATTTTTTGTGCACTGTATTTATATGTTTTGTTGCATTCATTGGTAGTTGTATTAGTAACATTTCATTTTTGTATTTGTATATGCATTTTGTATATAACAAAATGTAACGGCTCCTAGTTCTTGCATTGTATAAGATCAAGCTTAAAAGTCTTTGAAATTTCATAATCACGCTATTCTGTGCCAAGACATCAAGCAAAAACTACGTGAGTTCAATGAATTTAAATTTGTAACCTAACTTCTAATTTTATATGTAATTTTAAAGAATAAACACTACGAACAACTGTTCATATTTCACAAATAAAATCAGTTTGCCTTTTTGTGAATTGTTTGTTCTGGCTTACGGCACAGGGTCAGGTATTGTGGCAGTTTGCCACACAGCATATCTATCAAACACATTGTTTTGTAGAAGCCCATTTTGGAAAAGATATAAAAATATAAAAGAAAACATCAAACGCCAAATAGAAGATGAAAATTGTAACTGTGACGATATATTTTATTATACAGAGTTATTAAATATAATTTTAAAAAAATACTGTTCATATTTGCCGTTGTGGACCAACATAATGGGTCATTTCATTGAACCAACTAACAATACAAGCAATTCCGCCATTGAATACTTTTTTAAAAATATAAAATATTATAATGTAGCAGCAAAAAATTTAAAAGTTAATTGGTTTGTAAAATTGACATATACACAGATGAAATCCCAAGTGTCCCAAATCTATTTCAAGATTTTAAGTAATAGGAACGTAATAGTAAAAACAAAAACTAAACTGAAGAAAAGAAAATCTATTAACAGAATTAGAAAAAAGGAAAACAAAACTCAACAAGACCTGTTTAAAGAATATACATTGGACTCAAAAGAAACATGGCAAAAGAGAACAAAAATATTAAAATTTTTTCAAACAAGGCCCTTTTGAAATATGAAGATCCAATCGATTTAACAACCGCACAATCACCACCCCAAAGGCAAGCGAGATTGAACCTGAAACAAATCCGTACTATGTTCTAAATACCAAAGATTTATTTGAGTACTTTGGAGATGGGTTGAGTTCAGTATTTGAGCATTATTTGTCTGACCAGGACTTGAAATCTTTAAAAAATAATGAATGGATGACTAATTTCGTAATGGATTCAGCATTGGCTGCTGTCATAAAAAAAATGAATAATCCAAATATACACCTCATAAGTTGCACTAGAACTGGAGTTCCCTTGGATCCTAATGAAACTGATAAAAAAGCATGCTACAAAATATCATGCCAATAGTCCTTCCGATTCTCGCTGGAGTGCACTACACAGTAGTGGTGATAAGTTTTTCAAAAAAAAATATTTTACTACATTGACTCTCTAAATAATGATGTAAATAAGCTAAACCAATATTTTGAAAGATGCTAAATTTGTTTATGCCAAATATCAAGGTATTAATGATTTTGCGAAAATAATACCACCACACGATATACAAAATGACTCAAGTAGCTGTGGACCATTTGTAGTATAATTTGTCGAGCACTTAATTTTGGGAAAAAGTCTCGAAAACTTAAATTGCAGAATGGCTTATAGAAATTATTTGTTTGATGTCATTATCGATTTATGTATTCGTTGTGCGAAAATGTATCGGAACTCAAAAGTACCATGGGTTGAATGCGAAAAATGCAGAAGATGGTTATGTGAAAAATAGTTTTTAACAAAACCATAAGTAATGTTAAGAAGTCAAATTTTGTATGCTACAAATGTAAACATAAAGGCTAATTGTAGGACTTCTGGAAAAATGCCCCGCATGGGACATATATCAGTTTGTTCGTGTGTTAGTAAGGAGTCTATTGGTATATGGTTTGTTGTCCAACTCGTCGGGAGAGCTTGGGAATTTTCACTTTAATTTAAAAATGCCAATTATTTATTTTATGGATATCTTCCAAGGGTAATTGTTGGACTTCTGGGAAAATGCCCCGCTTTGGTCATACATCAATATATTCGTGGGCTTATGTGCTATCCAACAGTATGCGTCTCATTTTCCAAATCATCGGGAGATCTTAGAAAAATATATTTTAAAAACACTTTCTCAATTTGATTTTAATTTATGGTAAAACTATTTAAGAATCGCTACAAATGTTTCTTTTTATCATATTTTATATTAATATTTGCTTTTTTATCAATATAATAAAAATATAAAACATGTTCCACAAGCGTTCCACTTAAAATTCTATGGATAACTTTTTATGGATAACTCACACACAAATTTTTTAAGCAAAATTGAGTTATTTAAGAAATTTTTAAAAGAGATTGCCAAGATATTAAGCGGTTAAGCCAAAATAACGGCATCCTTCCAAATACGCATGTATATTCTGCGTTATAGGGCCCATACAAGACACAAGCATGATTGACAATCGAGTGATTGATCAGTAAAGCTCCAAGCACACATGACACCAGCATGCTTGTTTCAATCATCATTTAATTCCAACTAGTGTGTTGTAAACATCGATATGGATAGCGACATTGTATGTGCTAGCATTATTTTTGCTTTAGTTCTTAAAATAAAACGGAAAAGGGCTGAAGAAAATGTGTTTGAATGAAGAAATGGTTAAAATACAAGGAGGACCTAGGTCACAGTAAACTTCTGAAAGAGTTGACAATCAGTGCCGAAAATGATTTAAGTAATTTTCTAAGAATGGATAAAGATAGTTTTTATCAATTATTAAGCATAGTTACGCCATTAATCATTAAGAAACGTACAATGATGAGGGAACCAATTTCAGCGAATCATCGATTAGCAGTCACTTTGAGGTTTTTAGCTAGTGGAAATAGCTTTGAGGACATGAAGTTCCTGACGGCTATCGCTCCGCAAACAATTGGAAAAATTGTTATTGAAACCTGTGAAGCAATAATTGAGGTGCTTTAAAACAACATAAAGGTGAATAAAATATAAATAAACCAAGGCAAAAAATAATTTCTCAAAACTTTTTTAGCTTCCGAATAATAGTGATGAGTGGAAAACAGAAGCTGATGCTTTTAGTGAAATTTGGAACTTTCCTCATTGCATTGGAGCTATTGAAGGAAAACATGTCAATATTACAAAACCGCCTGGATCTGGCTCCTATTTTTTTATTTATAAAGAAATGTCTCTATAATTTTGATGGCAGTTGTTAATGCCAATTATCAATTTTTAATGGTGCATGTGGGTAGGAATGTTAGGGCTTCAGATGCAGGGCTTTTTGGTGATTTGGCATTTTTCGAAAAGATGAAGAAATGTAACTTATATATTCCAGACCGGGAACCATTGGCAGGTTTTAGTCCAAACATTCCATATGTATTTGTAGGTGACGATGCTTTTCCTTTGAAAAAAGAAGAAATAATATTCAACTATCGCCTAACGCGCGCCAGAAGAATAGTTGAAAACGCTTTTGGAATTTTGGCATCAAGGTTCAGGGTCCTATTGAAAACTATTAATCTTTCACCAGAGAAAGTGACAACAATCATATTAACTTGTTATCTACATAACTTTTTAAGAGGGAAAAAAGATATAGCTAACAGAAACAGATTGACAAATGAATTGGAACCTACTGCAACGAACTCTGATGGTAGAGATCTAGATAGTTTACCTCTGACTACGATAAGAAATGCAAGCACACACGCAAAAGATGTCAGAGACAAATTTAGTGAATATATTAACACTGTAGGAACTGTACCATGGCAAAATACAATTGTAACCACTAACAATGAAATTATATAAATTTTTATAAAAATATTTTTTGAATTTTTTGTTGTTTTTTATTTATTCGATATTTCGCTATCCTGTGTTGATAACATTTTCAGGAATATGATTTGAGTAACAATCAATCAATTATTAACAACAAAAAGGTCGAAGAAAACACTGATATTTAATTTGTATAAAAATAATTTTATTTGATGCTCAATAAAAAACATTTGGTGACTTTTTCAAACATATTTTTAAACAAAATTGGAAACAAGTTGTGCATTATAATTTGTTGTTAAGGAACTCGACATACACTCTCTACAAGATGTGCTAGGGCTGTTTGCTACCAATAGTTAAAATTTTTGTTGATTCATATCTTGTTCAAAATCCTCATATTCCATGTGGTATTTTAAATCATGAACTTTTATACCCTATACCAGTATGTAGTTAGGGTATAGTGAGTCTGTGCCTGATGTTTGTAACTACTGAATATATTTGACCTAGACCCATCATTTATTATTACCGATCGACTGAGAATCACTTTTGAGTCAATTTAGCGATGCCCGTCCGTCCGTCTGCGTGTCCATGTAAACCTTGTAATCAAACTACAGGTCACATGTGACAAACCTTTTTGATGGCCTTAGCGGAAATGGCACGTAGGTGGTCGCTCGACTGTAGCTCGCTGGAAATTGGTGGGGATCTTCTTCCGCTGGGCTGCCAACATTAATTTATTCGTGCCAAAAATTAAACACAACACTGGACACATCCCTGGGTAGAGAATAACCATTTGTAAACGGACAGACAATTGACAACTTCATTTGACAGTGTACTTTGACATTCTCCTATAGGATGTAGGTGATGTTTATCCTATTTAGGCTGCCCGCCCCTTATGACATTTTGCAGTCATCCATGACAGTATGTTTGCTTACGAAACTTTTCATACTGTCCCTTAACTTATTTCACCAACTATTCATTTTTTTGCTTACATTTCAACCAATAAATCAATTAATTAGCACATTCTGCGATTTACTTTACAATTTACATGTTCAAATTTATTTGAATTAAAAAATTACAATTATTTGTCTATCTGTAATATATAAATATATGTATAATATATAATCTTGAAACTAAGAAACAAATATAGTAACACGATGATAGTTAAATAATTAAACGTTTAAAGCAAAAATTATTTTTGAACTTCCAGCCAATGGTTGTTACTTTATACGTTTGTATACCTGTAAGGATTTAGTTCGACATTACAAGAACGACAATTTCTTTACAATAATTTATTATAATTAAATGTTTGATTTTATAGTATTAAGCTTGAGATCATTTATTTTATTTAGATTAAGTATTTTAAATTATTTTAGTTATTTCATGTACCTTGAATATATTAACATATACTTTATTTTATCTTTATATCGTTACTTTGTTTGTATATACATTTAATTTTTTTTTTTATTTATTTGATTTATCTCCTATCATTTTGTTCGTTACTCATTTATTTTATTATTTATCTTAGTTGTATAAGAAAAATATTATTTATTTATAGTATTATTGTTTTTAGATGGCCAGTTTTATTTGTATTATTTTGTTTATGTTAATAGTATTAATTTGATTTTAGGATTTTCATACCCATTATTTTTTTTTTTTTTATATATTTAATTTTTTTTTTGTTGTCATCTAATTCGTTATTTGAGTAAATCCATCACTACTATGAGTTTATATATAATTTTTCATTTATTTTCTAACTTTATATATATTTTTTTTGTTTCCTTTTTTTTTAATCTCTATCTAACTTAAAACTATTGTTAATATATTTTCCTATCTGTTTCTCATATTTTATTTTGTTTTTATTTAAATGTAGTTATTACAAACTGTAGACTTCAATAAGGGCGACTGAAGGTCAATATTTTGTTACGTTTAACATTAAGGAAAAGTTTTCGTTTTTTTTATTTTTTTTTTTTTGGTTTCTTTACACTATTAATATGTGTTTTAACAGATTATTTAGGTTAGTTTTATAATTAAATTACTTTTCAAAATACTTTAATTTCAAATGTCAAAATGCTTTAATTTAACACTGTAAAAGAATTAAACTTAATACATGAATTTTGGTAGACTGTACTAAACTCTAACACGGTTTTAGATTATTGGATTTAAGGTTAGGTTGCTTTGTCAACTGAAGGTCAGATGTCTGAATTAATGTTAACGGGGTTTATATATATATATATATATATATATATATATATATATATATCTATACATGTTTTTCTAATTTTTTTTTGTTTTCAAATTTTTTTTTTTTTTTGGTTTTACATACGCTTTGAAATGTTCACCTGGTCACCTTTTTCTTGCCAGTCAATTTACGTGATTTGGGCAGGTTTCTGTCTTAGCACGTACTATGATGTTTAGCTGGTCGAGTTTTTTTTGGAGTATTGTTTTTCAGGGGTGCTATAATTGGTTGTTAATGGGGGTTATTGTTTCCGATTTGTTGGCTTTGGTTTTTTGACAACCGGTATATCCTACCACCGTCTTTACATTAAAACAAACAATTAACATTCGTGTAAGTGAAAATTAATTTCCAGAACTTCAATTTATATACCTTTTATATTGTAGTGATCAAATTTTTAATGTATATTGAATAATGTTGTGTGTGTGTTGTGTTTCAACTTAACTAAATGTGTCGTGATCTTTAATAATTGTGTGTTTGTTTAAAATTATTTTGTTTATTAAATAACTTTTGTTTTAATTAGTTATAGTTTTTTTTAAATTTATATAGTTCTTTTGTTTAACTGTTTTTTTTTTGTAAGTTTTATATATATGACACGGTCAGTTATTTAACTCTTTTCACATGCGCTATCAGTCTGAGCATTCTCATTGGAATCTCATATAAGTTTTCTTCAGCGCATAAGGCCGGTTATGTATTAGTACGCTATGTACTTGACATGACCTAATTGACCGTCACCTTTTGGTTCAATGTCAGAAATGTCAACAGCTTGTGAAACGGCTAATCAACGTCAATCTGGCAACTATTGTCATTTCTTTCATTGTGATTGATGGAAAAAAAGGAGGTTGGAGAAGCTTTGCTTAAAAACAAATGATTTTACTTATTAATGTTTAGTGTCCGGATCGTATTTATTATTAAAAAAATAGGTTTTATTTAATAATAAATAAAAGTGAACGTTATCGTCACAAAGCCAATTATTTTCATACATCCTATGTTATGAAAATTATTGGGAATATTAAACGGGCAACTACAGAATAATTCTGGTAAGTTAATAAAATGGTACGTAAACACAGTTTAACCTTGAAAAAAATGTAAACAGAGGATTGACCTACATTTTATTTGCAGATACTTATATTGCAGATACTTTGAGTTCAATGAACAATCCATAGAAATAGGTTCCAAGTACGTTGGCTACCCGGAGTAAATTTTTGTGATTGTTTTTTTCTTTTTTCTGGTATATTTTTCGTTCGGTTAAAATTTACCAATATTTCCGTAAATGAATTTTTCAGAATTAATAATTTATTTTCAACAAAAAACTATTTATTGTTAAGTAGGTAAAAAAAATAAAAAGGTACCAAATTTTCTTACTGACCAAATTGAGAAAAAAAAGATAAGTTTGACTTTGAATATGTGCAATCATTTGGGATCACTAATTTTTTCTTTTCTTTTAGGTTATTTATGCCCAATTTTAAACATCTGATACGATATTGCTGTTTATATTGCCGTTAATTTTTGTTATGATTTGCTGTAAAATTTGGTGAGAATTTCAAATTATGTTGTTTTTTTTACTATATCTAATATATTTTTTTGGTTGTCGATGATATATATGTATATGTACGTTCATTGTTTTAAGTGCTGAGCATGTATGACCCCAATTAATTGACCTTTTAGATTTTCTATTTCGTATTGACTATTTCCTACAGCCTTTCTCACGCGACATTTTACCCTTGGCATACATAGTTTAGCATTAATGCCTTTGGCAAACTTGCTCTGTACAAAATTTTTCCTAAAAATTTCTTGTCCTGGTTTGTAGGAAACGAATTTGCTCCGTTTGTTCGTAGGCTATGTGTTATCTGTCTTTCATTTGTTTATGTACAAGTTGCATTTGTCCAGATTTCGGATATATCAAGTTTCCACCATCTTCGAGTGATGCTAGTTTCCGTAAAATTTCATAGGCTTGAGCATGAGTTATCATGTTATATCCTGTTAAAGCAAAATAAGGTGTTACACCTATCGAAGAGTGAATGGTAGATCTTAGAGCAGATTCGATTTTTGACATGTTTTCATCCCACCTTGACTGATCGGATTGCAAATAACTGCGTATGGAACTTAAGATGGTTTGGTTAACCCGCTCGCTAGCGTTTGCTTGTGGTGAGTGTATAGCCGTTCTTATATGTTTTATGCCGTACATTTGTAACATCTCCTTAAGCGCTTCTGATGTAAATTGTTTACCATTATCTGAATGTAATAATTCAGGAACTCCAAACTTGTGAAAAATTTCATCCATTAGGAATTTGTTCACATATTTTGTTGTCGCTTTTGTCATGGCTTTTAACAAGACAAATTTTGTTTTGTGGTCTAAAACAATAAAGATGAAAGAATTACCGCTTTTGGTTCTTGGGTAGGGTCCTAGAAAATCTACGTAAATTTTCTGAAAGGGTCGACTTGTTTGTACTTCTTTACCCATTGGCGGTCGTAATATTTGTTTTGGGTGTTTAATTTCTTTGCATGCGGTGCATTCATTAATGAATGATTTAATTTGCGTTACCATTGCTGGCCAATAGAAAAATTCTCTAACGTTATGTAGAGTTTTTGTTGTTCCTCCATGTGAAGTGTTGTTGACGTGCGATTTTTCAATTATTTCGTTGGTTAATTCATTGGGTGCAGTAAAACTATGTCTGTTATATGGGCTTTGATTGAGAAGAGACGAGGTTCGTTCTGATCTCAGCGAATCTCTTATTATTCGAGGTATCTCATGGTGTTCATGTTTTGTTGCAATTCCCTCATCATGCTAGCTTGTGCTGCCCCTACTGATGCACTAACGTACTCTCTTAGCGTTAAACCGTCTCCATTCACAGGCATATCTGGGCTAACCTCTTCACTTAATCGTGGCAAACTTGTGTTGTTTCTTTGCATATTTGAATTTTGTCTACTCAGTGTATTTGTTTCCTGTACCGTTATGCTGCTATAAGTGGGTGTACGAATAGTACAATCAGTATCTGGTGAAGATGTGGTGACTGGGCCGTAACCAGGTGGAAATCTAATATTTAGTAAGGGTGTTACACTGTTGGTAGTAATAAGTGCGGGTGTATCAATATTCCCCTGTTCAGTTGTCGGAATTATAGGAATATTGTTACTATTTGTGTTCCTACTGGTCGATCTTAATCTTCTGGGACTAGTGGACATTATTTTAAACTTTGGACTGATTTGGGATTCTATTGTACTAGTAATGTACGTTGCTATTTGATCGTTGATTTAAAGAGTTCTAAATGTCTTTCCCAAATCGGTTATGAAAGATAAATATGCAAAAAAAATTTTTAGATTTAAATTTAAAAATAAACTTTTTTTCTCTAAATTATTGGTTTTATTGGTACATTTGGTGATAGACAACGAAAATGGTAGTATATACTTTGGAAATCAAAAGACTTAAGAAACGTGGTATTTTTAAACGTTCTTTTGTACTAAGCATGGAAAAAAACTGATCTCGATTGAGTTTAAGATTTTAGGGATAATATTTAACTGTGTCTCTGTTAAATTATTATGTTGTTTTTTTTTCTGTTTTTTTTTAGGTAGGACAGAAAAATAATAACTATAACAAATACTGCAAAGTTTTGATTTTGTAATACAGTCAATAATATTAGTATAGGATATGTAAAAATATAATATAATAATTAATTTGTATTAGTTAATTATTAAGAAAATAAAAAGAATTTCAAATAATGCAATTTAAAATTTTAATTATTTTATAAAAAAATGTTTTGTTATGATTAATAAATTGATTTTAGTAACTACAAACAAAAAGTTTTAGCAAAATTTGCGGTATTAATTTGAAAACAAAAGGTTTATTTTCTAATTACTAACAATGTTTCTTTTTTTCTTTATAGGTTTTCCGTATGAATATATATATATGTACAATATTTATGCTGGTTGATTTTTTTATTGCAAGCATTTTTAAAAAAAAGTTGGTGTCAATGAATAAGAATCCCAAATGTCAACTATCTTTTTTTTATTTTCTTGGAATTATCATTTTTCTTATATTTAGAAGAATTTAATATTTTAGAAAATAAGATTCTTTTTTTTTTTAAATTTGATTAATATTTTCTTGTTGAAAGCATAACAAATTTTTTGATGTCAAAAAGATGGATAAATTGTTTTGAAGTTTTCTGTTTTCTTTTTTTTTCATTAACGAATGTTGTCGACTTAACATAAACGAAGCACAAGACGATACGACATAAAGTTAACCTCCCAGAATCATTTCTCTTTATATCAGAAAACAGCAGCTAATGAATTCGTAGCTATATAGCCTTTTGATTCATGTCTTCTGAACCTGATATAATTTGATTTGACCTGTTTGGTTTCTCAATACTTGAATCTTATTCTTGATACCGTTGCAACACAGGTATGGTACTGAGTGTACCTT
The DNA here is from genome assembly GCA_963682025.1 of Cordilura impudica. Classification (NCBI taxonomy): domain Eukaryota; kingdom Metazoa; phylum Arthropoda; class Insecta; order Diptera; family Scathophagidae; genus Cordilura; species Cordilura impudica. The sequence goes on along the minus strand of OY821517.1, from coordinate 223,644,902 downwards.
CCGGGACATCCGTTATCTGAAAAAGATTCTCATATTGAGAGTTAAGGCATTTTGTTTTTTTTTTTTTTTAAGATGCCCCACGTTGGGCGCCAAAATGTGACAAACCTTTTTGATGACCTTATCGGAAATGGTACGTAGGTGGTCGCTCGACAGTAGCTCGCCGGAAATTGGTGGGGATCTTCTTCCGCTGGTCTGCCAACATTAATTTATTCGTGCCAAAAATTAAACACACAACACTGGACACATCACTGGGTAGAGAATAACCATTTGTAAACGGACAGACAATCGACAACTTCATTTGACAGCGTACTTTCACATTCTTCTATAGGATGTAGGTGCTGTTTATCCTATTTAGGCTGCCCGCCCCTTATGACTTTTTACAGTCATCCATGACAGTATGTTTGCCTGCGAAACTTTTCATACTGTCCCTTAACTTATTTCACCAACTATTCATTTTTTTGCTTACATTTCAACCAATAAATCAATTAATTAGCACATTTTGCGATTTACTTTACAATTTACATGTTCAAATTTATTTGAATTAAAAAATTTCAATTATTTGTCTATCTGTAATATATAAATATATGTATAATATATAATCTTGACAGTTAATAAAGTGCGCTCATTGAATAAAGACGTGTTTTAAAATCAGTCAATCGTATTATTTGTGCGCTCTTTGAACATTTCTTATATACAATCATTCCTCCTTCATTTGTTTCACTCAAAAAAAAAAAACTTGAAAAAAAAAAAAAAAACAAAACTTAAGTAAATTGCTCATAGTTAGTGTCAAACTTTAAAATGACCCCAAAACCTGGGGGCAATTATTTTGCCTCCCTGGACCCAGATCCAGACCCCGTTCGAAAACGGAAAAGAGGTGCTAACTTAGATATGAATAACCAATATGATTTTCCCAAACTAGACAATACTCAAAAATCTAAAAATTTCACTCCAAAATACATCTTAATCAAAAGTGATACCAAAGACAACAAAACTTTAAGAGATTACAACATATTTTTGCTATCAAAAGCCCTAGAAGCAGTAACAACAGAAAAACTAGAAAAAACAACGTTCACACGTGATGGTGATTTACTGATATTGACAAAAAATGCGTTCCAAACAAATAAATTTTTAAAAACTAAAGAACTGATTGGAGTATGCAAAGTAACCACTATACTACATCCTACACTTAACACCACCAAAGGCGTAGTGTTTGCACCATTATTAAAAAATCTATCAGAAACAGAAATTAAAGAAGGTTTACAAGACCAAGGAGTTATAGAATGCCAAAAAGTTACCAAATACGTAGAAGGCCAACTTATTAACACATGTTTACATATCTTATCTTTTGATCGCTACTCAATTCCATCTGAAATAAAAATAGGATTCCTTAACTGCAAAGTGAACCCCTATATACCCCAACCATTACAATGCAAAAACTGTTTCAAATTAGGCCATACAAAAAAGCACTGCAATACCGAACCAAAATGTGAAGTTTGCTCATCGGGTATTCATGACCCTGAACCATGCAAAAAAGTAGAGTGTGCTAATTGCAAACACGAACACCGTGCTCTCAACAAAGATTGCCCAAGTATAAAGAAAAGACAACAAATTATTAAAATTAAAATAACTAATAACTGCACATTTAATGAAGCTATACAAAAAGCAAATGAGTCAAATATAACAATAACATCAAATGACATTCCATCAGAAAAATTAGAAGAAGCAATTGAAAAACGCAAACAAAGATTAACCCAACTAAAAAAACAATCAAACGAAACAAAATCAACAGAAACAGCATCACAAAGCAATAGCAACTCGAATGATATTACAAACAACGTAAACAACAACATAAACACAACAAATATTTTAGAACAAATTAACACTCTTAAATCAACAACAGAACTTTCTTTCAAAAAATACTCTCTTAATTTAAACAAAGAACAAAATAAACAAGACAAAGATGATAACAAAAAATACAACAATAATCAAAAAGTAAAAGACATTAACCCAGCAAGCAATATGGATACATGCTAAGCTTCACATTGATTCACATTTGTGTATCACTGGTGGGCAACCTTTACAATTTATTTTTATGGTCCTAAGTATTCTACAATGGAATATGAATGGATACCTTAATAATTTACACGAACTTCAACTCCTCATAAATAGTAGGTCACCAGATGTGATAACTTTGCAAGAAACACACCTAAAAAACCACTCAATGAACTTCGGCAACTACGAATTTTATACAAAAAATTGCAATTGCACTCGCGCTAAAGGGGGTACAGCTATACTGGTTAAAAAGTCTCTTCAACATTCATCTTATTTTCCAAATACTAGCTTTTACTCAGTGGGAGTAAAAATCGAAGCTGAAATCAAAATGAATATAATTTCCGTTTATATACCACCATCTCAAAACATTTCAAAAATTGACCTTAATGTTTTATACAGTCACATTGATTCTGCAACTCTAATTCTAGGGGATCTTAACGCCCATAATACGATATGGGGCTCCATCAATACTGACATACGTGGCAAATTAGTAGAACAATTTTACCAACAATCGAACCTCATAATTTTAAACAACGGCAAACCTACACACTACTCCACACGATCCACGTTTACACACGTTGATATATCCTTTGCCTCCGCAACTTTGTTCCCCTTTATAACATGGCAAATTGATTCTCAACTCCGTGGCAGCGATCACTACCCCATATACATTACCTACAACAAAAACTCCGGCAGTAATAATACATCATTCAAACATCTTAGATATAATACCGATAAAGCAAACTGGCCTAAATTTACAAATTTAATAGACTCTAAAACTAAAAACATGTCTATTACAAAAAACAACAACAGGGATGCAGCATCACTAAAAAAGGTCATACTAGCCTCAGCCAACGAATCAATTCCCAAAACTGCTAGCAATACAATTCGTAAAACAGTACACTGGTGGAACACTAACTTAGCTATTTTAAGAAACAATAAACAAAATATCTGGCATATTTTTAAGAATAATCCCTCTCCCGAAAATAAAATCGAATATCGCAAAGCTAATGCTTTATTTAAAAAACAAGCAAAAAAAGCAAAAAATGACAGCTTTTACGAATTTACATCTGTAATAAGTCCAAGCTCATCTATACAAACAATATGGCATAACGTAAACAAACTCTACGGTAAAAATAACACTCAAAAAATACGATGTATAGAACATCAAAACAAATCTTATACTCAATCAGAAGAAATAGCCATGCTTTTTGGTAAGGAATGGTGTTTTCAATCTAGTGATTCAAATTTCAGCCAAGTTTTTATAAACAGCAAAATTTCGATAAATATTTCGTGTAACTACACACCTATCTCTTCAGCTAAGTTTATAGACTCGCATGTTTCAATTATGGAAATGAACTCGGCATTAGACTCCTTAAAAGGTAAGACTGCAGGTTTCGATAAAATCAACTACCCCATGTTAAAAAACATGCCAATTGCAACTAAAAAAGTAATGACAACATTGTTTAATAACATTTTTGATACTGGCAGCATACCACAAGATTGGAAAATATCGACTATTATACCACTTCCAAAACATGGAAAAGAAAAAAACAAACTGCTGAGTTATAGACCTATATCGTTACTTTCCTGCATGAGTAAGTTACTAGAAAAAATAATTGCCAGAAGACTAGCCTGGTTTCTACACAAAAACAAATTAATCCACCAAAAACAAGTAGCTTTTAAACAACGTAAAGGTACAAGCGATGCACTTCTTTTTCTAGATCAACAAATTACTAAAGGTTTGTCCTGCGGTAACCATTTAACAATTCTGTCAATGGACTTTGAAAAGGCATTTGACAGGATTGGAATCCACGGCATAATCACTCAACTAAAAGAATGGCGAATTGGTTTTAAAATGCTGAAATTTATTTTTGGTTTTTTAACCAATAGAAAATTTAGAGTAAAAGTAAACAATTCATTTCCCCCGTTTTTCCACTTGAAAATGGCATACCTCAAGGGTCACCCATTTCGGCTATACTATTTCAAATTGCATACGAAAAAATTAATTCTATCTTACTTAAACACCCAGCATTCAATCATTGCATGTACGCAGATGATCTATGCATTATTATAAAACACAAACAATCAATAGATCAAGTAAAAATTGACAACTTATTTTTAGATTTGAAAAATTGGTGTGATAAATATGGTGCCAAAATATCATACGATAAAACTAAAGCTATTCATTTTTGCCGTAAAACCCAATGTACTAAACCTCAAATAAGCATTCAATCGCACACAATTAATCTAGTAAATGTAATGAAAATATTAGGCTTGGTCTTTGATTCAAAATATAGATGGAAAGACCATATAGCTTACCTTAAAAAAGCACTGGAAAAAAGACTAAATATTATAAAATGTATTTCGAGTCTGAATGGCAATGCACACCCATCTACCACAGTTAATATCATAAAATCATTACTAGTGTCTAAAATAGAATACGGCCTTCCAATTTATGGATACGCTGCAAAAGTAGAATTAAATAAAATTCAATCTACATACCACTCAGCTGCAAGATTTGCAGTTGGTGCGTTTAGATCCACACCAATAAAAAATTTACTAACAGAAACTGGTCTAATTTCTCTCGACAATCTCATAGAGATTAACACAGCAAAATTAGTCACAAAACTACTCCTACCAACGGAAAAAGAAATTCTCCAATATAACCCTAAAACTTCTTGTAACAAAAAATTAAAATCAGCCGTCCAACGAATGAATGAATATATACGCATACTTGATATCGACCGTACACCAAAGAAACAATTTAATTGTCTTCGTCCACCATGGTTACTAACTGAAGAAAGCATTGTAGATTCAATGATGACGTATCCAAAACAAACAACATCACGTGAGACATACATTGCTCATTTTCAAGAATTAAAGGAACAATATAAAAAAAATAATTGGAAGTTTTGTTATACTGACGGCTCAAAATCCCATATAGGAGTTTCCTTTGCTTTGATAGACAACAACTACAACGCAATCGAATATGGCATAATAAACCAAAACAACTCAATATTTTATGCAGAAGCACAAGCGATATTAACTGCAATTTTATGGGCAAAAAAACAAAGATTAAAACACATCATCTGCACAGACTCTAAATCATGTGTTACCGCAATACAAAACTTTTCAAACTCAGAAGATATTGTCAGCCAAATTAGGGATAATCTAATTAGATTTCCAAATAAAATAAAACTTATGTGGATACCAGGCCACTCAAACATTAAAGGTAATGAAACGGTAGACAATATTGCTAAAGAAGCTCTCAAACTACCCCTTATAATGACCTCAACTCAAAATAAAAAATCAATATACTCAGCAATCGGTAACTTCTTTAATAACAGTCAAAACATTTTCTGGGAAAACTACACTCATTTCTACAAGCAATTCAATCCCGATGGTAAGCCACCTTTATATCCACCTAACGCTACAAGAACTCACCTACAGAAATGTATTAGGATGAGATTAGGTCATAGCCAACTCACACACCAGCATCTTATGGAAAAAAAAACCTGCACCCCAATGTAATTTTTGCCGTAATTCAAATATTTCAATGAATCATTTGGTCAACGAATGTATTTATATAAAATCCATTTGCACTAAACATAATTTCTGTCTTCCTAACTTACTTTCTGATGTTTCGAAAGACAACATCAACAAACTTGTAAAACTTTTAAAAGAATTAAACATTTTTAACAAAATTTAACACATTTGTAAAAAAAAAAAAACACAATTTTTGTATATATAAATGAACTGCCTTTTAAAAACATGAATTTTTTTTTTTAAATGAATAAAAAAAAAAAATAATAATATGAATTAAAAAAAAAAAAAATAATGATAAATATTTTTAACATAGACATATGTAAATATATAAATTGTACTAATTTTATATATAATTTCTAATAATTAAAGCATTGTAAAAAATATGAGCTGATGGCCAAAGTAGCTAGTGCTCAAAAATCATAACTATATTATAATTTATTATAATTTAGTTTTTAAATAAATAAATAAATAAATATATAATCTTGAAACTAAGATGATGATAGTTAAATAATTAAACGTTTAAAGCAAAAATTATTTTTGAACTTTCAGCCAATGGTTGTTACTTTATACGTTTGTATACCTGTAAGGATTTAGTTCGACATTACAAGAACGACAATTTCTTTACAATAATTTATTATAATTAAATGTTTGATTTTATAGTATTAAGCTTGAGATCATTTATTTTATTTAGATTAAGTATTTTAAATTATTTTAGTTATTTCATGTACCTTGAATATATTATCATATACTTTTGATTTATTTTATCTTTATATCGTTACTTTGTTTGTATATACATTTAATTTTTTTTTTGTTTATTTGATTTATCTACCTATCATTTTGTTCGTTACTCATTTATTTTATTATTTATCTTAGTTGTATAAGAAAAATATTATTTATTTATAGTATTATTGTTTTTATATGGCCAGTTTTATTTGGTTTATTTTGTTTATGTTAATAGTATTAATTTGATTTTAGGATTTTCATACCCATTAATATATTTTTTTTTTATATATTTAATTTTTTTTGTTGTCATCTAATTCGTTATATGAGTAAATTCATCACTACTATGTGTTTATATATAATTTTTCATTAATTTTCTAACTTTATATATATTTTTTTTGTTTCCTTTTTTTTTTAATCTCTATCTAACTTAAAACTATTGTTAATATATTTTCCTATCTGTTTCTCATATTTTATTTTGTTTTTATTTAAATGTAGTTATTACAAACTGTAGACTTCAATAAGGGTCGACTGAAGGTCAATATTTTGTTACGTTTAACAATAAGGAAAAGTTTTCGTTTTTTTATTTTTTTTTTTGTTTTTTTTACACTATTAATATGTGTTTTAACAGATTATTTAGGTTAGTTTTATAATTAAATTACTTTTCAAAATACTTTAATTTCAAATGTCAAAATGCTTTAATTTAACACTGTAAAAGAATTAAACTTAATACATGAATTTTGGTAGACTGTAACTCTAACACGGTTTTAAATTATTGGATTTAAGGTTAGGTTGCTTTGTCAACTGAAAGTCAGATGTCTGAATTAATGTTAACGGGGTTTTATATATATATATATATATATATATATCTGTTAGAAGTAATAAATCTGGCATCCTTATTAATCTAGGGACGTTTGACGTTTGATTGATGTGTAATAGCCGTCACTCGTCCACTTCCGTTTTGTACATACTCTGGCAAAGACTTATAACCTCAACTCAATAAATGAATACTTAGTTATAAATAAAATACACATTTAATTATTGTTTGATTACCAAAAATACAACATTGGCGACGAGGATGGACGAAAATGCATTGAAAAGTATTTTAAAAGCTTTTCAAGAGTCCAATCAACAAGTATTGCAGCAGACCCTGGAAAATAGTTTGGCGTCTATACAACGTGTGTTAAATAAAGAAAACACAAGCGTGCCGGTATTTAGAACATTTGACAAACGAATTGAGAAGTGGAAGGTGTACATCCAGCAGATGGAGCAACATTTCATGGCAAATGGAGTCAAAAAAGATGAGGTAAAACGTGCTTGCTTTTTATCGTGGGTTGGTACGGAAACGTTTGAGCTGCTACAAAAAATTTGCGATGAAAATGTAAGTGAAAAATCATTTGCTGATCTTGTGTCTTTGTTAAATGGTCATTATGTTGAAAAACTACACGTGCTTGCTGCGAGATTTAAATTTTTTTCGATAAAAATGAAGCCCAACCAATCATATGCAGATTGGGTGGCAGAGTTAAAAGGCGCTGCAAGAGAATGTTTGTTTCAGTGTTCAAAAGACAATTGCCATGAGTCTTTAGTAGAAACTAACATTCGAGACATGATAATCATACACACACCACATGATAGGGTGCGAAGTGCAGCATTACAAAAATCAAATCCCTCACTTGAAGAGGTTTTACAAATCGCATCATTATATGAGTCAACAATAAAAACGTGTTTAGAATTGAAGGGGGAGGAAAAAACCTCTGAAGTTAACGCTATTCAGTCAAAGGGTAAGTTTCAACGCAAAAAATATAATCGCAGTGACAACGAAAAAGGTTTTAAATCTTGCCCTGGTTGTGGCGATAAACACCAACGTCTTAATTGTTACCATTTTAAAAACAAAACAAAATGCCGGGTATGTTCGAAAGCTGGCCACATTGCTGCTGTGTGTCAGCAAAACTCGAAAACAAATACTAAAATTACAAAGGGTAAAAAGGAGGAACAAGTGAATGTGGTAAATGATGCTCGAATATCTGCGACGTTCGAAGCAATTAGCTCTATCGATGTAATCAACAAATCGTCAGAAGTATGTACAGTGAACCCTTTGATATATCAACAAAATCCAAAAAAGATGTTAACGGAAGTCCAATTAAATAATCAGATGTGTACGTTTCAAATAGACACGGGAGCATCGTCTTCGCTCCTAGGGCTAGCTTCATATAGAAAGTTGGGAGGACCCAAATTCCAAAGTCTTGAAAAATTATTGCAGGCGTATGGTGGTAGTACGCTAAATATAAAAGGTCGTATTGAAGTTGATGTGGTATGGCAAAACAAACGCAAAAGGCTCCCGTTATTAGTAGTTGACAACGAAAAAGCAACAAACATTTTTGGGTTAGATTGGTGTGAAGCTTTTGAGCTGAATATTTCGTTTTCTCCGACTGGTATCGTATTAAATGAATGTAATTTATCTTTCGTAGGTGAGGCATGTAGTGAGAGCTTGATCGCATCGTTAAATCAGCTGTCTGGAAAATTTTCTGATATCTTTTCAACAGAGTTGGGACTGTGCAGGTCGTTGAAGGCTGATATCAAATTAAAAGGTAATGCTGTGCCAAAATTTCACAAGCCATATAATTTGCCCTTTTCCCAATATGAAATCGTAAGGGCAGAGCTGAAAAGACTTGAAAGTATTGGTGTTTTAAAATCTATAACAAGTAGCGACTGGGCGGCACCAATTGTAGTGGTCAAGAAACCAAATGGAAAGCTAAGAATCTGTGCTGATTTCAAAGTCACTATTAATCCACAAATCGAAGTGGATAGATATCCGATCCCTCGTATTGAGGAATTATTTCATAAGCTACAAGGTGGTAAATTTTTCACGAAAATTGACTTGAGTGAAGCGTATCTTCAGGTTCAGCTATCAGATATGGCAAAAAAGTTTATGGTAGTAAATACGCCTTTTGGGCTATTTCAATTCCAACGAATGCCTTTTGGCGTGGCTAGTGCACCGGGGTTGTTTCAAAGGCTGATGGAGGAAGTGATAGCTGGGGTGCTGCACAGTGCAGTGTACTTGGACGATATTATCGTGACAGGTGCAACCAATGAAGAACATTTACAAAATGTTGAAGAAATCTTTAAAAGGCTAAAATCTCATGGTCTAAGATGTAAACAGAATAAGTGTGAATTTGCGCAGAGTAGTATTGAATATGTAGGACATATAATTGACAGCAGCGGTATCATACCTTCAGGGAAAAGGGTGGAAGCGATCAAACTCATGCCTCGACCTAAAAATATACAAGAACTTGAATCCTTCATTGGAAAAATAAATTATTACAACAAATTCATTGAACAATTTTCGACGATAGCAGCACCTTTAAATGATTTGAGGAAGAAAAATGTCAACTTCAAATGGACTGAGAAGCAACAAAATTCATTTAATCAACTTAGAGAGGCTATTGTAAAATCAACTAAATTGGTACACTTTGATGATAAAGTTCCAATTGTATTAGCCGTAGACGCATCGAATAAGGGTATAGGTGCGGTTATGTCCCATAAATTTTCAGATGGCACCGAGAGGCCAATAGCACACGCGTCGAAAACTTTGAATACATCACAACAACGGTACTCTCAAGTAGAAAAGGAAGCCCTGGCCGTAATTTATGGTGTAAAGAAATTTCATCAGTACCTGTATGGAAGGCGGTTCGAGCTGGTTACTGATCATAAAGCGTTAACAACACTTTTTCATCCATCAAAAAGGCTACCTATAATCACATTGCATCGGTTGCAGCGCTGGGCAATAGAGCTCTTAGCATATGATTATACTATACGTTTTAAAAAGTCAGCTGATAACGCAAATGCTGACGCTCTTTCGAGGTTACCATCGGGCGAAGATGCTAAATTTGATCAAGATGAAAACAACATAGTAGAAAACGTAAACTCCGTATATCAGCAAACGATCGAAACTTTTCCGTTAAATGCCGAAGTTCTAAAAAAGTACACAGAAGAAGATGAAACTCTAAGGATTGTTTGTAATTACGTTCAACATGGCTGGCCGGAAAGAATTTCAAAAACGCAAGGTATTATTGAACCATTTTTTAATCGTAAATTTGCTTTATCGTTGCAGAGTGGTATATTACTACTGCAAACTGAACATTTAAGAGTTGTAGTACCAGAAGCCTTACAAACTGAAATAGTCAACATGCTACATGATGGTCATTGGGGCAAAAGCCGTATGAAGGAGATGGCAAGACGGTACGTGTGGTTTCCTGCCATTGACAAAGCAATTGAGAAAAAGCACGATACTTGTGAAATTTGTCGTGAATCATTGAATTATCCGAAGCGGGAATTTTCGTCATGGCCAAAACCAATTCAGCCATGGGACCGCATTCATTTGGATTTCGCAGGTCCGTTCTATAATCGAATGTGGCTGATTATAGTTGATGCTTACTCAAGGTTTCCGTATACAATTGAGTTGTCCGCTGCGACAACAACATCTACTATATCGTGTCTTCAGCGTATTATGTCCATTGAAGGACTCCCAAATACCATTGTCACAGACAATGGAACGCAGTTTACGTCTCACGAATTTAAAGAATTTTGCACTAAAAATGATATTCAACACCTTACGACAGCGCCATTTCACCCAGCGTCGAATGGAAGAGCTGAAAGATTTGTGAGAACGTTTAAAGAGGCCTTTACAAAAATTCTAAAAGAGGAGAAAAGTGTGGAAAAGGCGTTGTACAAATATCTAGCTACATATAGGAGCACACCAAACCCGGAGTCAGGAAAATCTCCAGCAGAATTATTGCATGGTCGTCAACCAAAAGTTATATTACAAGCGCTGTTTCCCAAAACAAAACCATGTAGCTCGCAGTCGTCAAAGTTAGCTATTAACGACTTAGTATTAGCGCGGAATTTTTCAAAAGGATCAAGGTGGCTCAGAGGCACGTTAAAGAAAATAATTGGTGCTAATATGTATATTGTTTCAACAACAAAAGGTGACATTAAGAGGCATAAAAATCAAATTCGGCTTTTAAAAGAAGATCTACAGTCACCTAAAGAAGACCAACTGTCAGCTAAATTGGATGATTTTATTGAGGTGGAAATCGAGCCAACTGCGGATAAACCGATAGAAAACCAAGCACCAACAAATCCTAATCCTAAGGTTCGTGTTCAACCTGCAATAGAAACCCCAAATTCAACACATAACGAGGTATTGTTACCATCACTTAGAAGATCAACAAGGGTCCGAAGACGGGTGCAGTTTGATCCAGAAGTCTGGTCTACCTAAAATACACGACAAAATTTTAAAAAAAAAAAAAAAAAAAATTTTGTAATTCGTATCTATATTCCTAGTATATTTTATTATTGTATATTAAATTTTGAATTTCTTAAAATTAAGTCCAGGGGAATGTTAGAAGTAATAAATCTGGCATCCTTATTAATCTAGGGACGTTTGACGTTTGATTGATGTGTAATAGCCGTCACTCGTCCACTTCCGTTTTGTACATACTCTGGCAAAGACTTATAACCTCAACTCAATAAATGAATACTTAGTTATAAATAAAATACACATTTAATTATTGTTTGATTACCAAAAATACAACAATATCTATACATGTTTTTCTAATTTTTGGAGTATTGTTTTTCAGGGGTGCTATAATTGGTTGTTAATGGGGGTTATTGCTTGCGATTTGTTGGCTTTGGTGTTATAAACGCCTTTAACCGGTTTTTTGACAACCAGGTGTCTCGGTATATCCTATCACCGTCTTTACATATAAACAAACAATTAACATTCGTGTAAGTGAAAATTAATTTCTATAACTTCATTTTACATACCTTTTTATATTGTAGTGATCAAATTTTTAATGTATATTGAATAATGTTGTGTGTGTGTAGTGTTTCAACTTAACTAAATGTGTCGTGATCTTTAATAATTGTGTGTTTGTTTAAAATTATTTTGTTTATTAAATAACTTTTGTTTAAATTAGTTATAGTTTTTTAACAATTTATATAGTTCTTTTGTTTAACTGTTTTTTTTTTTTTGTAAGTTTTATATATATGACACGGTCAGTTATTTAACTCTTTGCACATGCGCTATCAGTCTGAGCATTCTGATTGGAATCTCATATAAGTTTTCTTCAGCGCATAAGGCCGGTTATGTATTAGTACGCTATGTACTTGACATGACCTAATTGACCGTCACCTTTTGGTTCAATGTCAGAAATGTCAACAGCTTGTGAAACGGCTAATCAACGTCAATCTGGCAACTATTGTCATTTCTTTCATTGTGATTGATGGAATAAAAGGAGGTTGGAGAAGCTTTGCTTAAAAACAAATGATTTTACTTATTACTGTTTAGTGTCCGGATCGTATTTATTATTAAAAAAATAGGTTTTATTTAATAATAAATAAAAGTGAACGTTACCGTCACAAAGCCAATTATTTTCATACATCCTATGTTATGAAAATTATTGGGAATATTAAACGGGCAACTACAGAATAATTCTGGTAAGTTAATAAAATGGTACGTAAACACAGTTTAACCTTCAAAAAAATGTAAACAGAGGATTGACCTACATTTTATTTGCAGATACTTATATTGCAGATACTTTGAGTTCAATTAACTATGGATAACAATCCATAGAAATTGGTTCCAAGTACGTTGGCTACCCGGAGTAAATTTTTGTGATTGTTTTTTCTTTTTTTCTGGTATATTTTTCGTTCGGTTAAAATTTACCAATATTTCCGTAAATTAATTTTTCAGAATTAATAATTTATTTTCAACAAAAAACTATTTATTGTTAAGTAGGTAAAAAAATAAAAAGGTACCAAATTCTCTTACTGACCAAATTGAGAAAAAAAAGATAAGTTTGACTTTGAATATGTGTAATCATTTGGGATCACTAATTTTTGCTTTTCTTTTAGGTTATTTATGCCCAATTTTAAACATCTGATACGATATTGCTGTTTATATTGCCGTTAATTTTTGTTATGATTTGCTGTAAAATTTGGTGAGAATTTCAAATTATGTTGTTTTTTTTACTATATCTAATATATTTTTTTGGTTGTCGATGATATATATGTATATGTACGTTCATTGTTTTAAGTGCTGAGCATGTATGACCCCAATTAATTGACCGTTTAGATTTTCTATTTCGTATTGACTATTTCCTACAGCCTTTCTCACGCGACATTTTACCCTTGGCTTACATAGTTTAGCATTAATGCCTTTGGAAAACTTGCTCTGTACAAAATTTTTCCTAAAAATTTCTTGTCCTGGTTTGTAGGAAACGAATTTGCTCCGTTTGTTGTAGGATTTCACATTACGTTCGTAGGCTATGTGTAATCTGTCTTTCATTTGTTTATGTATAAGTTGCATTTGTCCAGATTTCGGATATATCAAGTTTCCACCATCTTCCGTAAAATTTCACAGGCTTGAGCGTGAGTTACATGTTATATCCTGTTAAAGCAAAATAAGGTGTTACACCTATCGAAGAGTGAATGGTAGATCTTAGAGCACATTCGATTTTTGACATGTTTTCATCCCACCTTGACTGATCGGATTGCAAATAACTGCGTATGGAACTTAAGATGGTTTGGTTAACCCGCTCGCTAGCGTTTGCTTGTGGTGAGTGTATAGCCGTTCCTATATGTTTTATGCCGTACATTTGTAACATCTCCTTAAACGCTTCTGATGTAAATTGTTTACCATTATCTGAATGTAATAATTCAGGAACTCCAAACTTGTGAAAAATTTCATCCATTAGGAATTTGTTCACATATTTTGTTGTCGCTTTTGTCATGGCTTTTAACAAGACAAATTTTGTTTTGTGGTCTAAAATAATAAAGATGAAAGAATTACCGCTTTTGATTCTTGGGTAGGGTCCTGGAAAATCTACGTAGATTTTCTGAAAGGGTCGACTTGTTTGTACTTCTTTACCCATTGGAGGTCGTAATATTTGTTTTGGGTGTTTAATTTCTTTGCATGCGGTGCATTCATTAATGAATGATTTAATTTGCGTTACCATTGCTGGCCAATAGAAAAATTCTCTAACGTTATGTAGAGTTTTTGTTGTTCCTCCATGTGAAGTGTTGTTGACGTGCGATTTTTCAATTATTTCGTTGGTTAATTCATTGGGTACGGTAAAGCTATATCTGTTATATGGGCTTTGATTGATAAGAGATGAGTTTCGTTCTGATCTCAGCGAATCGCTTATTATTCGAGGTATCATGGTGTTCATGTTTTGTTGCAATTCCCTCATCATGCTAGCTTGTGCTGCCCCTACTGATGCACTAACGTACTCTCTTAGCGTTAAGCCGTCTCCATTCACAGGCATATCTGGGCTAACCTCTTCACTTAATCGTGGCAAACTTGTGTTGTTTCTTTGCATATTTGAATTTTGCCTGCTCTGTGTATTTGTTTCCCGTACCGTTATGCTGCTATAAGTGGGTGTACGAATAGTACAATCAGTATCTGGTGAAGATGTGGTGACTGGGCCGTAACCAGGTGGAAATCTAATATTTAGCAAGGGTGTTACACTGTTGGTAGTAATAAGTGCGGGTGTATCAATATTCTCCTGTTCAGTTGTCGGAATTATAGGAATATTGTTACTATTTGTGTTCCTACTGGTTGATCTTAATCTTCTGGGACTAGTGGACATTATTTTAAACTTTGGACTGATTTGGGATTCTATTGTACTAGTAATGTACGTTGCTATTTGATCGTTGATTTAAAGAGTTCTAAATGTCTTTCCCAAATCGGTTATGAAAGATAAATATGCAAAAAAAAAATTTTAGATTTAAATTTAAAAAAAAAACTTTTCTTCTCTAAATTATTGGTTTCATTGGTACATTTGGTGATACCCAACGAAAATGGTAGTATATACTTTGGAAATCAAAAGACTTAAGAAACGTGATATTTTTAGACGTTCTTTTATACTAAGCATGGAAAAAAAACTGATCTCGATTGAGTTTAAGATTTTAGGGATAATATTTAACTGTGTCTCTGTTAAATTATTATGTTGTTTTTTTCTTTTTTTTTTTAGGTAGGACAGGAAAATAATAACTATAACAAATACTGCAAAGTTTTGATTTTGTAATACAGTCAATAATATTAGTATAGGTTATGTAAAAATAAAATATAATAATTAATTTGTATTAGTTAATTATTAAGAAAATAAAAAGAATTTCAAATAATGCAATTTAAAATTTTAATTATTTTATAAAAAAAT
Source organism: Cordilura impudica (assembly GCA_963682025.1). Classification (NCBI taxonomy): domain Eukaryota; kingdom Metazoa; phylum Arthropoda; class Insecta; order Diptera; family Scathophagidae; genus Cordilura; species Cordilura impudica. The sequence continues at coordinate 223,629,360 of OY821517.1, read as the reverse complement.
GTTTTGTTATGATTAATAAATTGATTTTAGTAACTACAAACAAAAAGTATTCGCAAAATTTGCGGTATTAATTTGAAAAAAAAAAGGTTTATTTTCTAATTACTAACAATGTTTCTTTTTTTCTTTATAGGTTTTTCGTATGAATATATATATATGTATAATATTTATGCTGGTTGATTTTTTTATTGCAAGCATTTTTAACAAAAAGTTGGTGTCAATGAATAAGAATCCCAAATGTCAACTATCTTTTATTTTATTTTCTTGGAATTATCATTTTTCTTATATTTAGAAGAATTTAATATTTTGGAAAATAAGATTCTTTTTTTTTTTTAAATTTGATTAATGTTTTCTTGTTGAAAGCATAATAAATTTTTTGTACGCCGATAGCCTAAGTAGCTAGTACTTTAAAAATTAAGTTTATTGTAATTTTACATTATAATAAATACACAAATAAATAAATAAATAAAATTTTTTGATTCAAAAAGATGGATAAATTGTTTTGAAGTTTTCTGTTTTCTTTTTTTTTCATTAACGAATGTTGTCGACTTAACATAAACGAAGCACAAGACGATACGACATAAAGTTAACCTCCCAGAATCATTTCTCTTTATATCAGAAAACAGCAGCTAATGAATTCGTAGCTATATAGCCTTTTGATTCATGTCTTCTGAACCTGATATAATTTGATTTGACCTGTTTGGTTTCTCAATACTTGAATCTTATTCTTGATACCGTTGCAACACAGGTATGGTACTGAGTGTACCTCCGGGACATCCGTTATCTGAAAAAGATTCTCATATTGAGAGTTAAGGCATTTTTTTTTTTTTTTTTTTTTTTAAGATGCCTTGATGACCTTATCGGAAATGGCACGTAGGTGGTCGCTCGACAGTAGCTCGCCGGAAATTGGTGGGGATCTTCTTCCGCTGGTCTGCCAACATTAATTTATTCGTGCCAAAAATTAAACACACAACACTGGACACATCACTGGGTAGAGAATAACCATTTGTAAACGGACAGACAATCGACAACTTCATTTGACAGCGTACTTTGACATTCTTCTATAGGATGTAGGTGCTGTTTATCCTATTTAGGCTGCCCGCCCCTTATGACTTTTTACAGTCATCCATGACAGTATGTTTGCCTGCGAAACTTTTCATACTGTCCCTTAACTTATTTCACCAACTATTCGTTTTTTTGCTTACATTTCAACCAATAAATCAATTAATTAGCACATTTTGCGATTTTACTTTACAATTTACATTTCAAATTTATTTGAATTAAAAAATTACAATTATTTGTCTATCTGTAATATATAAATATATGTATAATATATAATCTTGAAACTAAGAAACAAATATAGTAACACGATGATAGTTAAATAATTAAACGTTTAAAGCAAAAATTATTTTTGAACTTTCAGCCAATGATTGTTACTTTATACGTTTGTATACCTGTAGGGATTTAGTTCGACATTACAAGAACGACATTTTCTTTACAATAATTTATTATAATTAAATGTTTGATTTTATAGTATTAAGCTTGAGATCATTTATTTTATTTAGATTAAGTATTTTAAATTATTTTAGTTATTTCATGTACCTTGCATATATTATGAAATATCATATACTTTTGATTTATTTTATCTTTATATCGTTACTTTGTTTGTATAAGTTAAGGTATGTCTCATATACTGTGAAAGACATACCGACAATTATGGTAAACAGTCCGTCCGTTATGGTTAAATCATCTAAAGTGTTATCATTCATTAACCATTTACTTATTTTCTAAGTGCAAAGAAAACAATTATGTTACCACCCAGCTTGACGAATATTTTATTTCGTCATTTATTTTATGAATGTTTTGCCCGAATCAAATTACTCACAACGGGCACGAGTATGTCGCAATATCTTATTGCTATGTTTAACATTTATTCTTTTGTCGCAATCTCGTATTGCACTCATTTGCATTTTTTTTATTTTGTTTCTGTCCCAATCCCTTTTGCATTCATTGGCATTTTATTGTTACCAATGGTTTGCCCAATTATGAAACATAAACGGTTCTCAGGTTGCTGCACTTGAAATTGTTTATGGTTTCACAATCACTATTGTGAAATGAAGGCAATGCACTTGGGAATTGTTTATGTCAACCATCTGTTTTGCTGATCGGCATTTATCGATGATTTTTGTTTTTAATATTTTTCGGTGGTGTTTCTCTGTCGCAGAGGAACGGCATTTCTTTTCCTATATTTAGTATAGTAAAAAGAAATGTAAGGTTAGTCTTCGTGGAGAACTCAAGCCTACATAGTAGGTACATTAAATACAAAATAATAAAATCTTGTAATTGGCATTAAATACAAAAATAATAAAATCTTGTAATTGGTTTTAGAAACAAAAATAATAAAATCTTGTAATTGGCTTCAATAAAAAGAATAACTATTCAGAATAAAAATAATTGAACTATTTAAAATAAAAAACTAATTATTTACAAATGAAAATTAATCGGTTTTTAATAATTAATTAACCAAAAAAATTAATTGGCGCCCAACTCGGTAAGGACCTATCGGAAAAGTAAAACTCGAACGAAAACTAAAGTATTTAAGTGTGGAAAGCTAGATTTCGTTAAATAAATCTAACTCTCAAATACGCAATTTCGAACTAAATAAGAAAAGTGTTCCTTATCTCCCACCACCTTGTGAACAAAAATTCGGTGAAATAAACCAAACTGAACAATCAAATCCAACCACTCCTCAATCAAGCAGTCTAAGGGAAGTGCCTAAATCTCCAAACTTTGCAGACGATCTGGCCGAACGCAGCAACATCAACAAAATGAAGTCAACAATATGGTTGTAAGTTACTAAGTAACATTATTATAAACAATTTTTTTTAAGAAAAAACTTTTATAAACCTTAAATTTTGTTTTAAATCCTGATAAATACTTTTTTGTAAATTAACTTCTAAATAAATCGTAAATTCTGTAAAATTAAAATACCTTCAAATAAACTTTGGTGTTATTGTAAATTAAATTATTTTTAAAAAAAAAATTTTTTTTTAACTATTTATTATCCTAATAATATTAAATAATAATAATATTAAATACTTAAAATTTTTTTAAACTAAATTCTATCAAAAAAAAAAGAAAAAATTATCTAATCCTAAATCCGTTGCGAACAATTAATTAATATTTAAATATTTAAAATTCCTTTTTTGTTCCATAAATAAATTATCCTAGGCTAAAACTATTTTTCTTTTCAAAATGACGTACGACTCTGACACTTCATCTGAACATTATCCAGAGATAGAAGACGAATTGGAGACACTAATAGATCTTTACACCATTAGGGAAGAAGATAGGGAAACCTTACGCAGACTATCCAGTGCAATAACTAGGCTAAAAAGTATAGCAAGGGCTAAATACCTAAGGAACAACGCTAAACGGAAACCCATTAGGGTATAAGGATTCCCAAAATACTTCTGACAATTAATGACTTAGACCACGGACATTCACCTCATCGCATTTACAGAAAGGAAGAAATAAAAATCCCAATAGGGAACGTAATTGCCAGAATAATTTTTTTTTGAAGAGGAAAAAAGAGAGAAAAGTGGAAAAGGGAAAAAACTTTTAAAAATTGATTTTTTTTTAAAGAAAAACAATACATTTTAAAATGAGAAGCTTCAACAGTAAAGAAAATTAAAGCATTATTTTTGAGGAAAATTTTGGCATTTGATTTTCTAAACACAACAATTGCAACTAAAACTTAAAACAAAGGAATGAAACAAAATATCAACTCACATAGTGAGGAGATGCAACAAAATAGTTGCATCCACATTAAATTAAGCAATTATGTAATAAATACCTCATTTTATTATTATTTTTATAAATTAAATAGCATAAATTATTCTAAATTTTTTTGTAAAAAATGAATTCAAATTTTTTAGAAGAAGATGAAATCTAAACATGGATTCGATGAATTCGCTAACGGAACAAAAATTCCCATGCACATCGAAGAACCTTTTTTTTATTACAACTTACATAGTAAGGAGGTGCAATGAAATAATTGCACCCACATTAAAATAAAGAATTTTTTTTTTAATATTAAAGACAAGAATTAAATTTGTGGAAGAGAAAATTATAAAAACCATATAAGAAAATTTTTAAAAATCCTAAAACTAATTAAATAAAAAAAAAAAGAAATGAAAACCTACATAGTAGGGAGTTGTAGCAAAATGTTGCAACCTTATCTTATTTAAAAAAGAAAATTTAAATGAAAATGTAAAACTAATCTTAAATTAAACAACTCACATAGTGAGTAGATCTAACAAAATGGATGTAACCACATTATATTAAGCAATTAGGAAATAAGAAATTAATTTTCTCTCTGTAATTTTATGATTTGAAATTGTAAAAGAATTTTTTTTTCCCAGCAACTTAGAAACACCCATAGATTTGACTAAATATTTATTTTTTTTTTTACGCGATTTCGGCTTGACAACCCAACGTGATTTGTAGTGCCATCAGACGGGACGTCTGAAACTTAAAAGGGGGAGTAGTTAAGGTATGTCTCATATACTGTGAAAGACATACCGACAATTATGGTAAACAGTCCGTCCGTTATGGTTAAATCATCTAAAGTGTTATCATTCATTAACCATTTACTTATTTTCTAAGTGCAAAGAAAACAATTATGTTACCACCCAGCTTGACGAATATTTTATTTCGTCATTTATTTTATGAATGTTTTGCCCGAATCAAATTACTCACAACGGGCACGAGTATGTCGCAATATCTTATTGCTATGTTTAACATTTATTCTTTTGTCGCAATCTTGTATTGCACTCATTTGCATTTTTTTTATTTTGTTTCTGTCCCAATCCCTTTTGCATTCATTGGCATTTTATTGTTACCAATGGTTTGCCCAATTATGAAACATAAACGGTTCTCAGGTTGCTGCACTTGAAATTGTTTATGGTTTCACAATCACTATTGTGAAATGAAGGCAATGCACTTGGGAATTGTTTATGTCAACCATCTGTTTTGCTGATCGGCATTTATCGATGATTTTTGTTTTTAATATTTTTCGGTGGTGTTTCTCTGTCGCAGAGGAACGGCATTTCTTTTCCTATATTTAGTATAGTAAAAAGAAATGTAAGGTTAGTCTTCGTGGAGAACTCAAGCCTACATAGTAGGTACATTAAATACAAAATAATAAAATCTTGTAATTGGCATTAAATACAAAAATAATAAAATCTTGTAATTGGTTTTAGAAACAAAAATAATAAAATCTTGTAATTGGCTTCAATAAAAAGAATAACTATTCAGAATAAAAATAATTGAACTATTTAAAATAAAAAACTAATTATTTACAAATGAAAATTAATCGGTTTTTAATAATTAATTAACCAAAAAAATTAATTGGCGCCCAACTCGGTAAGGACCTATCGGAAAAGTAAAACTCGAACGAAAACTAAAGTATTTAAGTGTGGAAAGCTAGATTTCGTTAAATAAATCTAACTCTCAAATACGCAATTTCGAACTAAATAAGAAAAGTGTTCCTTATCTCCCACCACCTTGTGAACAAAAATTCGGTGAAATAAACCAAACTGAACAATCAAATCCAACCACTCCTCAATCAAGCAGTCTAAGGGAAGTGCCTAAATCTCCAAACTTTGCAGACGATCTGGCCGAACGCAGCAACATCAACAAAATGAAGTCAACAATATGGTTGTAAGTTACTAAGTAACATTATTATAAACAATTTTTTTTAAGAAAAAACTTTTATAAACCTTAAATTTTGTTTTAAATCCTGATAAATACTTTTTTGTAAATTAACTTCTAAATAAATCGTAAATTCTGTAAAATTAAAATACCTTCAAATAAACTTTGGTGTTATTGTAAATTAAATTATTTAAAAAAAAAAAATTTTTTTTTAACTATTTATTATCCTAATAATATTAAATAATAATAATATTAAATACTTAAAATTTTTTTAAACTAAATTCTATCAAAAAAAAAAGAAAAAATTATCTAATCCTAAATCCGTTGCGAACAATTAATTAATATTTAAATATTTAAAATTCCTTTTTTGTTCCATAAATAAATTATCCTAGGCTAAAACTATTTTTCTTTTCAAAATGACGTACGACTCTGACACTTCATCTGAACATTATCCAGAGATAGAAGACGAATTGGAGACACTAATAGATCTTTACACCATTAGGGAAGAAGATAGGGAAACCTTACGCAGACTATCCAGTGCAATAACTAGGCTAAAAAGTATAGCAAGGGCTAAATACCTAAGGAACAACGCTAAACGGAAACCCATTAGGGTATAAGGATTCCCAAAATACTTCTGACAATTAATGACTTAGACCACGGACATTCACCTCATCGCATTTACAGAAAGGAAGAAATAAAAATCCCAATAGGGAACGTAATTGCCAGAATAATTTTTTTTTTGAAGAGGAAAAAAGAGAGAAAAGTGGAAAAGGGAAAAAACTTTTAAAAATTGATTTTTTTTTAAAGAAAAACAATACATTTTAAAATGAGAAGCTTCAACAGTAAAGAAAATTAAAGCATTATTTTTGAGGAAAATTTTGGCATTTGATTTTCTAAACACAACAATTGCAACTAAAACTTAAAACAAAGGAATGAAACAAAATATCAACTCACATAGTGAGGAGATGCAACAAAATAGTTGCATCCACATTAAATTAAGCAATTATGTAATAAATACCTCATTTTATTATTATTTTTATAAATTAAATAGCATAAATTATTCTAAATTTTTTTGTAAAAAATGAATTCAAATTTTTTAGAAGAAGATGAAATCTAAACATGGATTCGATGAATTCGCTAACGGAACAAAAATTCCCATGCACATCGAAGAACCTTTTTTTTATTACAACTTACATAGTAAGGAGGTGCAATGAAATAATTGCACCCACATTAAAATAAAGAATTTTTTTTTTAATATTAAAGACAAGAATTAAATTTGTGGAAGAGAAAATTATAAAAACCATATAAGAAAATTTTTAAAAATCCTAAAACTAATTAAATAAAAAAAAAAAGAAATGAAAACCTACATAGTAGGGAGTTGTAGCAAAATGTTGCAACCTTATCTTATTTAAAAAAGAAAATTTAAATGAAAATGTAAAACTAATCTTAAATTAAACAACTCACATAGTGAGTAGATCTAACAAAATGGATGTAACCACATTATATTAAGCAATTAGGAAATAAGAAATTAATTTTCTCTCTGTAATTTTATGATTTGAAATTGTAAAAGAATTTTTTTTTTCCCAGCAACTTAGAAACACCCATAGATTTGACTAAATATTTATTTTTTTTTTTACGCGATTTCGGCTTGACAACCCAACGTGATTTGTAGTGCCATCAGACGGGACGTCTGAAACTTAAAAGGGGGAGTAGTTAAGGTATGTCTCATATACTGTGAAAGACATACCGATAATTATGGTAAACAGTCCGCCCGTTATGGTTAAATCATCTAAAGTGTTATCATTCATTAACCATTTACTTATTTTCTAAGTGCAAAGAAAACAATTATGTTACCACCCAGCTTGACGAATATTTTATTTCGTCATTTATTTTATGAATGTTTTGCCCGAATCAAATTACTCACAACGGGCACGAGTATGTCGCAATATCTTATTGCTATGTTTAACATTTATTCTTTTGTCGCAATCTCGTATTGCACTCATTTGCATTTTTTTTATTTTGTTTCTGTCCCAATCCCTTTTGCATTCATTGGCATTTTATTGTTACCAATGGTTTGCCCAATTATGAAACATAAACGGTTCTCAGGTTGCTGCACTTGAAATTGTTTATGGTTTCACAATCACTATTGTGAAATGAAGGCAATGCACTTGGGAATTGTTTATGTCAACCATCTGTTTTGCTGATCGGCATTTATCGATGATTTTTGTTTTTAATATTTTTCGGTGGTGTTTCTCTGTCGCAGAGGAACGGCATTTCTTTTCCTATATTTAGTATAGTAAAAAGAAATGTAAGGTTAGTCTTCGTGGAGAACTCAAGCCTACATAGTAGGTACATTAAATACAAAATAATAAAATCTTGTAATTGGCATTAAATACAAAAATAATAAAATCTTGTAATTGGTTTTAGAAACAAAAATAATAAAATCTTGTAATTGGCTTCAATAAAAAGAATAACTATTCAGAATAAAAATAATTGAACTATTTAAAATAAAAAACTAATTATTTACAAATGAAAATTAATCGGTTTTTAATAATTAATTAACCAAAAAAATTAATTTATATACATTTAATTTTTTTTTTTTGTTTATTTGATTTATCGACCTATCATTTTGTTCGTTACTCATTTATTTTATTATTTATCTTAGTTGTATAAGAAAAATATTATATATTTATCGTATTATTGTTTTTAGATGACCAGTTTTATTTGGATTATTTTGTTTATATAGTATTGTTTTATAGTATTAATTTGATTTTAGGATTTTCATACCCATTAATTTTTTCTTTATATAATTTTTTTTTTTGTTGGTTATTGTTTATCGTTATATCTTATTTGTTCAAATCTCACTTCATCTAATTCGTTATTTGAGTAAATTCATCACTACTATGTGTTTATATATAATTTTTCATTTATATGAGTTCAAATTGAAATTAATCCAAGTTGAATTCATATACATAAATATATATATATATATATATATATATTTAGCTTTATCTATTTTCTAACTTTATATATATTTTTTTTGTTTCCCTTTTTTTTAATCTCTATCCAACTTAAAACTATTGTTAATATATTTTCCTATCTTTTTCTCATATTTTATTTTGTTTTTATTTAAATGTAGTTATTACAAACTGTAGACTTCAATAAGGGTCGACTGAAAGCCAATATTTTGTTACGTTTAACATTAAGGATTAATATGTGTTTTAACAGATTATTTAGGTTAGTTTTATAATTAAATTACTTTTCAAAATACTTTAATTTCAAATGTCAAAATGTCTTAATTTAACATGGTAAAAGAATTAAGCATAATATATGAATTTTGGTAGACTTTACTAAACTCTAACACGGTTTTAGATTATTGGATTTAAGGTTAGGTTGCTTTGTCAACTGAAGGTCAGATGTCTGAATTAATGTTAACGGTTTTTTTTTTATATATATATATCAATACATGTTTTTCTAATTTTTTTTTGTTTTCAGTTTTTTTGTTTTTTTGTTTTTACATACGTTTTGAAATGTTCACCTGGTCACCTTTTTCTTGCCAGTCAATTTACGTGATTTGGGTAGGTTGCTGTCTTAGCACGTACTATGATGTTGATAAAATTTTTAATGTATATTGAATAATGTTGTGTGTGTGTTGTGTTTCAACTTAACTAAATGTGTCGTGATCTTTAATAATTGTGTGTTTGTTTAAAATTATTTTGTGTATTAAATAACTTTTGTTTTAATTAGTTAGATATAGTTTTTTTTTTGTTGTTTTTTTTTTCAATTTATATAGTTCTGTTAACTTTTGTTCAACTGTTTTTTTTTGTAAGTTTTATATATATGACACGGTCAGTTATTTAACTCTTTTCACATGCGCTATCAATCTGAGCATTCTGATTGGAATCTCATATAAGTTTTCTTCAGCGCATAAGGCCGGTTATGCATTAGTACGCTATGTACTTGACATGACCTAATTGACCGTCACCTTTTGGTTCAATGTCAGAAATGTCAACAGCTTGTCAAACGACTAATCAACGTCAATCTGGCAACTATAGTCATTTCTTTCATTGTGATTGATGGAAAAAGAGGAGGTTGGAGAAGCTTTGCTTAAAAACAAATGATTTTACTTATTACTGTTTAGTGTCCGGATCGTATTTATTGTTAAAAAAATAGGTTTTATTTAATAATAAATAAAAGTGAACGTTGCCGTCACAAAGCCAATTATTTTCATACATCCTATGTTATGAAAATTATTGGGAATATTAAACGGGCAACTACAGAATAATTCTGGTAAGTTAATAAAATGGTACGTAAACACAGTTTAACCTTGAAAAAAATGTAAACAGAGGATTGACCTACATTTTATTTGCAGATACTTATATTGCAGATACTTTGAGTTCAATGAACTATGGCTAACAATCCATAGAAATTGGTTCCAAGTACGTTGGCTACCCGGAGTAAATTTTTATGATTGTTTTTTTTCTTTTTTTCTGGTATATTTTTCGTTCGGTTAAAATCTACCAATATTTCCGTATATGAATTTTTCAGAATTAATAATTTATTTTCAACAAAAAACTATTAATGTTATGTTAAGGAAAAGGGAAAAGCAAAACAACCTATTTAATGCCGTATTAAGCTGTCCTTAAGTTGGTAAAAAAAAAGAAAGAGGTAACAAATTCTCTTACTGACCAAATTGAGAAAAAAAAAGATAAGTTTGACTTTGAATATGCGTAATCATTTGGGATCATTAATTTTTTCTTTTCTTTTAGGTTATTTATGCCCAATTTTAAACATCTGATACGATATTGCTGTTTATATTGCCGTTGATTTTTGTTATGATTTGCTGTAAAATTTGGTGAGAATTTCAAATTATGTTGTTTTTTTTTTACTATATCTAATGTTTTTTTGGTTGTCGATGATATACATGTATATGTACGTTCATTGTTTTAAGTGCTGAGCATGTATGACCCCAATTAATTGACCTTTTAAATTTTCTTTTTCATATTGACTATTTCCTACAGCCTTTCTCACGCGACATTTTACCCTTGGCTTACATAGTTTAGCATTAATGCCTTTGGCAAACTTGCTCTGTACAAAATTTTTCCTAAAAATTTCTTGTCCTGGTTTGTAGGAAACGAATTTGCTCCGTTTGTTGTAGGATTTCACATTACGTTCGTAGGCTTCGTGTCATCTGTCTTTCATTTGTTTATGTATAAGTTGCATTTGTCCAGATTTCGGCAATGTCAAGTTTTCGCCATATTCGAGTGATCCTAGTTTCCGTAAAATTTCTTAGGCTTGAGCGTGAGTTATCATGTTATATCCTGTTAAAGCAAAATAAGGTGTTACACCTATCGAAGAGTGAATGGTAGATCTTAGAGCACATTCGATTTTTGACATGTTTTCATCCCACCTTGACTGATCGGATTGCAAATAACTGCGTATGGAACTTAAGATGGTTTGGTTAATCCGCTCGCTAGCGTTTGCTTGTGGTGAGTGTATAGCCGTTCTTATATGTTTTATGCCGTACATTTGTAACATCTCCTTAAACGCTTCTGATGTAAATTTTTTACCATTATCTGAATGTAATAATTCAGGAACTCCAAACTTGTGAAAAATTTCATCCATTAGGAATTTGTTCACATATTTTGTTGTTGCTTTTGTCATGGCTTTTAACAAGACAAATTTTGTTTTGTGGTCTAAAACAATAAAGATGAAAGAATTACCGCTTTTGGTTCTTGGGTAGGGTCCTAGAAAATCTACGTAGATTTTCTGAAAGGGTCGACTTGTTTGTACTTCATTACCCATTGGCGGTCGTAATATTTGTTTTGGGTGTTTAATTTCTTTGCATGCGGTGCATTCATTAATGAATGATTTAATTTGCGTTACCATTGCTGGCCAATAGAAAAATTCTCTAACGTTATGTAGAGTTTTTGTTGTTCCTCCATGTGAAGTGTTGTTGACGTGCGATTTTTCAATTATTTCGTTGGTTAATTCATTGGGTGCGGTAAAGCTATGTCTGTTATATCGGCTTTGATTGACAAGAGTCGTTTTTCGTTCTGATCTCAGCGAATCTCTTATTATTCGAGGTATCATGGTGTTCATGTTTTGTTGCAATTCCCTCATCATGCTAGCTTGTGCTGCCCCTACTGATGCGTTAACGTACTCTCTTAGCTTTAAACCGTCTCCATTCACAGGCATATCTGGGCTAACCTCTTCACTTAATCGTTGCAAACTTGTGTTGTTTCTTTGCATATTTGAATTTTGTCTACTCTGTGTATTTGTTTCCTGTACCGTTATGCTGCTATAAGTGGGTGTACGAATAGTACAATCAGTATCTGGTGAAGATGTGGTGACTGGGCCGTAACCAGGTGGAAATCTAATATTTAGCAAGGGTGTTACACTGTTGGTAGTAATAAGTGCGGGTGTATCAATATTCCCCTGTTCAGTTGTCGGAATTATAGGAATATTGTTACTATTTGTGTTCCTACTGGTTGATCTTAATCTTCTGGGACTAGTGGACATTATTTTAAACTTTGGACTGATTTGGGATTCTATTGAACTAGTAATGTACGTTGCAATTTGATCGTTGATTTAAAGAGTTCTAAATGTCTTTCCCAAATCGGTTATGAAAGATAAATATGCAAAAAAAAATTTTTAGATTTAAATTTAAAAAAAACTTTTTTTTCTCTAAATTATTGGTTTTATTGGTACATTTGGTGATAGCCAACGAAAATGAGTTTAAGATTTTAGGGATAATATTTAACTGTGTCTCTGTTAAATTATTATGTTGTTTTTTTTTCTTTTTTTTTGTAGGTAGGACAGAAAAATAATAACTATAACAAATGCTGCAAAGTTTTGATTTTGTAATACAGTCAATAATATTAGTATAGGATATGTAAAAATATAATATAATAATTAATTTGTATTAGTTAATTATTAAGAAAATAAAAAGAATTTCAAATAATGCAATTTAAAATTTAAATTATTTTATAAAAAAATGTTTTGTTATGATTAATAAATTGATTTTAGTAACTACAAACAAAATTTGCGGTATTAATTTGAAAAAAAAGGTTTATTTTCTAATTACTAACAATGTTTCTTTTTTTCTTTATAGGTTTTCCGTATGAATATATATATATGTATAATATTTATGCTGGTTGATTTTTTTATTGCAAGCATTTTTAACAAAAAGTTGGTGTCAATGAAGAAGAATCCCAAATGTCAACTATCTTTTTTTATTTTCTTGGTATTAACATTTTTCTTATATTTAGAAGAATTTAATATTTTAGAAAATAAGATTCTTTTTTTTTTTTTTAATTTGATTAATGTTTTCTTGTTGAAAGCATAATAAATTTTTTGATGTCCAAAAGATGGATAAATTGTTTTGAAGTTTTCTGTTTTCTTTTTTTTTCATCAATGAATGTTGTCGACTTAACATAAACGAAGCACAAGACGATACGACATAAAGTTAACCTCCCAGAATCATTTCTCTTTATGTCAGAAAACAGCAGCTAATGAATTCGTAGCTATATAGCCTTTTGATTCATGTCTTCTGAACCTGATATAATTTGATTTGACCTGTTTGGTTTCTCAATACTTGAATCTTATTCTTCATACCGTTGCAACACAGGCATGGTACTGAGTGTACCTTCCGGGACATCCGTTATCTGAAAAAGATTCTCATATTGAGAGTTAAGGCATTTTGTTTTGTTTTTTTTTTTAAGATGCCCCACGTTGGGCGCCAAAATGTGACAAACCTTTTTGATGACCTTAGCGGAAATGTCACGTAGGTGGTCGCTCGACAGTAGCTCGCCGGAAATTGGTGGGGATCTTCTTCCGCTGGTCTGCCAACATTAATTTATTCGTGCCAAAAATTAAACACACAACACTGGACACATCACTGGGTAGAGAATAACCATTTGTAAACGGACAGACAATCGACAACTTCATTTGACTGTGTACTTTGACATTCTTCTATAGGATGTAGGTGATGTTTATCCTATTTAGGCTGCCCGCCCCTTATGACATTTTGCAGTCATACATGACAGTATGTTTACCTACGAAACTTTTCATACTATCCCTTAACTTATTTCACCAACTATTCGTTTTTTTGCTTACATTTCAACCAATAAATCAATTAATTAGCACATTTTGCGTTCCACTTTACAATTTACATGTTCAAATTTATTTGAATTAAAAAATTACAATTATTTGTCTATCTGTAATATATAAATATATGTATAATATATAATCTTGAAACTAAGAAACAAATATAGTAACACGATGATAGTTAAATAATTAAACGTTTAAAGCAAAAATTATTTTTGAACTTTCAGCCAATGATTGTTACTTTATACGTTTGTATACCTGTAGGTTTAGTTCGACATTACAAGAACGACATTTTCTTTACAATAATTTATTATAATTAAATGTTTGATTTTATAGTATTAAGCTTGAGATCATTTATTTTATTTAGATTAATAATTTTAAATTATTTTAGTCATTTCATGTACCTTGAATATATTATGAAATATCATATACTTTTGATTTATTTTATCTTTATATCGTTACTTTGTTTGTATATACATTTAATTTTTTTTTGTTTATTTGATTTATCTACCTATCATTTTGTTCGTTACTCATTTATTTTATTATTTATCTTAGTTGTATAAGAAAAATATTATTTATTTATCGTATTATTGTTTTTAGATGGCAAGTTTTATTTGGATTATTTTGTTTATGTTAATAGTATTAATTTGATTTTAGGATTTTCATACCCATTAATTTGGTTTTTTTTTTATTTAATTTTTTTTTTTGTTGGTTATTGTTTATCGTTATATCTTATATGTTCAAATCTCACTTCATCTAATTCGTTATTTGAGTAAATTCATCACTACTTTGTGTTTATATATAATTTTTCATTTATATGAGTTCAAATTGAAATTAATCTAAGTTGAATCATATACATAAATATATATATATATATATATTTAGCTTAATCTATTTTCTAACGTTATATATATTTTTTTTTGCTTCCTTTTTTTTTAATCTCTATATATTTTCCTATCTTTTAAGGATTTAAGGTTAGGTTGCTTTGTACTATCGGAAAGTCAACTGAAGGTCAGATGTCTGAATTAATGTTAACGGTTTTTTTTTATATATATAATTTAACACGATCTCGATTGTCCCACTCTAACAATACTGTGAGCAAGTAGTTCTGTGCAAATAGGCTATGACACAATTAGCATACGAATATGTTTATATGTCTTTTGTGTTATAAAAATATAAATAAAAGTTCAGTTCTTTAACAGAGCCCATATATAGAACAACAAATATTTAACTGGCGCCCAACGTCAAAAACCTATGGTTTAAAAAAAAGACGTAAAAAATATATAATTGAAAAATTGGTATTTTGATATTTTGTCAAATTAAGAAAATATTTTTTTTCAAACGGCAAAAAGAAAACATTACAACAAATAAAAAGAAGATTGATGTCAAAGAAGGAAGATTACTGAAGAAATTTCATCAACGTTGTAAAATAGCCTGAAGCGCAAGATTAGAAAACAGTACAACAATTTGCTTTATCATAAATACAAAGTGTAAACTCCACAAGAGGTCACTAGAGCTGCGAAATAGCCTGACACGCAAATAAAAAGAAGATTGATGCCAAAGAAAGAAGATTACTGACGAAATTTCATCAACGCAGTAAAATAGCCTGAATCGCAAGATTAGAAAATATTACAACAATTTGCTTTATCATAAATACGAAGTGTAAACTTCACAAGAGGTCACTAGAGCTGCGAAATAGCCTGACACGCAAATAAAAAGAAGATTGCTGTCAAAGAAGGAGGATCGCTGAAGAAATTTCACCAACGCTGTAGAATAGCTTGAATTGCAAGATTGGAATGAACCAGAGCAGATAAGATAATTTGTAAGATTTTAGGTAACTTTTAAGTGATTTAATAATCGAAATAATTTTAAACGGGACTAATTTAAAAGAAATTGTAAATTTCTGTGCTGCGGTTTGCGTCTAATTAGAAAAAACTGAAAATTAATCTTTTTTCGGAAGAATTTCACATTTTGCGGTAGTAAATTGGAACATTTTTTTTATGAACGACCAATACTTAGATCAAGAGATCGAACTTTTGGCAGAAAATTTAAGTAGAATTCCTGTTAATAGAAGAGCAGGGAATAGTATAAACATGACAACTACAGATGACATACATGCTATCGTTGAGACTGATATTGCGGTAGCTTTAAATACACAAAAAAGTGTATTTGAAGCGCAATTAAATGAATTAAAAAAACGAGTTGAGACACTTGCGTGCCCGATTCCTGAAATAGAATCTTACAAAGAGATCGAGATTATTACTGGACGTAACTGTGACGAACCCCTGGACATTATAAAGTCGTTACCAGAGTTTGAGGGTAGGCATGAAACTTATGTGTCGTGGCGACAAGCGGCACATACTGCCTATAAGATTTATGAGAGTTACGATGGAAGCTCCAGACATTATCAGGCAGTAGCCATTATTAGGAATAAAGTAAAAGGACCAGCTGACATGGTGCTCTCCTCTTTTAACACAGTCCTTAATTTTAATTAATTATCACTCGCCTTGATTTCACGTATTCAGACAAGCGTCCGATCTTTCTTATAGAACAAGAGCTTTCCACGCTCCGACAGGGAACTTGACACTTTTACAGTTTTATGATGAAGTAGAGAAGAAATTAACTCTTCTTACAAACAAGACAATTATGACATATGACGGACCTATTGCTGCATCGATTAATGCTAAATACAGAATGGATGCACTACGGGTGTTCGTTTCAGGTACGAATAGGGAATTAAGTAATGTACTTTTTTCAGCAACGATTTGCCGTCAGCTCTACCATTGGCTCAAGAAGTTCAATCTAATCATGAGAGGTACCTGTTTGCTACAAATTACTCCAAATCACGCGAGGATAAAGAGAAACAACGAGGTGAATCACAATCTCTAGCCGGTATATCAAACAAAAATCCCCATTTTATAACCGACAAGGACTTGGCAGTAAAAATTCGCAAAGACGTGACGCAAAAGAACCAAGGGACGTAGATGAATCAACACGCTTTATGCAGTTAACACGATTCCAATCAAATAACTTCGGCCCTCCTCAAAGTCAATACAAGAACTACACTTCAATTCAGCAATTTAATAATCAGACAAATGCACAGAAAAGACCGAATAGCGGTACGGCTAGATTCACTGGGCCATAACAATAGAGAGTTAATATGCTTTCCCTAGAAGTCCCTCAGCCGGAGTCGGAGTATTCTGCACTATCACATTCTGAAACAGACAATATTGACATTGAAGCATCAGAATATGACCATATTAATTTTTTAAGAATAACTCCCTGCTACCATACATAGAGCGATCTGTAGCGGGGAAAACAATCAAACTATTAATAGATACTGGCGCCTCAAAAAATTATATTAAACCTATAAAAGGTTTGAAACATGTGGTTCCAGTAGATTGTCCATTTGTAGTGAAATCTATTCACGGGTCTACTACCATTAAAGAAAAATGTGTCGCTAATATTTTCGACACTAATACCATATTTTTCATTCTCCCTTCACTCTCGACGTTTGATGGCATTCTCGGCCTCGAGTTGTTAACACAGACGAGTGCCACATTAGACTTCAAAAAAAAAGAGAAAAGAACTAGGATAGGAATAGAAAATATGCTATTTTTAAAAAGCTCAAACGTGAGTTTCACGAATATCGAGGATATAGAAGTGCCGCCGGTAATAACAGAGAAATTTAGGGAAGCTCTCAAAAGTTTGTCGCAAGTTTTTGCAAATCCTAACGAATCACTCCCCTTCAACACTAATAGTGTTGCCACTATTCGTACCAGTAGTAGTGATCCAGTTTATTCTAAGCTATACCCGTACCCAATGGGCGTATCACACTTTGTGAATAATGAGGTTAAGGATCTATTAAGAAACGGTGTGATAAGACCGTCAAGATCACCATACAACAACCCAATTTGGGTTGTAGACAAGAAAGGGAAAGATGAGCATGGAAATACGAAAAAGCGTCTTGTAATAGATTTCAGGAAACTAAATAGTATAACCATTGATGACAAATACCCCATTCCGGAAGTTAGGGTGATTCTTTCAAATCTTTATAAAGCAAAATTTTTCACGACGATTGATCTTAAATCAGGCTTTCACCAGATTTTACTCGCAGAACAGGACAGGGAGAAGACAGCTTTCTCAATTGGGAATGGGAAGTATGAATTTTGTCGGCTACCCTTCGGTCTAAAAAATGCCCCTAGCGTATTCCAAAGAGACATAGATGACGTCTTGAGAGAACAAATTGGAAAAACATGTTATGTTTATGTTGATGACGTCATAATTTTTTCAGAGAATTTAGAAGACCATGTTAAGCATATATCGTGGGTTTTAAAAAAATTGTACGAGCCCAACATGAGAGTTGCTAAGGAAAATCACACTTTTTTAAGGAAAGTGTGGAATATTTCGGCTTCATTGTCTCTAGAGGCGGGATCAAAACGAGCCCAGAGAAAGTTGAAGCGATACGTAACTTTGAACAACCGTCAACACTTTTTAATGTCAGGTCATTTTTAGGTCTTGCAAGTTACTATAGTGGCTTCATTAAAGATTTTGCAATAATAGCAAAGCCTTTAACTCATATTTTGAAAGGCGAAAACAGTAAAGTCAGTGCTTCTCAATCGAAAAAGATAACAATACAGTTGAATGAGGAACAGCTCCAAGCGTTTGAAAAGTTAAGGGAGATTTTTGTTTCTGAAGATGTAATGTTGCTTTATCCGGACTTTAAGAAATCATTTGACTTGACAACTGACGCGTCCGCACTGGGCTTAGGAGCAGTACTCTCCCAAAACGGTAGACCGATAACCATGATATCCAGGACCTTAAAGGATAGAGAGTTTAACTATGCGACGAACGAGCGCGAATTATTGGCTATTGTTTGGGCCCTTCAAAAGTTAAGAAATTATCTATATGGATTATACTGATCACCAACCGCTTACTTTTTCCGTTTCTGATAGAAACCCAAATGCTAAAATCAAACGTTGGATGGCATTTGTAGAAGAACACAATGCAAAAATTTTTCATAAGCCAGGCCGAGAAAATTATGTTGCCGATGCGCTTTCACGCCATAATATCCATTTGCTAGAGCAAGAAGTCTTCTCAGATATTGCTGCAGTGCATAGCGAATTATCTTTGACACATACAATTTACACCAATGAAAAACCGGTAAATTGTTTTAGGAACCAAATAACCTTACGAGAATTGAATGTTTCTGCGCACCGTAAATTTATTGTTTTTTCGGAGAAAATTCGTCATATTGACTTTAGTGACAATTATTCTCTGATCGACGAAGTTAAACTAGCGGTAAACCCTAGTTCCGTGAACGGCACTTCCAACACTAGCACGTGTCCAAGACGAATTAGTCAGGTGTTTTCCTTCCACTAAATTTTGGTATTATAAGACCATGGTCCAAGACATTATTAACAAGAGCGAACAAAAAGAGATAGTCGTCACTGAACACAACCGTGCCCATAGAGCGGTTCAGGAGAATGTCAAGCAGATTCTTGCTGATTACTATTTCCCAAAGATGGTCAGGTTGACGAACGAAGTAGTTGCCAATTGTAAGATCTGCACAAGAGCCAAATATGATAGACATCCCAAAAAACAGAAACTTGGAGCAACACCGATTCCATCTTTTGTAGGTGAGATGCTGCATATTGACATATTTTCTACAGACAGAAAATACTTTCTCACATGTGTTGATAAATTTTCTAAAATTGCAGTCGTTCAGCCAATACCATCTCGGACTATTTTAGATTTAAAAGGTCCAATCATACAATTAATGAACCTTTTTCCAGACACGAAGGATATCTATTATGACAATGAACCGTCATTGAAATCCGAAACAATTAAATCTCTATTAAGAGACCAATTTGGTGTGAATATCGTGAATGCACCGCCGCTTCACAGCACTTCTAACGGGCAAGTCGAGCGTTTCCACAGCACTATTTCAGAATTTGCAAGATGTCTCAAATTAGAAGGAAAAATAAGCGATACTATTGATATAATAGGACAGTCCATTCCGTGACGAAAACAAGACCAATAAATGTTATTCACTCACCTTCACCCGATATTAGGGAACACATAAAAGAAAAAAATAGTAAAAGCGCAGCAGACATCGTTAAAAAAAACAATATTTCTAGGCAGGATAGAACATTTCATGTGGGAGAGTCTGTGCTCGTCAGGAATAATAAAAGACTTGGAAATAACTATAAGCCTTTGTATACAGAAGAAGTCGTAGAGGCAGATTTGGGAACAACGGTTCTTATTAAAGGGAGGGTGGTTCACAAGGACAACTTAAGATGTGAAAATTTACATTTTTTTAATTTATTTAATTTTGCTTTAAATTTGATAGCTGTTTTATGTTTTCTTTATGGTGTTAAAGATAAATTGGCAGATTTTGTCAATAAAACTGTCAAAAGCTCAAATATCGAACAGATCAGTATTGGTAATTTATGTAAGATACTACCTGCACTAATTAAAAACTAACATTTTCTGATGCCAACCACACGTGCAAAAATATTGATCTAAAACACAGATTTTTGGAAAGTATCGTTTGTTTATATTTGATTTAATAATAGTTTATTACACTTTTAGAATGCAGGAAAATTTTACTTTTAAAAAAAATTAACATTATTTGATGCCAAACACATGTGCAAAAATATTGATCGTAAAACACAGACTTTTGGAAAGTATCGTTCGTTTATATTTGATTAAATAATGGTTTATTAAATATTGATCGTAAAACACAGACTTTTGGAAAGTATCGTTCGTTTATATTTGATTAAATAATGGTTTATTACACCTGTAGAATGTAAGAAAATTACACTTTTTCCCACCAACACGACGGAACTATTTTGCACCTCGCCAGGGATAACAACGATTGTTACTTGTGGAAATCGTGTACTCACAATAAGGAAGTCAATAAGTCGTCACTGTCTCGATGACGCCATTGATAGATTCAAGGGGCCCGAGGACGGTTCAAACATAAGTGAGGGAGGAGTTAACACGATCTCGATTGTCACACTCTAACAATACTGTGAGCAAGTAGTTCTGTACAAATAGGCTATGACACAATTAGCATACGAATATTTTTATATGTCTTTTGTGTTATAAAAAAATAAATAAAAGTTCAGTTTTTTAACAGAGCCCATATATAGAACAACAAATATTTAACTTATAAGTTAACACATCCGCACAGCAACAAGGTGGTTGCCTAGCTTAACATGCATAGTTGTCAGCTCATAGTGCTCCATCAGCGGTTTTTGCGTATGCTAAAGAATAAACAACGACACAGCGATCACTGCTTTGGCTGACAACAATGTTGTGGACGTTGCTTGTCTAATATATGACACCAAAAATAAATGCAAGTTCGGCAGTCTCAACGGGTTTAATTTTAATTATAAATTTTTGTTTTGTGAATGATATAGTTAGTTCTATTTTGGAATTCATTTAATAAAGAATAATTTATTAAAACTTGCGCCCAACGGCGTATGAACCAAAGCCAAGTCGTTTAAATTTATTTAAATTTCTCCACACCAAGTGCAAATAAAAAGGTTTTTACGTCAGACCGACGGGAAACAAAAAGCACAGTATAAAATAGCTAAGCAGAACATTGGTAACAGCAGTAGTTTGCTTTATTAAACTTCTACGTCGGATCGACAGAAAACAGAAAAGCAGCAATATAACATCGCTAAGCAGAACATTGGTAACAACAACAACTTACTCCATTAAATTTCTACGTCAAATCAACGGGAACAGAACAAAAACATATAACATCAATAAGCAGAACAGTGGCTACAGCAGCAGCTTACAATACGAGAAACAATCAGCAACAGCGGCAAAGGCAGACGTCATTAGGATACGTTAAGTAAATAAATCAAGATAAAATGTAAGTAGACGCTCAGTGAAAAAGTGAAATTAATTTTGGAAAAAAATAAAAATACAAAGATTAAAGTAAAAAAAAAAAGACTGAAAAAATTTTAAAGTTTTGCCATTATAAAAAAAAAAACCAAATGTAGTTGTTATCATTACAATTTGTGAATTAACCAATCTTTGTAAGAAAGTGAATTTCCCTTATGACTGACAGTGATTTGGAAGAAATCTCTACAGAATTAGCAGCTAGATTACAACCAATAAGCCGTACAACCCGCGATTCAAATTGGTGGTCGAATAGAAATCAGGAAATGGCACTTAATGCAGACGAATTGAGGCAGGTAGTAGAGGCCGCCGTGAACAGCGCGCTGGCAGTTCAGGAAAGGAATTTTGAGCAAAAATTGTTAGAAGCTACAAACAGATTAGCTAACTCGACGGTTTCTTCACCACAAGTAGAAGTGTATAGGGATGCAGAAATCGATAATAGAATAGGGTGTGACGAACCTTTGGATATAGTAAAATCGTTACCAGACTTTGACGGCAAACACGAAACATACGTTTCTTGGCGAAAAGCGGCGCATACAGCGTACAAAATTTTTGAACAATATCAAGGCAGCTCAAAACACTACCAAGCCCTAGGGATTATTAGAAACAAAGTCAAGGGTTCGGCGGACATGGTGCTATCATCATTCGACACACCTCTGAATTTCAAGGCAATTATTAACAGGCTAGATTTTACTTACGCTGACAAGCGCCCAATATATCTCATCGAGCAAGAAATATCGACCCTTCGACAAGCAAATATGACATTACTACAATACTACGATGAAGTAGAAAAAAAACGTACTCTTTTAATAAATAAGACGATAATGTCGTATGACAGTGTAGTGGCCGCGTCGCTAAATGAAAAATACAGACAAGACGACTTGCGTGTTTTTATTTCAGGAACAAAGAAGTCTTTAAGCGACGTTCTTTTTTCGGCTCGTCCAAAGGACCTGCCATCCGCTCTGGCGCTGGCTCAAGAAGTCGAGTCAAAGCACGAGCGATTTCTATTTGCAACAAATTATGCGAGAAGCGTAGAAGATAAGGCACATAGACTTGAACAAAGGCAACAAAGCCCCAGAAATTTTGTTTCAAATGACTATCGACAGGGAAAAAATCCTTACTTTAATAGACAGCGACAACAAAACAATTTAGGCCCTACAAAGCAAGATGTTGTTCAACCAATGGATGTTGATCCTTCATCAAAATTTATGCAACCGACACAATACCAGGCAAATCAACAATTTCAATACCAAAATACTCAAGCCCTGGGACAAGTTTTTAAGAGGTCGAATAGCGGCACAGCCAGGTTCACCGGACCCAAACATCAGAGGGTCAACAACCTGTCACAGGAAGAGATCTCAGGAGATCATCCAGAGCAAGAATATCAACACCTAGCAGAAATAGAGGCAACAGATATAGAAAATGAAATCGAAGAATATGACCTAATTAATTTTTTAGACAAGATTCCTTGCTACCGTATGTAGAGAGAACGATAGCAGGGAAAAAATTAGATTGCTAATTGACACGGGTGCCTCTAAAAATTATATAAAACCTTTAAAGGAACCAAACTTTGTATCAAAAGTAAATAATCCATTTATTGTAAAGTCTCTTCACGGGAATAATATTGTAGAAAAAAAATGCACTATGCGGCTTTTTAATGTTAACACAACATTTTTTTTGCTCCCCGATCTAACTACCTTCGATGGAATAATCGGGCTAGATTTTTTATATCAAACAAATGCAATTTTGGACTTTAGAAATAAACGACTGAGATCTAGTACTGAATCTGAAAATATGAAATTTTTAAAATGCCTTAGTGTAAATTTTACTAACATAGATGATATTGAGGTACCCCAGCAAATTGAAAAACAATTTCAGAAAATGATAAAAAAACGTATCGGTGTTTTTGCGGACCCAAACGAGGCACTCCCTTTTAATACTAGGATTGTTGCTACCATTCGCACAGAAGATGAGGACCCGATATATTCTAAATTATACCCTTACCCGATGGGTGTATCAGACTTTGTAAATTCCGAAATGCGAAGTATGCTTAAAGACGGCATAATTCGACCATCCAGGTCACCGTACAATAACCCAGTATGGGTGGTTGACAAGAAAGGTACGGACGCACAGGGAAATGCAAAGAAGCGTTTGGTAATAGATTTTAGAAAGTTGAATTCAAAGACCATAGATGACAAATATCCGATACCAAATATTGTGGCTATTCTACCAAATCTCGGGAAGGCTAAGTTTTTCACAACCCTTGACTTGAAATCAGGATTTCACTAAATTTTGTTGGCTGAAAAGGATAGGGAAAAAAACAGCATTTTCGGTGGGCAATGGAAAATA
This sequence comes from Cordilura impudica, assembly GCA_963682025.1. Taxonomy (NCBI): domain Eukaryota; kingdom Metazoa; phylum Arthropoda; class Insecta; order Diptera; family Scathophagidae; genus Cordilura; species Cordilura impudica. The sequence continues at coordinate 223,605,273 of OY821517.1, read as the reverse complement.
CGAGTTTTGTAGGCTCCCCTTTGGGTTGAAGAACGCGCCTAGTATTTTTCAAAGAGCAATAGATGACGTGCTCCGAGATCAAATAGGGAAATCATGCTATGTTTATGTTGATGATGTGATCATCTTCTCGGAAAGTATGGAGGGGCATGTTGAGCATATAGCATGGGTGTTGGATAGGTTAAATGAAGCTAACATGAGAGTTTCACGCGAAAAGTCAAATTTTTTTAAAAAACAGGTTGAGTATCTGGGTTTTGTGGTATGCGAAAAGGGTATTACAACGAGTCCTAGCAAAATAGAGACGATTAAAAATTACGAGCGGCCCACCACACTATTTAATGTTCGTTCCTTCTTGGGCTTGGCAAGTTATTACAGGTGTTTTATCAAGGATTTTGCATCTGTAGCCAGACCACTGACTAACATACTAAAAGGGGAGAACGGCAATGTGAGCGCTACCCGGTCAAAGAAAATACCAGTACGCCTTAACGAGGAACAGTACCAGGCATTTGAAAAGCTGAAAAGGGTTCTCACATCTGAAGATTTCTTGTTGCTCTATCCGGATTACAATAAGTCATTTGACCTGACAACGGACGCTTCTTCTTTGGGTATTGGGGCGGTCTTGTCGCAGGACGGAAAACCGATTACCATGATATCCAGAACCCTGAACCAACGAGCGAGGGTTGCTTGCTATAGTGTGGGCTTTGAAATATCTCAGAAACTATCTGTACGGTGTAAGGAATTTGAATATTTACACTGACCATCAGCCACTTACGTTCGCAGTTTCGGATCGAAACTCAAACGCGAAAATAAAACGATGGAAGGCATTTATAGACGAGCATAACGCACATATTTTCTATAAGCCTGGAAAGGAAAATTTCGTCGCGGATGCTCTATCGCGGCAAAACATTCATGCTCTTGAAGAGGAGGCACAGTCTGACCGTGCAACAATACACAGTGAACAATCCCTGACCTACACAATTGAATCAACCGAAAAGCCTGTAAATTGTTTTCGAAATCAGATAATAATAGAACAGAGCGAAGTTCCCTCGACACGTAAGATAATTATGTTTGGTGAGAAAACCAGACATCTCATAAATTTTTCCAATAGAGAAAACTTCATGCAGATAGTCTACGATGCAGTTTAAAAAGATATAGTGAACGCGATTCACTGCGAACTGCCAATACTGGCATTCATACAGAATAACCTAGTAAAAACTTTTCCAACAACAACTTTTTGATATATTTAACAAAAGTGAACAAAAGGAAATAGTAGTCACTGAACATAACAGGGCGCATAGAGCCGCTCAAGAAAATACGAAGCAAATTTTGCAGGATTATTTTTTTCCGAAGATGACCCGTTTGGCTAATGAAATTGTCGCAAATTGCAAAATTTGCAGAAAAGCTAAATATGACCGACACCCAAAAAAGCATATTATAGGCGAAACGCGCATTCCTTCTCACGTAAGCGAAATATTACATATCGACATATATATAAATTTTTTCTAACCTGTATTGACAAGTTTTCAAAATTCGCGATTGTTCAACCCATTGACTCTTGAACAATAGTAGATATAGAACCACCAATCTTACAGTTAATGAATTTTTACCCCCACGTAAAAACGGTATATTGCGATAATGAACCCTCTCTGAACTCAGGAACGATTCGGTCTCTTTTATTAAATCGCTTTGACTTGCAAATTGTAAATGCGCCACCGCTCCACAGCACGTCGAATGGGCAGGTGGAAAGATTTCATAGTACTCTTGCGGAAATTGCAAGATGTTTGAAAATCGAAAGAAACTTAAATGACACAGTCGAACTGATACTTCAAGCGACAATAGAGTACAACAAGACTATCCACTCGGTGACAAAAAAACGGCCCATTGACATAGTCCATGCATTCCCGCCGGAATTCGAGGCAGAGATTAGGGAAAGGGTAAATAGGGCCCAGGACGTTCAAATGCAAAGACTGAATGAGACAAGACAGAATAGAACCTTCCAAAGGGGTGACAAAGTACTTGTAAAAACAAACAGGAGATTGGGAAATAAACTAACAGCTCTATATATAGAGGAAGAAATAGAAGCTGATCTGGGAACGACGGTTCTAATAAAAGGGACGGCGGTCCATAAGGACAATTTAAGATAAGTTTCTTAATTTATGCTTTTTCATTTAGGATTTTGATTGCGCTGTTTCTTGTCGCGACAACAACCGCCAAGCTGACCGACTATTCAAATTCAGACTACATACCTCTGACAGATGGTGACGTAGTAATATGGCAGGGATATGAATATTTGCGGCACTCATCAAACCTTACCATGTATTCAGAAATGGCAGAAGAAACCAAGTTGTTGACGAACCATTTTCCCCAGTCACACATGAAAAAAATACTTGACGCCAACATAGGTCATATCAATACGCTTTTGGAAACAGTAAACATCCACCACAGATATGCCAGAAGCGTCAACATCTTGGGAACTGCTCTAAAGGTGGTCGCCGGAACCCCTGATTTTGACGACTTTGAGCAGCTAAAATTTAAACAACAGCAACTTATTGAGTCCGCTAATAGGCAAGTGGTTATAAATACTCAGGCACAAGAACAAATTAATAAATTACCAGAGACAGTCAACGCCATTATTAGGGATTCAAAAACTAAACAGATTGATACTGGTCACCTTTATGAAACGCTACTCGCAAGAGATAGAATCCTAATTTCAGAGCTGGAAACATTAATGTTGTCGGTCACCCTTGCAAAGATTGGAATAATAAACCCAGCAATTCTTGATTCTGATGATTTAAATAAAACAATCACTGAGCGCTGTACAGGTATAACCATAACTGATCTAATGGAAATAGCAAATGTTAGGGTCCTATTGAATGATAAATTTATGCATTTTCTTATTAAATATCCTAAGCTAGGTTTAGTATTTAAAAAAATAATCTTATATCCCGTTGAGCATAATAATACCATTCTTGATTTTGCTGATGAAAATAACATAGCAAACTGCGGTAATCAAATGGTGTCAATTGGAAATTGTACCGCCACGCTTACAACAACATTCTGCAGGAAGCTGTCTCATATAACATGCGCACAGCAGCTTCATTCTGGCGGCATAGCACATTGCACAACTCGTCCAAGCCATCTTGAACCTCTGACAGTCATTGACGATGGCGTTATCATTATCAATGATGAAACCGCTACAATCAGGACTAGCGATGCCCACGAGCAGATTGTGACGGGAACGTATCTTCTCACGTTTGACGACGAGGTCAGGGTCAACGACTCCTTATATCAGAACCTGAAGAACTATGTAAAGAAGTCTCCAGGCCCAGCATTGTCAACGCTTCTCAACATAACAAGCCATCAGGAAATACTGAGCTTACCATACCTAAAAAGGCTGAGTATGGAAAATTCCCAGTATATTAACGAGATTGGAAAGGGACTGATAAAATGGCCTATGATATCTGGGTTGGTCGCGATTACCTTTTTGGTCCTTTGCTACACCTCGTTCAAGCTTTACAAAAAACATCAGAGGGCTCGGCGCCAACACAACATTCAGGATTTAATTGATGGCCTCAGGAAGTCCGAGGACGTCCTTCACTTAAACGAGGGAGGACTTAACACATCCGCACAGCAACAAGGTGGTTGCCTAGCTAAACATGCATAGTAGTCAGCTCATAGTGCACCATCAGCGGTTTTTGCGTATGCTAAAGAATAAACAACGACACAGCGATCACTGCTTTGGCTGACAACAATGTTGTGGACGTTGCTTCTCTAATATATGACACCAAAAATAAATGCAAGTTCGGCAGTCTCAACGGGTTTAATTTTAATTATAAATTTTTGTTTTGTGAATGATATAGTTAGTTCTATTTTGGAATTCATTTAATAAAGAATATTTTATTAAAACTTATATATATCTATACATGTTTTTCTAATTTTTTTTTTCTTGTTTTCAGTTTTTTTTGTTTTACATACGTTTTGAAATGCTCACCTGGTCACCTTTTTCTTGCCAGTCAATTTACGTGATTTGAGTAGGTTGCTGTCTTAGCACGTACTATGATGTTTAGCTGGTCGAGTTTTTTTTGGAGTATTGTTTTCCAGGGGTGCTATAATTGGTTGTTAATGGGGGTTAATGTCTGCGATTTGTTGGCTTTGGTGTTATAAACGCCTTTAGCCGGTCTTTTGACAACCAGTAGTGCGATTCAGTAACTTTTAACGATCCGACAATCGCTAAATATATCGACAGCTATTATTGTTTGCACTAACGATTGAGTGATTCACTAAGTACAACTTAACGATAGTCGACAAGTCTATTTTTCTATTTATTTAAATTATAAACCAGTGGCATCTCTGGCAAAATAAGCGAAAAGCACAAAGAAGAATAGAAAAAAAAAACAAATCAACACATGTTTGACAGGTTGATTTTATCTATTATTGTGCAAGGTAAGTTAAGTAAAATGTTTATTTATTACTTTTAATTTTGATAACAATTTCTTTATATATTTTTTTAGAATGACAACTACCACAAAAAGAAGTCGCGCCTCAGTGGAACAAATAAACCAATTGGTTGATTTTTTGGTACAAAACGCCGGACTAGCAGGAGGCAAGTTCCAAAAGCACCACGGAAAAGTCGAATGCGACAAGAAGTGGAGCGAATTGACGGAACTGCTTAATAGTCTTGGCGGAGCAGTGAAGTCTGTGGACCAGTGGCACACGGTAAGTAAATATTGTTTTAATATAAGACATTTTACTAAATTTTTTGTATAATAAAGGTATGGAAAGACTTGAAAAGCCGCACCAGCATAAAAGTGCGGGACAGAAAGAGGCAGCAAGCCCTGACTGGCAACAGGCCGATTAGTCAGGAACTTGTCTCGGAGCTGGAAAGGCGTGTGGTTGCCATAATTGGAAGCGACTACATTGAGGGACATGATTCAGTTTTGGAAAATGTCCCAATGGATGAGGTAAGTTGTTTGAAGTGAATTTTCCTAAATGTGTTGATTTTAATTGTTTCCATTATTAGGAGCTTCAACTTCGACTTGAAGATGGAAGTGAAGACTTCATTTTTGAAATGCGGTCATCCATATGTACGCCTGTAAAGACGATTGAGACGCCCAAAACGGCGAAAAACACGCCCCAAAGAGGCTTTAAAAGGAAGTATGTGGAAGATGAGGCCGATACAAAGGCTAAATTTTTGGAAATCGCCAATAAACAGGCAGATGCTTTAAAGGTATTTTTTTTCCAAATTATCTTTTTGTATTTATCTTTGCATATTTTTTAACAGATGCTAGCTGAGTCAAATGCAGTGATTGCCGAAAGCAGCAAAATGATGGCGGAGGCCATAAAAACTATGGGAGAGGGATTGAGTGCAGTCGGCAAGGCATTCAATAATCTTGCAGTTGCAATCAATGGAATGCAATAATTTGTTTTGTTATGTTTGGTATGTTGACGTGTAAGTATTTTGTTTATTTATTTTTCTTCATTTGGTTTAACTCTTTTCTTTATTAACGATAACATTTTTTTTTCATATTGATGTATTTTTTGTGTTAAAAAAACTCTTTTGTTGTAACGAAAATTAAAATGAAATATTTGAAAACTTTTAATGTAAAGCTTAAGCAAGGAAGAGTTTTGAACTAGGCTGTGCCGGATTTATTGTCTTAAAAAAAAAACAATTTTTTGTGATACAAAATATAGTTTATAGTTTTTAATTAAGTTTTTTATAGTTTTTAATTAAGTTTTTTCTAATTTTATGCTTGTGGTTTTTATTTTTAAATACAAAAAAAGTTAAATCGTAATTGTAACTATTACAATTTCACTGTTACAATTGACAATTACAATTTAACTATTATTTTGTGTTTATATTTTAAAATAATAGCCACAAACATAAAATTAGAAAAAAACTTAATTGATTCTATTGTATTGTCCGTCACTATATGTACAATGTACATACATATTTCATATATATATATAATATATTTGATATTTAAATTTTTTTAATCACAAAGTGAATGTTGTTTTTGTTTTATTATTATTTAAATGTATTTAATTTTGTATTTTTATGTTTGAACTAGAATTTTTCTTTTTTTAATTGTTTTTGTTGATTTATTTGAAAATAAAATATTGAATTGAATATGCTATTTCATTTTTATTTATATAAAAAGTTTTTTTAAATAAAAGCAAATATATTTTCATTACATTATGATTTTTATTTATGTAAAAAAATTTGCTATAACTCGTTCTTGAACACGTTTTGCTGTCGAGGATGGTGCGCCTTGGGTTACCAAATTACCACTTGTTTGAGGCTCTAATAGTTCATCTTCAGTCCCGTTTCTTTGTACTGCTAAATTAACGTTGTGTAACACAGCGCATGCGCGACAACTTCATTTGACAGTGTACTTTGACATTCTTCTATAGGATGTAGGTGATGTTTATCCTATTTAGGCTGCCCGCCCCTTATGACATTTTGCAGTCATACATGACAGTATGTTTGCCTACGAAACTTTTCATACTATCCCTTAACTTATTTCACCAACTATTCGTTTTTTGCTTACATTTCAACCAATAAATCAATTAATTAGCACATTTTGCGATTCACTTTACAATTTACATGTTCAAATTTATTTGAATTAAAAAATTACAATTATTTGTCTATCTGTAATATATAAATATATGTATAATATATAATCTTGAAACTAAGAAACAAATATAGTAACACGATGATAGTTAAATAATTAAACGTTTAAAGCAAAAATTATTTTTGAACTTTCAGCCAATGATTGTTACTTTATACGTTTGTATACCTGTAGGGATTTAGTTCGACATTACAAGAACGACATTTTCTTTACAATAATTTATTATAATTAAATGTTTGATTTTATAGTATTAAGCTTGAGATCATTTATTTTATTTAGATTAATAATTTTAAATTATTTTAGTCATTTCATGTACCTTGAATATATTATGAAATATCATATACTTTTGATTTATTTTATCTTTATATCGTTACTTTGTTTGTATATACATTTAATTTTTTTTTGTTTATTTGATTTATCTACCTATCATTTTGTTCGTTACTCATTTATTTTATTATTTATCTTAGTTGTATAAGAAAAATATTATTTATTTATCGTATTATTGTTTTTAGATGGCAAGTTTTATTTGGATTATTTTGTTTATGTTAATAGTATTAATTTGATTTTAGGATTTTCATACCCATTAATTTGGTTTTTTTTTTATTTAATTTTTTTTTTTTGTTGGTTATTGTTTATCGTTATATCTTATATGTTCAAATCTCACTTCATCTAATTCGTTATTTGAGTAAATTCATCACTACTTTGTGTTTATATATAATTTTTCATTTATATGAGTTCAAATTGAAATTAATCTAAGTTGAATCATATACATAAATATATATATATATATATATATATTTAGCTTAATCTATTTTCTAACGTTATATATATTTTTTTTTGCTTCCTTTTTTTTTAATCTCTATATATTTTCCTATCTTTTAAGGATTTAAGGTTAGGTTGCTTTGTACTATCGGAAAGTCAACTGAAGGTCAGATGTCTGAATTAATGTTAACGGTTTTTTTATATATATAATTTAACACGATCTCGATTGTCCCACTCTAACAATACTGTGAGCAAGTAGTTCTGTGCAAATAGGCTATGACACAATTAGCATACGAATATGTTTATATGTCTTTTGTGTTATAAAAATATAAATAAAAGTTCAGTTCTTTAACAGAGCCCATATATAGAACAACAAATATTTAACTGGCGCCCAACGTCAAAAACCTATGGTTTAAAAAAAAGACGTAAAAAATATATAATTGAAAAATTGGTATTTTGATATTTTGTCAAATTAAGAAAATATTTTTTTTCAAACGGCAAAAAGAAAACATTACAACAAATAAAAAGAAGATTGATGTCAAAGAAGGAAGATTACTGAAGAAATTTCATCAACGTTGTAAAATAGCCTGAAGCGCAAGATTAGAAAACAGTACAACAATTTGCTTTATCATAAATACAAAGTGTAAACTCCACAAGAGGTCACTAGAGCTGCGAAATAGCCTGACACGCAAATAAAAAGAAGATTGATGCCAAAGAAAGAAGATTACTGACGAAATTTCATCAACGCAGTAAAATAGCCTGAATCGCAAGATTAGAAAATATTACAACAATTTGCTTTATCATAAATACGAAGTGTAAACTTCACAAGAGGTCACTAGAGCTGCGAAATAGCCTGACACGCAAATAAAAAGAAGATTGCTGTCAAAGAAGGAGGATCGCTGAAGAAATTTCACCAACGCTGTAGAATAGCTTGAATTGCAAGATTGGAATGAACCAGAGCAGATAAGATAATTTGTAAGATTTTAGGTAACTTTTAAGTGATTTAATAATCGAAATAATTTTAAACGGGACTAATTTAAAAGAAATTGTAAATTTCTGTGCTGCGGTTTGCGTCTAATTAGAAAAAACTGAAAATTAATCTTTTTTCGGAAGAATTTCACATTTTGCGGTAGTAAATTGGAACATTTTTTTTATGAACGACCAATACTTAGATCAAGAGATCGAACTTTTGGCAGAAAATTTAAGTAGAATTCCTGTTAATAGAAGAGCAGGGAATAGTATAAACATGACAACTACAGATGACATACATGCTATCGTTGAGACTGATATTGCGGTAGCTTTAAATACACAAAAAAGTGTATTTGAAGCGCAATTAAATGAATTAAAAAAACGAGTTGAGACACTTGCGTGCCCGATTCCTGAAATAGAATCTTACAAAGAGATCGAGATTATTACTGGACGTAACTGTGACGAACCCCTGGACATTATAAAGTCGTTACCAGAGTTTGAGGGTAGGCATGAAACTTATGTGTCGTGGCGACAAGCGGCACATACTGCCTATAAGATATATGAGAGTTACGATGGAAGCTCCAGACATTATCAGGCAGTAGCCATTATTAGGAATAAAGTAAAAGGACCAGCTGACATGGTGCTCTCCTCTTTTAACACAGTCCTTAATTTTAATTAGTTATCACTCGCCTTGATTTCACGTATTCAGACAAGCGTCCGATCTTTCTTATAGAACAAGAGCTTTCCACGCTCCGACAGGGAACTTGACACTTTTACAGTTTTATGATGAAGTAGAGAAGAAATTAACTCTTCTTACAAACAAGACAATTATGACATATGACGGACCTATTGCTGCATCGATTAATGCTAAATACAGAATGGATGCACTACGGGTGTTCGTTTCAGGTACGAATAGGGAATTAAGTAATGTACTTTTTTCAGCAACGATTTGCCGTCAGCTCTACCATTGGCTCAAGAAGTTCAATCTAATCATGAGAGGTACCTGTTTGCTACAAATTACTCCAAATCACGCGAGGATAAAGAGAAACAACGAGGTGAATCACAATCTCTAGCCGGTATATCAAACAAAAATCCCCATTTTATAACCGACAAGGACTTGGCAGTAAAAATTCGCAAAGACGTGACGCAAAAGAACCAAGGGACGTAGATGAATCAACACGCTTTATGCAGTTAACACGATTCCAATCAAATAACTTCGGCCCTCCTCAAAGTCAATACAAGAACTACACTTCAATTCAGCAATTTAATAATCAGACAAATGCACAGAAAAGACCGAATAGCGGTACGGCTAGATTCACTGGGCCATAACAATAGAGAGTTAATATGCTTTCCCTAGAAGTCCCTCAGCCGGAGTCGGAGTATTCTGCACTATCACATTCTGAAACAGACAATATTGACATTGAAGCATCAGAATATGACCATATTAATTTTTTAAGAATAACTCCCTGCTACCATACATAGAGCGATCTGTAGCGGGGAAAACAATCAAACTATTAATAGATACTGGCGCCTCAAAAAATTATATTAAACCTATAAAAGGTTTGAAACATGTGGTTCCAGTAGATTGTCCATTTGTAGTGAAATCTATTCACGGGTCTACTACCATTAAAGAAAAATGTGTCGCTAATATTTTCGACACTAATACCATATTTTTCATTCTCCCTTCACTCTCGACGTTTGATGGCATTCTCGGCCTCGAGTTGTTAACACAGACGAGTGCCACATTAGACTTCAAAAAAAAAGAGAAAAGAACTAGGATAGGAATAGAAAATATGCTATTTTTAAAAAGCTCAAACGTGAGTTTCACGAATATCGAGGATATAGAAGTGCCGCCGGTAATAACAGAGAAATTTAGGGAAGCTCTCAAAAGTTTGTCGCAAGTTTTTGCAAATCCTAACGAATCACTCCCCTTCAACACTAATAGTGTTGCCACTATTCGTACCAGTAGTAGTGATCCAGTTTATTCTAAGCTATACCCGTACCCAATGGGCGTATCACACTTTGTGAATAATGAGGTTAAGGATCTATTAAGAAACGGTGTGATAAGACCGTCAAGATCACCATACAACAACCCAATTTGGGTTGTAGACAAGAAAGGGAAAGATGAGCATGGAAATACGAAAAAGCGTCTTGTAATAGATTTCAGGAAACTAAATAGTATAACCATTGATGACAAATACCCCATTCCGGAAGTTAGGGTGATTCTTTCAAATCTTTATAAAGCAAAATTTTTCACGACGATTGATCTTAAATCAGGCTTTCACCAGATTTTACTCGCAGAACAGGACAGGGAGAAGACAGCTTTCTCAATTGGGAATGGGAAGTATGAATTTTGTCGGCTACCCTTCGGTCTAAAAAATGCCCCTAGCGTATTCCAAAGAGACATAGATGACGTCTTGAGAGAACAAATTGGAAAAACATGTTATGTTTATGTTGATGACGTCATAATTTTTTCAGAGAATTTAGAAGACCATGTTAAGCATATATCGTGGGTTTTAAAAAAATTGTACGAGGCCAACATGAGAGTTGCTAAGGAAAATCACACTTTTTTAAGGAAAGTGTGGAATATTTCGGCTTCATTGTCTCTAGAGGCGGGATCAAAACGAGCCCAGAGAAAGTTGAAGCGATACGTAACTTTGAACAACCGTCAACACTTTTTAATGTCAGGTCATTTTTAGGTCTTGCAAGTTACTATAGTGGCTTCATTAAAGATTTTGCAATAATAGCAAAGCCTTTAACTCATATTTTGAAAGGCGAAAACAGTAAAGTCAGTGCTTCTCAATCGAAAAAGATAACAATACAGTTGAATGAGGAACAGCTCCAAGCGTTTGAAAAGTTAAGGGAGATTTTTGTTTCTGAAGATGTAATGTTGCTTTATCCGGACTTTAAGAAATCATTTGACTTGACAACTGACGCGTCCGCACTGGGCTTAGGAGCAGTACTCTCCCAAAACGGTAGACCGATAACCATGATATCCAGGACCTTAAAGGATAGAGAGTTTAACTATGCGACGAACGAGCGCGAATTATTGGCTATTGTTTGGGCCCTTCAAAAGTTAAGAAATTATCTATATGGATTATACTGATCACCAACCGCTTACTTTTTCCGTTTCTGATAGAAACCCAAATGCTAAAATCAAACGTTGGATGGCATTTGTAGAAGAACACAATGCAAAAATTTTTCATAAGCCAGGCCGAGAAAATTATGTTGCCGATGCGCTTTCACGCCATAATATCCATTTGCTAGAGCAAGAAGTCTTCTCAGATATTGCTGCAGTGCATAGCGAATTATCTTTGACACATACAATTTACACCAATGAAAAACCGGTAAATTGTTTTAGGAACCAAATAACCTTACGAGAAGTGAATGTTTCTGCGCACCGTAAATTTATTGTTTTTTCGGAGAAAATTCGTCATATTGACTTTAGTGACAATTATTCTCTGATCGACGAAGTTAAACTAGCGGTAAACCCTAGTTCCGTGAACGGCACTTCCAACACTAGCACGTGTCCAAGACGAATTAGTCAGGTGTTTTCCTTCCACTAAATTTTGGTATTGTAAGACCATGGTCCAAGACATTATTAACAAGAGCGAACAAAAAGAGATAGTCGTCACTGAACACAACCGTGCCCATAGAGCGGTTCAGGAGAATGTCAAGCAGATTCTTGCTGATTACTATTTCCCAAAGATGGTCAGGTTGACGAACGAAGTAGTTGCCAATTGTAAGATCTGCACAAGAGCCAAATATGATAGACATCCCAAAAAACAGAAACTTGGAGCAACACCGATTCCATCTTTTGTAGGTGAGATGCTGCATATTGACATATTTTCTACAGACAGAAAATACTTTCTCACATGTGTTGATAAATTTTCTAAAATTGCAGTCGTTCAGCCAATACCATCTCGGACTATTTTAGATTTAAAAGGTCCAATCATACAATTAATGAACCTTTTTCCAGACACGAAGGATATCTATTATGACAATGAACCGTCATTGAAATCCGAAACAATTAAATCTCTATTAAGAGACCAATTTGGTGTGAATATCGTGAATGCACCGCCGCTTCACAGCACTTCTAACGGGCAAGTCGAGCGTTTCCACAGCACTATTTCAGAATTTGCAAGATGTCTCAAATTAGAAGGAAAAATAAGCGATACTATTGATCTTATTTTGCTAGCAACCGTAAAATATAATAGGACAGTCCATTCCGTGACGAAAACAAGACCAATAAATGTTATTCACTCACCTTCACCCGATATTAGGGAACACATAAAAGAAAAAAATAGTAAAAGCGCAGCAGACATCGTTAAAAAAAACAATATTTCTAGGCAGGATAGAACATTTCATGTGGGAGAGTCTGTGCTCGTCAGGAATAATAAAAGACTTGGAAATAACTATAAGCCTTTGTATACAGAAGAAGTCGTAGAGGCAGATTTGGGAACAACGGTTCTTATTAAAGGGAGGGTGGTTCACAAGGACAACTTAAGATGTGAAAATTTACATTTTTTTAATTTATTTAATTTTGCTTTAAATTTGATAGCTGTTTTATGTTTTCTTTATGGTGTTAAAGATAAATTGGCAGATTTTGTCAATAAAACTGTCAAAAGCTCAAATATCGAACAGATCAGTATTGGTAATTTATGTAAGATACTACCTGCACTAATTAAAAACTAACATTTTCTGATGCCAACCACACGTGCAAAAATATTGATCTAAAACACAGATTTTTGGAAAGTATCGTTTGTTTATATTTGATTTAATAATAGTTTATTACACTTTTAGAATGCAGGAAAATTTTACTTTTAAAAAAAATTAACATTATTTGATGCCAAACACATGTGCAAAAATATTGATCGTAAAACACAGACTTTTGGAAAGTATCGTTCGTTTATATTTGATTAAATAATGGTTTATTAAATATTGATCGTAAAACACAGACTTTTGGGAAGTATCGTTCGTTTATATTTGATTAAATAATGGTTTATTACACCTGTAGAATGTAAGAAAATTACACTTTTTCCCACCAACACGACGGAACTATTTTGCACCTCGCCAGGGATAACAACGATTGTTACTTGTGGAAATCGTGTACTCACAATAAGGAAGTCAATAAGTCGTCACTGTCTCGATGACGCCATTGATAGATTCAAGGGGCCCGAGGACGGTTCAAACATAAGTGAGGGAGGAGTTAACACGATCTCGATTGTCACACTCTAACAATACTGTGAGCAAGTAGTTCTGTACAAATAGGCTATGACACAATTAGCATACGAATATTTTTATATGTCTTTTGTGTTATAAAAAAATAAATAAAAGTTCAGTTTTTTAACAGAGCCCATATATAGAACAACAAATATTTAACTTATAAGTTAACACATCCGCACAGCAACAAGGTGGTTGCCTAGCTTAACATGCATAGTTGTCAGCTCATAGTGCTCCATCAGCGGTTTTTGCGTATGCTAAAGAATAAACAACGACACAGCGATCACTGCTTTGGCTGACAACAATGTTGTGGACGTTGCTTGTCTAATATATGACACCAAAAATAAATGCAAGTTCGGCAGTCTCAACGGGTTTAATTTTAATTATAAATTTTTGTTTTGTGAATGATATAGTTAGTTCTATTTTGGAATTCATTTAATAAAGAATAATTTATTAAAACTTGCGCCCAACGGCGTATGAACCAAAGCCAAGTCGTTTAAATTTATTTAAATTTCTCCACACCAAGTGCAAATAAAAAGGTTTTTACGTCAGACCGACGGGAAACAAAAAGCACAGTATAAAATAGCTAAGCAGAACATTGGTAACAGCAGTAGTTTGCTTTATTAAACTTCTACGTCGGATCGACAGAAAACAGAAAAGCAGCAATATAACATCGCTAAGCAGAACATTGGTAACAACAACAACTTACTCCATTAAATTTCTACGTCAAATCAACGGGAACAGAACAAAAACATATAACATCAATAAGCAGAACAGTGGCTACAGCAGCAGCTTACAATACGAGAAACAATCAGCAACAGCGGCAAAGGCAGACGTCATTAGGATACGTTAAGTAAATAAATCAAGATAAAATGTAAGTAGACGCTCAGTGAAAAAGTGAAATTAATTTTGGAAAAAAATAAAAATACAAAGATTAAAGTAAAAAAAAAAAGACTGAAAAAATTTTAAAGTTTTGCCATTATAAAAAAAAAAACCAAATGTAGTTGTTATCATTACAATTTGTGAATTAACCAATCTTTGTAAGAAAGTGAATTTCCCTTATGACTGACAGTGATTTGGAAGAAATCTCTACAGAATTAGCAGCTAGATTACAACCAATAAGCCGTACAACCCGCGATTCAAATTGGTGGTCGAATAGAAATCAGGAAATGGCACTTAATGCAGACGAATTGAGGCAGGTAGTAGAGGCCGCCGTGAACAGCGCGCTGGCAGTTCAGGAAAGGAATTTTGAGCAAAAATTGTTAGAAGCTACAAACAGATTAGCTAACTCGACGGTTTCTTCACCACAAGTAGAAGTGTATAGGGATGCAGAAATCGATAATAGAATAGGGTGTGACGAACCTTTGGATATAGTAAAATCGTTACCAGACTTTGACGGCAAACATGAAACATACGTTTCTTGGCGAAAAGCGGCGCATACAGCGTACAAAATTTTTGAACAATATCAAGGCAGCTCAAAACACTACCAAGCCCTAGGGATTATTAGAAACAAAGTCAAGGGTTCGGCGGACATGGTGCTATCATCATTCGACACACCTCTGAATTTCAAGGCAATTATTAACAGGCTAGATTTTACTTACGCTGACAAGCGCCCAATATATCTCATCGAGCAAGAAATATCGACCCTTCGACAAGCAAATATGACATTACTACAATACTACGATGAAGTAGAAAAAAAACGTACTCTTTTAATAAATAAGACGATAATGTCGTATGACAGTGTAGTGGCCGCGTCGCTAAATGAAAAATACAGACAAGACGACTTGCGTGTTTTTATTTCAGGAACAAAGAAGTCTTTAAGCGACGTTCTTTTTTCGGCTCGTCCAAAGGACCTGCCATCCGCTCTGGCGCTGGCTCAAGAAGTCGAGTCAAAGCACGAGCGATTTCTATTTGCAACAAATTATGCGAGAAGCGTAGAAGATAAGGCACATAGACTTGAACAAAGGCAACAAAGCCCCAGAAATTTTGTTTCAAATGACTATCGACAGGGAAAAAATCCTTACTTTAATAGACAGCGACAACAAAACAATTTAGGCCCTACAAAGCAAGATGTTGTTCAACCAATGGATGTTGATCCTTCATCAAAATTTATGCAACCGACACAATACCAGGCAAATCAACAATTTCAATACCAAAATACTCAAGCCCTGGGACAAGTTTTTAAGAGGTCGAATAGCGGCACAGCCAGGTTCACCGGACCCAAACATCAGAGGGTCAACAACCTGTCACAGGAAGAGATCTCAGGAGATCATCCAGAGCAAGAATATCAACACCTAGCAGAAATAGAGGCAACAGATATAGAAAATGAAATCGAAGAATATGACCTAATTAATTTTTTAGACAAGATTCCTTGCTACCGTATGTAGAGAGAACGATAGCAGGGAAAAAATGAGATTGCTAATTGACACGGGTGCCTCTAAAAATTATATAAAACCTTTAAAGGAACCAAACTTTGTATCAAAAGTAAATAATCCATTTATTGTAAAGTCTCTTCACGGGAATAATATTGTAGAAAAAAAATGCACTATGCGGCTTTTTAATGTTAACACAACATTTTTTTTGCTCCCCGATCTAACTACCTTCGATGGAATAATCGGGCTAGATTTTTTATATCAAACAAATGCAATTTTGGACTTTAGAAATAAACGACTGAGATCTAGTACTGAATCTGAAAATATGAAATTTTTAAAATGCCTTAGTGTAAATTTTACTAACATAGATGATATTGAGGTACCCCAGCAAATTGAAAAACAATTTCAGAAAATGATAAAAAAAACGTATCGGTGTTTTTGCGGACCCAAACGAGGCACTCCCTTTTAATACTAGGATTGTTGCTACCATTCGCACAGAAGATGAGGACCCGATATATTCTAAATTATACCCTTACCCGATGGGTGTATCAGACTTTGTAAATTCCGAAATGCGAAGTATGCTTAAAGACGGCATAATTCGACCATCCAGGTCACCGTACAATAACCCAGTATGGGTGGTTGACAAGAAAGGTACGGACGCACAGGGAAATGCAAAGAAGCGTTTGGTAATAGATTTTAGAAAGTTGAATTCAAAGACCATAGATGACAAATATCCGATACCAAATGTTGTGGCTATTCTACCAAATCTCGGGAAGGCTAAGTTTTTCACAACCCTTGACTTGAAATCAGGATTTCAATAAATTTTGTTGGCTGAAAAGGATAGGGAAAAAACAGCATTTTCGGTGGGCAATGGAAAATACGAGTTTTGTAGGCTCCCCTTTGGGCTGAAGAACGCGCCTAGTATTTTTCAAAGAGCAATAGATGACGTGCTCCGAGATCAAATAGGGAAATCATGCTATGTTTATGTTGATGATGTGATCATCTTCTCGGAAAGTATGGAGGGGCATGTTGAGCATATAGCATGGGTGTTGGATAGGTTAAATGAAGCTAACATGAGAGTTTCACGCGAAAAGTCAAATTTTTTTAAAAAACAGGTTGAGTATCTGGGTTTTGTGGTATGCGAAAAGGGTATTACAACGAGTCCTAGCAAAATAGAGACGATTAAAAATTACGAGCGGCCCACCACACTATTTAATGTTCGTTCCTTATTGGGCTTGTCAAGTTATTACAGGTGTTTTATCAAGGATTTTGCATCTGTAGCCAGACCACTGACTAACATACTAAAAGGGGAGAACGGCAATGTGAGCGCTACCCGGTCAAAGAAAATACCAGTACGCCTTAACGAGGAACAGTACCAGGCATTTGAAAAGCTGAAAAGGGTTCTCACATTTCTTGTTGCTCTATCCGGATTACAATAAGTCATTTGACCTGACAACGGACGCTTCTTCTTTGGGTATTGGGGCGGTCTTGTCGCAGGACGGAAAACCGATTACCATGATATCCAGAACCCTGAACCAACGAGCGAGGGTTGCTTGCTATAGTGTGGGCTTTGAAATATCTCAGAAACTATCTGTACGGTGTAAGGAATTTGAATATTTACACTGACCATCAGCCACTTACGTTCGCAGTTTCGGATCGAAACTCAAACGCGAAAATAAAACGATGGAAGGCATTTATAGACGAGCATAACGCACATATTTTCTATAAGCCTGGAAAGGAAAATTTCGTCGCGGATGCTCTATCGCGGCAAAACATTCATGCTCTTGAAGAGGAGGCACAGTCTGACCGTGCAACAATACACAGTGAACAATCCCTGACCTACACAATTGAATCAACCGAAAAGCCTGTAAATTGTTTTCGAAATCAGATAATAATAGAACAGAGCGAAGTTCCCTCGACACGTAAGATAATTATGTTTGGTGAGAAAACCAGACATCTCATAAATTTTTCCAATAGAGAAAACTTCATGCAGATAGTCTACGATGCAGTTTAAAAAGATATAGTGAACGCGATTCACTGCGAACTGCCAATACTGGCATTCATACAGAATAACCTAGTAAAAACTTTTCCAACAACAACTTTTTGATATATTTAACAAAAGTGAACAAAAGGAAATAGTAGTCACTGAACATAACAGGGCGCATAGAGCCGCTCAAGAAAATACGAAGCAAATTTTGCAGGATTATTTTTTTCCGAAGATGACCCGTTTGGCTAATGAAATTGTCGCAAATTGCAAAATTTGCAGAAAAGCTAAATATGACCGACACCCAAAAAAGCATATTATAGGCGAAACGCGCATTCCTTCTCACGTAAGCGAAATATTACATATCGACATATATATAAATTTTTTCTAACCTGTATTGACAAGTTTTCAAAATTCGCGATTGTTCAACCCATTGACTCTAGAACAATAGTAGATATAGAACCACCAATCTTACAGTTAATGAATTTTTACCCCCACGTAAAAACGGTATATTGCGATAATGAACCCTCTCTGAACTCAGGAACGATTCGGTCTCTTTTATTAAATCGCTTTGACTTGCAAATTGTAAATGCGCCACCGCTCCACAGCACGTCGAATGGGCAGGTGGAAAGATTTCATAGTACTCTTGCGGAAATTGCAAGATGTTTGAAAATCGAAAGAAACTTAAATGACACAGTCGAACTGATACTTCAAGCGACAATAGAGTACAACAAGACTATCCACTCGGTGACAAAAAAACGGCCCATTGACATAGTCCATGCATTCCCGCCGGAATTCGAGGCAGAGATTAGGGAAAGGGTAAATAGGGCCCAGGACGTTCAAATGCAAAGACTGAATGAGACAAGACAGAATAGAACCTTCCAAAGGGGTGACAAAGTACTTGTAAAAACAAACAGGAGATTGGGAAATAAACTAACAGCTCTATATATAGAGGAAGAAATAGAAGCTGATCTGGGAACGACGGTTCTAATAAAAGGGACGGCGGTCCATAAGGACAATTTAAGATAAGTTTCTTAATTTATGCTTTTTCATTTAGGATTTTGATTGCGCTGTTTCTTGTCGCGACAACAACCGCCAAGCTGACCGACTATTCAAATTCAGACTACATACCTCTGACAGATGGTGACGTAGTAATATGGCAGGGATATGAATATTTGCGGCACTCATCAAACCTTACCATGTATTCAGAAATGGCAGAAGAAACCAAGTTGTTGACGAACCATTTTCCCCAGTCACACATGAAAAAAATACTTGACGCCAACATAGGTCATATCAATACGCTTTTGGAAACAGTAAACATCCACCACAGATATGCCAGAAGCGTCAACATCTTGGGAACTGCTCTAAAGGTGGTCGCCGGAACCCCTGATTTTGACGACTTTGAGCAGCTAAAATTTAAACAACAGCAACTTATTGAGTCCGCTAATAGGCAAGTGGTTATAAATACTCAGGCACAAGAACAAATTAATAAATTACCAGAGACAGTCAACGCCATTATTAGGGATTCAAAAACTAAACAGATTGATACTGGTCACCTTTATGAAACGCTACTCGCAAGAGATAGAATCCTAATTTCAGAGCTGGAAACATTAATGTTGTCGGTCACCCTTGCAAAGATTGGAATAATAAACCCAGCAATTCTTGATTCTGATGATTTAAATAAAACAATCACTGAGCGCTGTACAGGTATAACCATAACTGATCTAATGGAAATAGCAAATGTTAGGGTCCTATTGAATGATAAATTTATGCATTTTCTTATTAAATATCCTAAGCTAGGTTTAGTATTTAAAAAAATAATCTTATATCCCGTTGAGCATAATAATACCATTCTTGATTTTGCTGATGAAAATAACATAGCAAACTGCGGTAATCAAATGGTGTCAATTGGAAATTGTACCGCCACGCTTACAACAACATTCTGCAGGAAGCTGTCTCATATAACATGCGCACAGCAGCTTCATTCTGGCGGCATAGCACATTGCACAACTCGTCCAAGCCATCTTGAACCTCTGACAGTCATTGACGATGGCGTTATCATTATCAATGATGAAACCGCTACAATCAGGACTAGCGATGCCCACGAGCAGATTGTGACGGGAACGTATCTTCTCACGTTTGACGACGAGGTCAGGGTCAACGACTCCTTATATCAGAACCTGAAGAACTATGTAAAGAAGTCTCCAGGCCCAGCATTGTCAACGCTTCTCAACATAACAAGCCATCAGGAAATACTGAGCTTACCATACCTAAAAAGGCTGAGTATGGAAAATTCCCAGTATATTAACGAGATTGGAAAGGGACTGATAAAATGGCCTATGATATCTGGGTTGGTCGCGATTACCTTTTTGGTCCTTTGCTACACCTCGTTCAAGCTTTACAAAAAACATCAGAGGGCTCGGCGCCAACACAACATTCAGGATTTAATTGATGGCCTCAGGAAGTCCGAGGACGTCCTTCACTTAAACGAGGGAGGACTTAACACATCCGCACAGCAACAAGGTGGTTGCCTAGCTAAACATGCATAGTAGTCAGCTCATAGTGCACCATCAGCGGTTTTTGCGTATGCTAAAGAATAAACAACGACACAGCGATCACTGCTTTGGCTGACAACAATGTTGTGGACGTTGCTTCTCTAATATATGACACCAAAAATAAATGCAAGTTCGGCAGTCTCAACGGGTTTAATTTTAATTATAAATTTTTGTTTTGTGAATGATATAGTTAGTTCTATTTTGGAATTCATTTAATAAAGAATATTTTATTAAAACTTATATATATCTATACATGTTTTTCTAATTTTTTTTTTCTTGTTTTCAGTTTTTTTTGTTTTACATACGTTTTGAAATGCTCACCTGGTCACCTTTTTCTTGCCAGTCAATTTACGTGATTTGAGTAGGTTGCTGTCTTAGCACGTACTATGATGTTTAGCTGGTCGAGTTTTTTTTGGAGTATTGTTTTCCAGGGGTGCTATAATTGGTTGTTAATGGGGGTTAATGTCTGCGATTTGTTGGCTTTGGTGTTATAAACGCCTTTAGCCGGTCTTTTGACAACCAGTAGTGCGATTCAGTAACTTTTAACGATCCGACAATCGCTAAATATATCGACAGCTATTATTGTTTGCACTAACGATTGAGTGATTCACTAAGTACAACTTAACGATAGTCGACAAGTCTATTTTTCTATTTATTTAAATTATAAACCAGTGGCATCTCTGGCAAAATAAGCGAAAAGCACAAAGAAGAATAGAAAAAAAAAACAAATCAACACATGTTTGACAGGTTGATTTTATCTATTATTGTGCAAGGTAAGTTAAGTAAAATGTTTATTTATTACTTTTAATTTTGATAACAATTTCTTTATATATTTTTTTAGAATGACAACTACCACAAAAAGAAGTCGCGCCTCAGTGGAACAAATAAACCAATTGGTTGATTTTTTGGTACAAAACGCCGGACTAGCAGGAGGCAAGTTCCAAAAGCACCACGGAAAAGTCGAATGCGACAAGAAGTGGAGCGAATTGACGGAACTGCTTAATAGTCTTGGCGGAGCAGTGAAGTCTGTGGACCAGTGGCACACGGTAAGTAAATATTGTTTTAATATAAGACATTTTACTAAATTTTTTGTATAATAAAGGTATGGAAAGACTTGAAAAGCCGCACCAGCATAAAAGTGCGGGACAGAAAGAGGCAGCAAGCCCTGACTGGCAACAGGCCGATTAGTCAGGAACTTGTCTCGGAGCTGGAAAGGCGTGTGGTTGCCATAATTGGAAGCGACTACATTGAGGGACATGATTCAGTTTTGGAAAATGTCCCAATGGATGAGGTAAGTTGTTTGAAGTGAATTTTCCTAAATGTGTTGATTTTAATTGTTTCCATTATTAGGAGCTTCAACTTCGACTTGAAGATGGAAGTGAAGACTTCATTTTTGAAATGCGGTCATCCATATGTACGCCTGTAAAGACGATTGAGACGCCCAAAACGGCGAAAAACACGCCCCGAAGAGGCTTTAAAAGGAAGTATGTGGAAGATGAGGCCGATACAAAGGCTAAATTTTTGGAAATCGCCAATAAACAGGCAGATGCTTTAAAGGTATTTTTTTTCCAAATTATCTTTTTGTATTTATCTTTGCATATTTTTTAACAGATGCTAGCTGAGTCAAATGCAGTGATTGCCGAAAGCAGCAAAATGATGGCGGAGGCCATAAAAACTATGGGAGAGGGATTGAGTGCAGTCGGCAAGGCATTCAATAATCTTGCAGTTGCAATCAATGGAATGCAATAATTTGTTTTGTTATGTTTGGTATGTTGACGTGTAAGTATTTTGTTTATTTATTTTTCTTCATTTGGTTTAACTCTTTTCTTTATTAACGATAACATTTTTTTTTCATATTGATGTATTTTTTGTGTTAAAAAAACTCCTTTGTTGTAACGAAAATTAAAATGAAATATTTGAAAACTTTTAATGTAAAGCTTAAGCAAGGAAGAGTTTTGAACTAGGCTGTGCCGGATTTATTGTCTTAAAAAAAAAACAATTTTTTGTGATACAAAATATAGTTTATAGTTTTTAATTAAGTTTTTTATAGTTTTTAATTAAGTTTTTTCTAATTTTATGCTTGTGGTTTTTATTTTTAAATACAAAAAAAGTTAAATCGTAATTGTAACTATTACAATTTCACTGTTACAATTGACAATTACAATTTAACTATTATTTTGTGTTTATATTTTAAAATAATAGCCACAAACATAAAATTAGAAAAAAACTTAATTGATTCTATTGTATTGTCCGTCACTATATGTACAATGTACATACATATTTCATATATATATATAATATATTTGATATTTAAATTTTTTTAATCACAAAGTGAATGTTGTTTTTGTTTTATTATTATTTAAATGTATTTAATTTTGTATTTTTATGTTTGAACTAGAATTTTTCTTTTTTTAATTGTTTTTGTTGATTTATTTGAAAATAAAATATTGAATTGAATATGCTATTTCATTTTTATTTATATAAAAAGTTTTTTAAATAAAAGCAAATATATTTTCATTACATTATGATTTTTATTTATGTAAAAAAATTTGCTATAACTCGTTCTTGAACACGTTTTGCTGTCGAGGATGGTGCGCCTTGGGTTACCAAATTACCACTTGTTTGAGGCTCTAATAGTTCATCTTCAGTCCCGTTTCTTTGTACTGCTAAATTAACGTTGTGTAACACAGCGCATGCGTTCACTACTTTTCCAGCAAATCCGGGATCGTACAACAACGTTCTTTGCTGCGATAAGCATCTCCATGTTGCTTTCAGGACACCAAAGAGTCGTTCGATTGGGTTGCGAGCTTTGCACAGTGCCTCGTTGTAGCGAAACTTAGGACTCCCTTCTGGTTGGTTCGGTAGAGGAGTCATCAGCCACGGCTCCAACGGGTATCCAGAATCACCTGTAGATGAGATTTTCGTAGTAATATTAGATGAAAAACTGTGTAATGGACAAATTTTAATTGTTATAAATAAAAATAATTTATTATTAAAAAAACTTACCAATTAAAAACATGTTGTAATCTCCAATTTCGAAATTTCTCTGCATAACTCTCCGCACTGCCGAAGAGCTCCAAATGTAGGAATCGTGCCGCGCTCCCGGATATTTTGCATTTACATTTAATATTTTTAGAGTTGGGTCACATATCTGCAAGTAAAAAAAAGGTAAAATTATTGTCGATTCCTTTATGAAATTTTTCTTTTGCCATTTGCACATTGATTGAGTGGTAGCCATGATGGTTGACATAGGCCTCCTCATGATTTTTCGGGGCCAAAATCGAGACATGCGTGCAATCAAGGGCCCCGATAGTGCCTCCTACAAAAGGTGAGAGTGCTGAAGCAAATATTGTTTTTGCACCTTGACGTTCCACTTCCGTCATTGGAAACCTCACCTTGGCACAAAACATTTCGGTATTTATTGCATCCGTTACCTGATGTATGCAACGGCTTATGGACGACTGGCCCATAGCAATTCCCCACTGTTCCCCTACAGGCTGTTGGTAGCACCCAGTTGCGTAGAAACGCAGAGCAGTGAGTACCTAGCATTATGAATTTTTATAAATTCCATTGAGGCTTAAAAATAACTCGACTTACCTTTTTTCAGTTGATATTGCCGTTATTCTGGAACCTTTTAACTTATTATTAAGCTCAATAACAAGGTCTTCGACCAATTCCGGACTTAACCTATAAAGTTTTTTAAACTCCGTTGCTGTTAGATCAAACGGGTTGTCCAAGTCTCGGAGATCACGGCGATTTACTACTGGAGCGTTCAAAACGGGCTCATCTTGCGACAAATCGTACGCTAAATACTCAAACGACATTTTAACTTATTAGCTTTAACTTTTTAACAATTGCATAAACAACACAAAAATATTTGTCGTTTAGATAACAACAACAGCTGACTTTAACAATACCGAATATCGTTTAAAAATGTTAGTGAAAAGCAAAATCGTTAAAATTGTCGTTTACTTATTTAAACGATTCGATTATCGTTAAAACAAGTTACTGAATACCAAAATCGATAAAATTGTTGTTATCTTTTTTTAACGATTCGATTATCGTTAAAAAAAAGTTACTGAATCGCGCTGCAGGTGTCTCGGTATATCCTACCACCGTCTTTACATGTAAGTGAAAATTAATTTCCATAGCATCACACCTTTTTATATTGTAGTGATCAAATTTTTAATGTATATTGAATAATGTTGTGTGTGTGTTGTGTTTCAACTTAACTAAATGTGTCGTAATCTTTAAGAATTGTGTGTTTGTTTAAAATTATTTTGTGTATTAAATAACTTTTGTTTTAATTAGTTATAGTTTTGTTTTGTTGTTTTTTTTTTCAATTTATATAGTTCTGTTAACTTTTGTTTAACTGTTTTTTTTTGTAAGTTTGATATGACACGGTCAGTTATTTAACTCATGAGCTATCAGTCTGAGCGTTCTGATTGGAATCTCATATAAGTTTTCTTCAGCGCATAAGGCCGGTTATGTATTAGTACGCTATGTACTTGACATGACCTAATTGACCGTCACCTTTTTGTTCAATGTCAGAAACGTCAACAGCTTGTGAAACGGCTAATCAACGTCAATCTGGCAACTATAGTCATTTCTTTCATTGTGATTGATGGAAAAAAAGGAGGTTGGAGAAGCTTTGCTTAAAAACAAATGATTTTACTTATTACTGTTTAGTGTCCGGATCGTATTTTATATTAAAAAAAAATAGGTTTTATTTAATAATAAATAAAAGTTAACGTTGCCGTCACACACAAATATGAATATACATATTTTGATGAAATTTTATATATTAGCTTATATCGGCCATAGGATGAACGCTATTGAAATTGGTTAAAATTGGTACATGGTCAGACCTAGTCCCCAAATGACCCCTATGAGATCGACTTAAATTGCCATAAGATCCAAATTATCATATAGGTTTCGGTCAAATTGGGTTTGCGTATGTTTATTACATCCAGTAATCAGTAGTCCAAAAATTAGTTATAGCCCCATATAGAGCTACTTCCCGATCTTCACTTAAATCTATAAACAAAAATGCCACTAAAATTTTTAAAATATAAAATGTATGTTGTTCTATTTTGTTTGTTATTATATGTAAATAATACAATATTAGAAAATTTTTTGTTTAATAATCTTAAAATTTATTTTAATAAAAATGATTCTTAAGTTTAATTTTTATTAAGTTTAATTTTTATTTTAAAAATACATTTAACCAAATGTCAAAAATTGGGATTTTTCGGATACTATTCAATTGTTAAAAAAAAACAACTTTGAATTGTTAAAAATTGTTCCAAAATAGAAAAATAAAAGAAAGTGAACAACTGTATTTTCGATTGTATCAATCGTTAAAAATAAAATTTTTTTTTTCGATGTTCACTATTCATTCATCCAAATTGTGCAATTGGCGATTGCTTTGATTCTATTTCATCGGCTGCTAATATATGATATATAATATATATATAATTTAGAAAAATTGGTTTGAACATTTTTTGTGCCTGCTCAGGCGTAGGTGAAAATAATGGTTGTGAAAATAAATGTTGTTCAATATGCTGGGATGTGGAAGACAAGGATTGAGAAGAGTTTGGGCTATTTTCATCGGAATATGGAGTTGATGTACGCGATAAGTAGGAGGTATGTGATTGACCTGAAACGTTTTTTTAGCTTACCCAGGCAGCCGTGAAAAAGTAAGTCCGCAAATATTGTTCTTGCAAAAATTTTTTGACTTTTCGACAGTTCTGCATACTGTGTTTCCCATCCTTTTGCTAAAACAGAATTGCTATCATTACCATTTTTCAATTTGTTGCAAGCCATCTTTAATAAGTTGTCTTCGGCTGTGACTTTTCGTTTTTTTGGGTGTAGTTTCCACAAATGTTTCATCGCAATATTCGCTCTGTTTGTACAAAAATAATATAATTCAATATTGAATGTATATACGGGTATAGTGAAATTTTACACATACTTTCATTTGAGCTTCGAGCGTCCATGCTACATTTACCTTTTCTGGAACATTCTTGATTTCCAAAAATGTTAGTTTTTCGAAGTACCACAACGAAGACGTAAATATATCTCATGCTCCCGCACCAGATTTTTGACTTTTTTTTATTTTATTTAAGTCTCCCTTAAAATTTGTCCGGAAAATGTTCATTTTTTATTACTTTATCTTTATTTGCATCTCCATCAATTTCTTTCAATTTGTCCACCAATTTTTCATGGCATTGATTTCTTAAGTCACGATTACAGTACTCGGAACTTTTAATTTTCCAAAGACGCGGCATTGATTTATATAAATCAAGGAATTCTCCCCAAAAAATCTTCTCTTTATTATTCATGATAGTGGAAGTCACCAAATGTTTGAACACGCGCGATATTGCTTCTTCAAAAAAAACCACTTTAATGGGAAAATACCATAATGCACGACACAATCATGATTGATCAATCACAAAAATATCAAAATGATTTTGATTTTTCTCAATCAGCCACAATCGGATTGTACAACCACACATCAAGGCCATACACGGTCAATCTGATTGATCAATCGCTTGATTGTCGATCATGCTTGTGTCGTGTATGGGCCCTATTACGAACAATATATTGATTCATTGGCTAATTTGTTGTCCACCGGTCAAGATATTGTTTTGGATCGCAGTTGCAATTCTAATTTTGTCTTCATGGAATCCATGTTCAATCAGGGCTACTTTTCAAAGGGCAAAATACCATCAATGAATTGCTGAAACCACATTTGGTTGTGTATTTGGATTTACTAGTTGAAGCTGTGAAGGTGATTTTTTGTGTCAAGATCACAGAATATATAGGAAAATTTATGGACACCAAAATTTATGACCCCGATGTAAAAAAAAATTGTTCTAAAGAAAAAAATCTACAACAAGAAAATTTTTTATAAAAAATATTATAAAATCTTAGAGCATTTTTCTATACGGAAAAAAATTCGGTGACGTTTGCTAATTTTCCTAAGGGGAAAATGTCAGACAGACATCTGATAATTTTTCTACACATACTCAAAAAATTCTTAGACATTTGAAAATTTTTCTATACGGGAAGATATCTAAAAATTTTGTATAAGGAAAAAAGTGACTGACATTTGGGAATTTTTCTATAGTTGAAAAAAAACCCTGAGAACTGATAAATGGGTAAAACAAAGTCTCAGAAATTCCATATTTCTGTATGGACAAAAAATCATATGTGAAAATTTTTCTGGATGAAGAAAATGTCACAGACTTTTACGCAATATTTACACACGCATTTTTCTATCTGAAAAGAATTTAACAATTTACTTTGCCGAAAAATCTCTAAAATATATTATCTTTATTTGAACGCTCAACAGCAACGCAATAAGGCCCGTAGTATTGACTACGAACTCAATTCCAACGTTTTCACCGTGCGTGATATTGAAACTATAAGAAACAATATTTAAAGGATATTGCTACACATACTGAATAATTGATTTATGATTGGACAGCTAGTGGCGACCTGAGGTCATTGTTGAGGATATCGAACGTATTGATTTCGACAAATTCGAAGAAGATCCCATGGAAAAGAAAATTAAAAATTGGCGATTTCCCAATGAGGGCGAATGGTGTGAGGCTCGCATCAAATACAGTTTGGAGTAACCATCTATGATGAACTAAATGGTTGTTAAAGTAAGTGTTTAAATATTAAAATTCTTATTGCAACTTATTGTTGTTTTTCTATAGGCTCCTGGCATGAAATATCGTCTTGGCTACAACGAAGATAGTGGTTTATTGACTAAAACAAAAATAAATTTCAACCACAATAGGACCATCGCAGCATCCACGGCACTATATATATTATGTAAAATGTTTATAATGTGCGTAAAATCCACAGTGGTTATGCTATCGGCACATTGATACATTAATTTTTTGGAACAAATGGTGGTTATATCCGGAGCAATGACATACATATGTACTTATAAACGTAAAAATTATGAATCTTCAGTAAAAAGCCAATCGTTTTATCGTAAGAAATATTGTTACATTTTGTAGGAAAGTTTTCCTAATTTTTGAAACATTTTTCAAATTTTTTCAATTATATATTCTTCCTTTATTTACATATTTTAATAAATTTGATATTCACATATTGATATTGCAAAAATAATATATAGGATCTAAAGATATTAAATAGTTTTTATTTTATTTTTAATGATTTTTAAAGGAAAATGGGAGGAAAAAAAAAACTTTATATGATTTAATAAATTCAAATATTATCTGAAAATATTTATGTGCTTATAGGAGGTTTATTAGATATAAAAGACCTCTATAAGCATATAATTTTCAATTTGGTGATTTCTTTTTTAATTTTACGTTATTTCTCTACATTCTCTTATCAGTGGGTAATATAGCAGACAAGATAGTTTTTTATTTTAATAGTATTTATTTTATTTATGCTTCAGCTCTATCTAGGAGCTGAATCTTTTAATGCTAAATTATTAATGATTAATTGATTATAAAATGTTCTTCTTTATATACATATTTTCAACCTATATTAACAACAATGTGTTACCTGCACTTGGGTCAGCATAAACATAAGTGTGCCAGCGTAACAACAACATACAATAACAATATACGCAGTCATACAATGTTTTGCAAATGCAGTGGTCAACAATATTGATATTTGTTATTTCCGCATTTGCAAATATTGTACGCTATGCAGTGTGGGTATTATACAGCACACTACGAAAGTCGTGTTACGCTACACCTTCCTTTTTTATAAGAATGTTCATATAACATTTTGTTCTATGGACATTCTTTTATTATTTGTACTGTTGGGTTTTTTTTTTTTTTTTTTTTGTGGTTGTATCAAGTGCAAGTTTCACATTTTACAATAAATTTATTTTATTTTATTTACAAATATAGATTTAAAGAAAAGAATGCATATTGTTCATTTAATATTGTATAACTTAAGTCTATTCTTATGAACTATTTGTTCTTTATTTGTTTTCTTATCAACTATGGTTACATTATTTCTGAAATCTATTTTCTTAATTTTATATGGCCCTTTATATGCCATCTCTAACTTATGTCCTGCATCATTTCTTACTAAGACTAAATCTATTTTAAAATTGTAATCTAATTTTGTTTTATCATAATTAATTTTTTGTTTTATTTTATTTATATCTAATAGTTTTTTAACTCTATCTATTGCTACTTCTAATCTAAATTTAATTTCCTTAGCATAATTATCTATATTATAAAGTGGTGCAACTCTATATACTTCACTAAATTGTCTAAAATTGTTTGGAATTTTTCCAAAAATAAGTTCATAAGGGCAATAATCATGTACTGTAGATGGTGTAGTGTTAAAACAGTACGTGAAATATTTGAGCCATTCATCCCAGTCGTCTTTATCTACTGATATGTAGTTTCGTACGTATTCGTTAAAAGTCCGGTGACTTCTTTCTATCGTACCTAGTGTCTGGTGATGATATGCTGTCGATGTGCGTTTATCTACCTTCAATAGGTTGCAAAGCTCTGTCAGTATAGAGTTCTTGTATTCTGTGCCCATATCCGAAATGAACGTCTTCATTGGACCGTATATAAGCACAAAATTTTCAAATATCGCTTTTGCGATCGTCTTAGCTGATTTATCTTTTATTGGTATTGTTACCAAGTATTTAGTTAAGTCACATATCATTGTGACTGCATATTCATTTCCATAAATTGACTTTGGAAATGGTCCAATTGTATCTACGTACACCGTATCAAAAGCTCTATTTGGTGTCTCCGTTATTGTCATTGGACTTTTTATATGTTTCTCCGTTTTAGCCAATTGACATTTATGGCATGTTTTCACATATTTGGCAATGTCTTTTGTCATATTTTTCCAGTAATAGTATCTCCTGATCTTTTCAGTGGTTCTATATATCCCACAATGTCCTCCTTCTATAGGATCATCATGGTATTTCAGCATTATCTCACGTATTGCCTTTGCATTCGTGTTATCAATTTTAGTTACTTCGTTTAATAGCGCTATTCTGATTTCATTCAGTGTTTTATTGCCCATATTCTCAAATTCACTTATCGAGACAAATTCGAAAATTTTCTCATGTGGTGAAATTTGAATCTTATTAATATTTAGTTTACAGGCTATTCGTTCTAGCCTAGGGAAAAATTGTCCTAAGTCAATATTCCCTTTAGTAAACAAATCATCAATTCTTATGCTAGCATATATGGATTTTCCCTTTTTGATGTAACATCTGTTGGGTAAAATCTTTAATTTATAATATCTTTTGACGTCTATATTATTCAATGGTATATATACCTTGGGCTTATTATTATTATTGATATTTTGCTGATTTACTACTGGTTTACTAATTTTCTCTTCCTTAGTCATCGATCTTGTCGTGACCCTTAAAACGGATGAAATCTTGTCGTTAATATCCTTTAAGTCATTTATTGTAATGCGCGACAGTGCGTCGGCAACATAATTATCTTTTCCCCTGAGATATTCTACTGTGAAATCATATTCCTCCAGATCGAGTCTCATTCTCGTTAGCTTAGAACTTGGATTTTTCATGGAGAACAGGTATGAAAGTGGTCTATGGTCTGTTCTGACCAAAAAATGTTTTCCATATATATATGGTCTGAAATATGTGACAGCCCAGTGTATGGCAGTTAATTCCTGTTCAATGGTCGATTTGTTGCTTTCGCCTTTAGTGAAAGTTTTAGATGCATAGGCCACAGGTAGGTCTCTACCTTCATGTTCCTGTGTTAAAACTGCACCGCAAGCATGCTTACTCGCATCTGTTGTTATGCAAAATTCCTTCGTAAAGTCTGGGTACTGAAGCAATGTTGGGCTCATTAATGCCTTCTTTAAGTATTTAAACGCGCACTCACAATCTTTTGTCCACTGAAATGGTACTCCCTTTTTGGATAGCCTTGTAAGGTGTCTGGAATATTCAGAGAAGTTTCTAATAAATCGTCGGTAATAGTTGCAAAACGCGACAAACCTTCGTGCGCTATCGGCGTCCGTAGGCGTCGGGTAATTTTCTATCACCGAATATTTACTATCATCCGGTAATATTCCTCTATCAGTACATTTGTGGCCAAGGTAGGTTACCTCTCTCACAAAGAATGAACATTTTTGGGGGTGTAGTTTAAGATTGTGTTTACGGCAAAGATCAAATACATCCTTCAAATTTGAAAGCATATGTTTTTCAGAACATCCCAATACAACCAAGTCATCCATATATAGGAATGCTTGATTCGGCTTCAGACCACTGAAGGCTAATGTCATCATTCTTTGGAATGAATTCGGTGCTATTTTTAAGCCATATGGTAGTCTAGTAAATCTGTATGAACCATTGTTTGTTGAAAATGACGTCAAGTCTCTAGAGTTCTTTTCCAAACCAATTTGATGAAACCCGGACATCAAGTCCAAACAAGAAAAATATTTTGCTCTACCTAGTTGGTCTAGAATATCGTCTATTCTAGGCAACGGGAATTTATCTGATATGAGTTTTTTATTTATCTGCCTATAATCTATCACCAAGCGCCATCTTTTTTCATCTGTTCCGGGAAGTGATTTCTTTGGTACCAACAGAATTGGGCTATTGTATTCCGAAAATGATGGTTCGATTATCTTGTCATCTATTAGTTTTTCAACCTGTTTGTTTATTTCCTCCTTATGAGATTCTGGTATGCGATAATTTTTAATATACGTTGGTTGATTATCTTTTACTCTCAGTTTTTGTTCATAGAAATTGTTGGTAGTAATTGTTTCAGTCCCTAAGCCAAAAATATCATTGTATTCTAAACAAAGCTTAGTTAAAATTGTTCTGAACTGTTCAGGAAAGTTTCCCTTCAAAAGGTCCAAAACTTCAGATTTTCTTTGGCTATTTTCATGTGGTTTTTGTTTTGCTATTTCATAGTCAGACATTTTCTCGGTTTTTATGTTATTTTGCCTAATTGTTACTATTTTATGTGTGGTATTTAAAAAACGAACCAATGCGTTATTTGATTTTACCAGTGTATTTGGTACAAAGACACCTGGTACGATTTCTTGATTTGGTATTAGTACATCGTCTTCAAGCTCCGGAAACCTGACTTGACGAATCACTTCTGACCTTGGTGGGAGTGTTATTCCATTGAAGCCGTTCGTAAGTGGAATTTCTATTACATGCGACAGATTGGGTGGTCGTAGTACGAGGTAATCATGGTTCCCATTGAAATCTAGTATACATTTATACTTCTTAAAAAAATCCATTCCAAGGATACCGTCGCAAGGTATTGGAAAATTATTTTGCACTACTTGGAAATCATGTGGTATCAAAAAACCTCTAAATTTTAGGTCAATAAATACATTACCTATTGAACGAATTTTACCCTGTCCTATTCCACTCAATGTGGTTGTTTTGTTTCTGTTAATTTGTGTTTGATAAAAATGTTTAGTTTTTATAACCGAAATGTCTGCTCCTGTATCTACCAACAGTGTTACCGTGTTGTTCGTGTCGTTAATTTTTATATTAACATAAAAACTTAAGCTGAGGTTAAGGTTGTATATGTAGTTGGTATTGTTATTATGATATATCTCAGAGGATTTTAGCAGTTTTCCGAATCATTTTCATGTGACTCTGCTGCTCTGACGTAATTTCTGTTACGTCTGTGGTTCTGATTTTGTTGAACCCTGTTGTGAATAGGTTTTTGTTGGGGTCTGCCGTTGTTACTGTTATTACTATTATTGCGTGGGTAACTGTACCTTCCACGATATTGTCTGTAGTTATTATTTCGGTTAAACTTCTGCCCGAAATACAATACGGCATTTTGTTGCCCTGTTGCTTCAGTGCAACTGTTTATGAATTTGCCAACGGCCTCACTCATGTTACTGAATTGGCCTGCTTCCATGATAAGTTTAACTTTATCGATGGTGCAATTTTTGGTTAGTGCCTTTACTGCTACCTGTGTTGAATATTTACATGCCAATTCGCATGGCAAACCATCTGATAAATAGGCATTTTCTAATGACTTCGTTAAATTCTCTATTTCACTGCAATAGTTATTGGCAGTTTTATTGTTTTGTCGGGTATTCATTATTTTTGCTGTCAATACCTCAACCGACTCGCCCTTTACTGAGTTTTTTAGTTTATGTATTATCTCAGTAATGGTTTGTTCATTACCTATTAAATTTCTTGCACTTCCCTTTAACTTTGTTTTTATTAAAGAGACTGCGATAGATTCGTGGTCACCTTTGATGGATTCTATTAACTGTAACGAGTCTATAAAGGAACGTAAACTTTCTGGTTTTCCATCAAATTCTATGATCAGCTTTGAAGCTGTGTTCAGAAAGTCAACGACTGTTTGTGTCATTTTTACTTCTGTACTTTCCAAAGAGGTTCCAATATTCTCTGAATTTTCAGTTTCTACTAAGAATTTTACCTCTTCGTGTAGTGTATCTGGTAATTTTACCTTAACACCCTTCTTAGATGATATAATCAGGATTCTAGTCTTGACATCTAAGAAAAAAACTTTCAGCAGCTGTCCTATGTGGTGTCGTGAGTCTGTTATAATTTGCATTTAGCAAAACCCTGATTTGTTCTAACTTTTCGCATAAGATTCTAATATGTTTTATTATTGCTTCCTCTTTTGTGCTTCTATCTATATTTAAACATTTATAAGATTTGTCGAACTCCTCTTTGATTAGTCTCACCTTCTGAATTAGTTCTTGCCAATCCATGGGAAAATTATTTAAATTTTGTTTAAGTCATTGGCTCTGCTCAAATATTTCTTTTTAATTTCTTGGTGTTTAAGGCATAAATATGTAATGCAAAATTTAAGCTAATCAGTACGGTTATTATTAGTAAACAACACTCAATTAATTTTAGGTCGATTGAGTCTTCTTTTATTTCTACTTCATTAATAACATTTGCATTGGGATTCTCTATTTTTGATTGACGACCTCCCATTTTCCTTCGCTATTTATTTTGTATTTTTTTTCTATTATTTATTTCTATTAAATATTTTTCTGACTGCCTCAATAATTTAACCGAATCTTATATCTTGCTAATTATATATCTTCCCTAGTAATTCATTATTTTTATCAATAGCTTATACTATTTTACATGCATCAGTTTTATTTATGTATATATTTAATTTATAAAATATTTCATTCTAATTTAATATCTGTTTTTTTTTTTCAACAGCATAATTACCATAGTGTTTTTGTTTTTATATATATAATAGCATCAAGATTAAATATAACCTTTTCAAAAAAAAATTAGATTAATGGAACTGCATTCCTTTGTGGATTTTTTCTTACAAATTACTGTTTTTATTTTCTATTTCAATTTTTTTTTTTTTTATTTATTTATTTGCCAAGAGCGGTTAACGCTTTCTGGCCTACGGGTGCATAACGGGATGCTCCACTTTTTTTTTTTTTTTTTTTTTTTTGTTTTTGGTAAAACTAGGATGAACCTGTTCGTTGTTTTATTAGGGGCATATTGATGTGTATATTGATATATACCAGAGGTCTTTTGATGTGTTTTTCCTTCGTTTTCTGCTGGCCCGTCTTTCTTCTGTACTCTTCTATGAAGATATGTTTTGGCCCTTCCGCCATTGATTATGCAATCTCCACTGTCTTTAGGCCAGACAGTATCTTCCTTCAACGCAGCTGATGGATCGTTGTGGCTGATCCACCAGGACAATATTATTATGCGATTTTTTTTTTTTATTATTTTCAGGATTGCTCAATTTGAGAGCATAATCCTTGTATTATATATATATTTTTTCGTAATATATATATTTTTTTTTTTTACAATGCTCATCTAAGGAGCACTGGCAGGATCGCCATATAGCAGACAAGATAGTTTTTTATTTTAATAGTATTTATTTTATTTATGCTTCAGCTCTATCTAGGAGCTGAGTCTTTTAATGCTAAATTATTAATGATTAATTGATTATAAAATGTTCTTCTTTATATACATATTTTCAACCTATATTAACAACAATGTGTTACCTGCACTTGGGTCAGCATAAACATAAGTGTGCCAGCGTAACAACAACATACAATAACAATATACGCAGTCATACAATGTTTTGCAAATGCAGTGGTCAACAATATTGATATTTGTTATTTCCGCATTTGCAAATATTGTACGCTATGCAGTGTGGGTATTATACAGCACACTACGAAAGTCGTGTTACGCTACAGTAAGAAGAATTTTCAATTTTGGCAATTGTTATTAATCCTTGTTATGAAATCGATAATTTTTTCATAACCTGTGTCTTCATGAAGATTTGGCCTTTTTATTTATCATTTTAAGACATTTGTTTTCTGTAATTTGTAAGCGTTTTAGGTGGCAGTTGGCAGCGTCACTACAAATAGGGCACGCGTATGTTAATATTGGCCTTATTACACTTTTGAAGAGAAAATTTTTGTGTTTGGGGTTTAGAAATGACCTTCTGTTTAGTAGTGGCCATGATGCTTTAAATGATTTTATAGCTTTTTGGTACGTAGCCATAATATGTTGTTTAAAAGTAAGCTTTTTGTCCAAGACAACTCCGAAATATTTGACATAGTTAAGTACATTTATGGTATTATTTCCAATAAGAAGATGACGTCTTGGCAGTCTTTTGGGAGATTTGTTGAATGGAAAAATTATTGCTTGGGTCTTGTTTGGATTAATTTTTTTGATTTTCCATTTGTGAAAATATTTACTGCAATTTACAAGTCCCTTTTCCATTTTCTTCAGGAGTGCACTTGGAAGTTTGTTTGAAGAAATTAACGCAGTATTATCTGCGTAGTAAGCAATTTTCATATATTTCGGGACTTCGAAATCGGATGTATATATCGAGTAAAGCAATGGCGGCAAGACTGATCCTTGAGGTAGCCCTGTGGTAATGGTTTTTGGAGATGATGTTTCATAATTAATCGCGACTTTAAAGCTTCTTCCGTGAATGAAATCTGAAATAAGTTTGCATAAATATTTTAGTATATTTGCATCAATAAGTTTAAATACTAGGCCATTATTCCAAACGGTGCCAAACGCTTTTTCGATATCTAACAATATTAGACCCGTTGAACGTTTATTGTTTTTATTGGTGATTATTTGATTTTTAATTCTGTTTATTTGGTGAGTAGTGCTATGCCCTTTTTTAAATCCAAATTGTTCTTTAGCAACAATAGAATTGGTCGTTGCAAATTCACTAAGATGAGAAGTCTCTTTGAGTTTTACGTGCGCTCCTGTCATGTTGACTTAACCACACGGTGTGCTTAGCACTGGGTGAGATACGAGGCGTCCACCGGCGCCCCTTCCTTAGATGGTAGCAAACTAGGAGAATTGTTTTGGCATAAACTCCTTCCTTTGCTATTGGGTTGGCCCGATCTAAAAGCCTATGGGTCGTAGACCCGGTTGGTTGAAATGCAACTCCACATCGAACGGTGTTCTTCCCGCGATTTTTGGATACCACAGCCACCACGAAACTCCCCGAGGGGCCGTTCCCAAAAAAGCTATTTAAGGGTACAGCACATTGTCCTCGGTCATCGGCAGCACTTGCAAAAACGCATACTTCCAATAACCGTCCATTTGTCTACTACGCTCGTTCTTACTAGCTGTTATTATCAGGTGGCCCTGATATGTACAACGTTCATTACCAACATTTCAACCGATTTCCGTTTCGTCCGCGAAACACTATATTGTCGAATGACTCAAGCGTTCTTGGACTCATCTTCCATCCGACCCTCTTGCCTACTTATTCTACTGCAATGCCCATCTTTGCTAGGACTGGTACTAGCTCATCCATTCACAGCTTCGAACTTTTCGACTCATGCCTACCTCCGTCTACTACGCTCCGAACTTACTAATCGGCGCCATCATGCTAGATGATGCTTACGTCAACTTTCGGTAATTCGCTTTTCAACTGGTCTCCGACTTGTCTTGGACGCTGTATTGACACGCGCGCCTGTCTCAAACGCCTTCGACTTGTCTTCGACCCACACTCTTGCTCCATTCCTCCGTCATGATATCTTGTCAGGACAACTGACGCACCCACACCCGGTCTCCTTTCGCTCATGTACCGTCTTATCATCTTACCTACATTACTTCATTACACCTTGGGACACCTACACAATTATGGGATGTGACAACCATTTCATCTGGTAGGTTTTGACACCTCCAGTTTTGTGTTTTTGCTTATGCTGTCTTTGACAATGAAGACTCCGTGAGGTAACCTTGGGCTTGATAGCTTACCCGTGGTACCTATTTATAGCCTCAGGTAAGGCTTCGTAGCCAGCCTGGCCACATACTAGCCACTACCAAGTTATTCCCCAAGAAGAATAGTACTTGGTGGACCTGACCTTAACCTTTAGCCGCTAGGAATAATCACCAGAATTAACTGGCTTTGCCTAGCGTTGCCCGGGAGCACCACGTGGAGGTAGGTTATAGGCATGGGCGAAGTATCAACCGTCACTGGCGGACCAGTAACTTTATGATACAACTTTGCTCCCTCACTAAGATGAGAATGTAGTATTTTTTCAAATATTTTACCTAAGTTACTTAATAGACTAATAGGTCTGAAATGGTTTGGGAAATAGTTGAGTTTGATGCAACTGTTAAATATTATAACCAGTAATTTTAGAGCTTTGAGCGGTAGTTTCTTTAAAAGCAGGTTGGGAACATTGTCAAAACCAGGAGATTTTGACAATGTATAAATTGTTGATTCAAACAAGGATTTTCCTTCTTAAAATTATTTACTGTTGTATTTATTACTGTATCCGCTGAGTGGTTGTAATTGGAAGTGAGGTTATTTGCTTCGACAAATGTATTTGCCAGGACTTCAGCCTTGTCCTTATCAGATGTTATTTTTGTATTTCCAACTTTAAAGTGAGAGATTTGATACTTCCTTTTCCTCGCAAGTTCCTGCTTATTTTCCAAAATGATTTATCACCTGGTTTTAAATTGGATAATAATTGACACCATTTCCGAATTAATTCTTTTATCAATCATGTTACTTAGAAACCTAGTACATTGATTATCTGAAGATCGGCTTTATCTGAAGATCGTTTTTTTAAGCCTCGTTCCGCGTTGCAGCGACAGACCAAAGTGGTGGGAATCGAACCCACAACCCCGCATGATAGGCGAGCACGCTACCTACTATCTACCGCTTTTTCTTTTAAAGCTTCCTCTTAGTTTAATATATTTCACAGTACTTTCTGGTAATGTGTAATTATTTTGTTGAGTTATTTTAGGTGTACACATAAATCCCTTGCTTCAAAAACTACCTTTATAAATTTTTGTATTTCCTGATCAATTACTACCTTGGTATTGTATATATCCGAATTTAATGTGATTTGATTGTCTAAAAAATTCATATAAATGTTCCAGTTGGTTGCACTATAATCATAATAATTGAGGTCAACCTGCAATGCCATTGATCTTTTAAGTGTACAATATAAGACCGTCTTCCAAATAAGGAAAAGCGTAAAAAAATATGCAGGTATTTATAAAGTGTGAAATTGGTTTAAAATCTCTAGTACCGGTTACAAGTGATTATTATTTCATTTATTTATATAATATAATATTAATACATTGTTTAATTTATATGTAATAAATTGTTATGTTATGAATAATTTATTATTTTATTACAATAATTTAATTGAATTTGAAAATGAGAAAATTAATTATATATGTAGATATATTTTTAAATACAGTTGAGTCAAAAATGTATACATACATCTTATTTCAGTAACCATAAGCCAATACGACTTTTAATTCAGGCTAACCAAATGTAATGCTGAGCAAACACGATGGAACATAAACAGAAACATGCTAAAAAACATGTTTCCATTTTTTAATACAGACGATGGAGCAAAAAACGGAACATCAGTTCTGTGTGTTTATTGAATATATTAGTACATACTAAACAAATATATGCGGAAGAAAATAAATTTTATATTCAGATATAAAATTTTAAAAAATGTTTAAAAATGTATATATTTTTATATTATTTTATAAAATTCTTAAAATTTTCACTATTCATTATTATTTATAAAATTCTTAAAATTTTCATTATTTTAAATGTTCGCCATTTTTGTCTTTCTTTTATTTTATTTAGTCCGATATACAAAACAACTTTACAGCAGGACTGCTCTCAATGAAATAATAGAGCAAAAACAGTAAACATTGATACAGACGATGGAACATTTAGTTTGGAAACATAAAATATCAAAATAATTTGATATTTGAGGAACCAAAATTGAAACATAAATTTGGACATGAAACATTGCTACACACGAACGAACATTAACAGAAACATCGGCATGTTTTCCTTAATGTTCCATCGTGTGTACTCAGTTAGTAAAATAAAACAAGCAAATTCCTATGTATTTACAATTATTGAATAATTGAAAAAAATATATTGAAAGTATAAGTACTTCCAACTTAAAAAATTCTTTAAGTTTTAGATGTTTACACGTCTCCCTTGCGATCGGACACACATGCATTTATTTTATTATTATTTCTACTTATTCATCGTCACAATTTGAAATTTGTGTGGAATTTGGTATTATAAATTGAAATAAGTTTGTTAAATAAGATTTGCATTATAATAAATTGAAATTTGCTTACAAAATAATAAAGTGAGTGTGTTTAACATAATTCATTACAGTTTTAATTGAAAATGTGTAAATAAATGTATAGAAAAAATATGGTATTCCAGGTAATTTCATTAAAACTTGAAATATAAATAAAATATATTGGAAATAAGTAAAACTAATTTTTAGTTCTGTTTAGATCTGTTGCCGATTGCGTTGAAACCTTAATTGGAGTATCACATATGATGCTAAGGAAGATAGAAAACCTAGTAGTACTTTACCTGATAACGAAGGTGTTGTTACAGTTTATGGCTCTTGGAGTCCGTCCATATCTCCACTGCTACACTATACACACAATGGTGAAGAAGCGCTGGACGCTTTATTGGCGGGTTATGAAAAATTTGAACAAGCTTTGGGATATAAATTCCGCGACAGATCTTGTTGCAAGCCATTATTTATGCCAATTGAGACACCTATGCTGAAGCCTTTAGGGGGACAGCGTTAGATGTGCCAATTGCTGATTTTAGGGCTTGGAAAATTGACAATCAGGTCGACCAGATAGATCGGTGGATGTGTACAGTGAACGATACTCTCCTGGGTCGTTGTCACGAGACTCGATATAGAGGAGTCAAGTGGTGGACTCGAGAGCTGGATACGATGCGTATGAATGTTCGTCGCCTGGGGAAGCGATTCCAAAGGGGTAGGCGTTCCAATGTTCAAGATCTTGCTCAGCGTAAAGCTGACTATTTGGTAGCCTTGAGGACGTACAAGGACGAGAATGTTCGTGTCAAGGAGCAGGACTGGAGGACTTTTGTACAGAAAAACAGAGATGGCCCTTGGGGTCAGGTTTGCCGTGTAGTCAGGGGTAGACGGAAACAGACGGACTTGACTGGTCTTCGGGTAAATGGAGTAGCTTTACAGACGTGGAGGCAGTGCAGTAGCGCTTTACTTGAGTCACTCTTCCCAGGGACGGAACCAGCTGTTCACCGTCTTTATGAGGCAGCGGATGGCCCTCTGACGTTGGAAAGACCAGAAGTGGATGTTAGCATGTGCCGACTCGAGAGTAGAAAGTCTCCAGGTTTGGATGGTATAACTGGAGAGATGTATAAAACCATCTGGAAGGCCATACCGGAATACCTTGAAGCAGTCTATAGGAGGTGTATTAGTGAGGGCTATTTTCCTGAGGCGTGGAAGCAGTCCAAAGTTGTGGTACTCCTGAAGTCGTCTGATTAAGTGAGGAGTGATCCTCACTCTTATCGGGGCATAAGCCCTCCCCTAGTACTTGGAAAAGTGCTGGAGAGGATTATGGTTAACAGACTGAAGGAATCCTACAATGAGGCTGCTTCAGAACAGTTCGGATTTAAAGCAGGGAAGTCAGTTGAGGATGCATGGCATTACGTTAGAAGATGTGTTTCTGACTCTGAGAGCAAATATATCCTCGGCATATTTGTGGACTTTAAAGGTGCGTTTGATTACATCTCGTTGGATAGGGTACTTGACAGACTACGCACAGTAGTTTGCAGGAAGCTTTCCTTGTGGAAAGGTAGGAAAGGTTTTGCGGTAGGAGCTAATGATACTGTTTGTAGGGAAGTTGTTAGGGGCTGCCCGCAAGGGTCCATCTGCCCTCCATTTATATGGAATCTAATGATGGATCCCTTGTAAAGGTCTGTAAGAGTAACCCACCAACTCTGTGCTAACGCCGAT
The DNA here is from genome assembly GCA_963682025.1 of Cordilura impudica. Lineage (NCBI taxonomy): Eukaryota > Metazoa > Arthropoda > Insecta > Diptera > Scathophagidae > Cordilura > Cordilura impudica. Next base: position 223,563,503 of record OY821517.1, on the reverse strand, counting down.
GACTTGCTCATTTTAATCGAAGGTCAGTCTCGTGCTGAACTGGAGAGGAAGGGTGAGCAGGCCATGCGCGAAATCGGTGAGTGGGGAACAGTGTCGGTGTCGAAGTGTCACGGGAAAAGGCAGTTACGATGCTGCTGAAAGGCAGTTTATCGCAGGCGCGCCCACCAGTAGTTTGGTCAGGAGACATAAGTTTTAGGTATGTTTCGGAAGTCAAATACCTAGGAATCAATATAAGAGAGAAGATGAACTTTTTGGTTCATTTCTCTGCGATAAGAGAAAAGTTGACGTTAATTGTGGGAGGTATCAGATGCATCCTTAGGAATGACTGGGGCCTTAGCAGGAGAGCTGTCCGTGCCATATATAGTGATCTGTTCGTTGCTTGCGCAACGTTCGGCTCGTCTGTATGGTATAGCACCGCTCTGTCTGCTATGGGAAATAAACAAATCTTGTCTTGTCAGAGAGTGGCAATGCTGGCTTGCATGCCGGTTTGCCACACAGTTTCGACAGATGTTCTTCAAGTTATATTAGGTGCACCTCCCCTTGACTTGGAGGTGGTACCAAATTAACAAGGTGCTGCCACTATCAGGGCATGACTGGTTTACTTCGACTGAAATCGCTGATCTAGATTTCAAAATGGCGTTCACGTTGGTCGGACAGTGACAAGGGGCGAAGAACCTACGAGTTTATTAATGACGTACCTTTCGTTCGAGACCGCCCGGACTTTAGCTTCGGCTTAAGTCTGGGCTTTTTACTGACTGGCCATGGCTCCTTGAACGGCCGGGGGACTATGTACATGTTTTGACCGGGTGTTCACTTTATAGTGATATTAGGAGTTTAGATAGTATGGGGATTTTTCAAACAGCGGTAGGATGAGATTTTAGTAGGGCATTAGAGGACGGGCGGACTGTTAGGGATTTAGGTGAATACGCAAGGGGCGTATTCAATCATAGGAGAGCCGGACGTTAGTGGAGATGGCTTTTGATGCCGGCATCCATGGTGGTGCTTAACTGCCAATGGGTGGTCGCTCCAGTAGTGCACATAGTCGTGCCTGGATTTTGGATATGAGTATGACTGTTGTCTGTCGAGCTTCCGTGAGGGGGCTAGGTTTATTGTTCTCCTTTTGTGTGCTGCTGCATATGCTCACTCAGAGTGCGGCTGTTCATTGTTATGCTCTTGTCTTTTTATGTCTATATGTTTGTTGTCAACTGGTAGTAGCTTCGGCTACGAAGCCTGACCGGAGGCTTTATTCTGGTACCACGGGCGTCAGGAGCCCCTGGAACCTAGCTCCAGCCTGGCAGTAGTGTGGCCCCCTTGGGGAGCATCGTGGTGCCTGTGGTTTAGACCCAAATCGCGGGGAGAGCGTAAGCTCGGTGTAGAGTTTCATTACAACCGGGTGCCGTGACCTATAAATCGGTAGGAGTTTTAAATAGTACTCCGCTCCTCATCCAAGGGGAAGGTCATGTCAAAATGCATGCCTCAAATTTGTACTCGTACTGCGAGAGCCCCGGTGGACGCATAATTTCGATCCGGTGTTAAGTGCACCGTGAGGTCAGGCCATCGTGGCAGGTACTCACGAAAATCTTAACAATACCGTATTTGCGTAATTGGCTGTAAGGCATGAAATCCATTAATATTTTAGACACTTGTCTCAGGTCGTAAGGAAGTTATTGATCGTTTTGTGCGTACGAAAAACCGTTATAGTATAAGCGAAGAGGTTAATATTAATATTGATAAAAGAGTATTTTCTTCCTTAAATTTTGTTGTTTGTTTTACATCTTAGTATTATTTAATGTCCGAAAAGGAATGCGATGATGCTGAAGACGTTGAAATACCAAAGACGTTAATTAGGCGATGTTTTCGATTCTGTTGCAGTTGCGATAATTTTAGACTTCAATATGTCTTTAGATGCTGTGTTGTTGGTATATTATAATATGATGCGTCCCGAAATTGAACAATTTAGTAATTCGGTGCCAAAATTATGAATAAGAGAACTACTTGAATTAGAACCTGAAAATGCCAAATTCGTGTTATTTTTATGCTTTAACATTTAAATTGTACATGGGAGAAAATTTTTAATTTTTAGCAAACCCGAAAAATTATTGGCCGACGTGTTCGTGTTACCGTACAAGTTTTTCGGTAGAAAATATCGGATTGCCAAATGTGTTGCTGCTAAATGTGCTTTACGTAAGTAATTTTTTTATATTTTACTCTGTGCTTTGTGGTTAGATCGTAAAATTAAAAAAATCATGTGAGTCCGATCACAGGGGCGATGTGTATACATCTAGTAATTAAAGATTTTTTATGTCACTTTTTTAAAATCAAACAGAAAGCTTCATCTATGTATCACTTATAGCAAACAACTGGACTCTGGTTATACTTGTGGGGTTGTTGAATTATGTATATGTATATGTTATTGAATTAGCTGTTGTTGAATTAGCTGAAAAAATTTTATATCATGATTTTTTCACCAATACAATCATAAGTCACACCGATTTGTCTTACGGCTCACAGTTTTACAAATAATAAACCACGTTTTTGTTTTATTTTTTAAGTAAATGCCCGTAGTTTCGTTTTATTTCTGCATTGATGCAGAGATAATTAAAAATTTATATTAAATGCTAGTTTTAAATTAAAGGAATAAAAGAGAATTATAATTAGAGGTTTAACTTTAGCCTTTTGTAACTTTGGCTTTACTTTTGACTTTATTTATGCGTTTTAAACCATCTGCTCTACATTACTTTTCATAAACTGAGCATACATTGTCATGATTTTAGGGACATGATGTTTAACAACGGTGGATTTCTTCAAATAAATTTTTTATTTCATACTTCTCTTATATCTTATTTGTGTGCTTTGCTTTGTATAAATATTAAAATGTGGTTAATTAAGGATTGATGGACTTTTGTAGAATATGTAGGTTGTGCTACCATTTCCTCCAATGGTTGGTCTAAATTGCGTTGTGATCCTGCCATTTCGAACAGTACATTATTGATCATGCCGGTGCCCATAATATCTCTATATTCTCTGTTTGCAGTTCGCGGGCAATGTGGAATGTAAAAACATGAAATTTCGATATTATTTCTTGGACAATTCTAACCACATTTTTCTTATTTTGCTTGCAAATTCATAAGTTGTAATTGTTCTAATTTACATCTTTCGAATCGATAGATATTTCAAAAACAGATCATTTGTCTTCGTAAATTTTCTTCTTATGGAAAGAAAGCCACATCTCCGAGACAATATAAAAATGAGCCTATTGCACTTTCCAATATATCCTTTTGCCTTTCTTTTAAGTGTTCTATGTTCAAATGTTTTGCAACGCTGGCAATTAAATCTTTGGGTGTTAATTTGATTGTTTTTCGTAATTCTTTTAAACTAAACTGCAATCGTTCTCTCCTACTAAGATTTGTTTGTTTTCGAGCTGTTGAAAATATAATTTACATATTTTATTAAATTAAAAACATAATTCCACTCTGACAATACCACCAATTGCATAAACTTACAGTTTTTCTATTCGTATTGATTTTGTTGCTTCTATTGTTTATGTTTATCAAAATTGAATCCTCCATTAACTTCATTCCAAGGTGAACAAGTCCGTCTACTTGTTGGAATAAAAAAGTAGAAAATTTATTTTGTTGTAAAATGAGTTTCCTTACGGGCTACATAGGCCACCTTAAGTAGAAAAATTTCATATAGAAGCAGTCTATTCAATTAAAAAACATCACAATTTATCACAATGTTGAATAAGTCGCTGATCAAGGTTGAAATGCCAGAAACCTGTCCGATTAGGAATAAAGTGTACTTGTGAATTTTAGAAATATATGATTTCTTCTGTTCTATCACGCACCATTGAAAACAAAATAAAAAAATTGCATATTAATTACAGTACTAATTGCAATATGTCTGAAAAATTACGTAAAAATCTAACCAACTATTAAAACAATTTGTCAGAGCAATGTTCTCTAATATATGTAAAAAGTACAATATGTGGAATGTACAAACCATACATCACATATAGCAACTCTTACGAAACTGAGAATAGTGGAAATTAGAATGCATAAATATTCAATAAATCAAAAATAACGATTGTTTGTTTGAACATAGTTGTATCTTCTGAGATTAATACGAAGTATCAAAACTGATTCTTAACCACACTGCTCGCAGGCCCGACTTTAGGCGAGTGTGTTAAAGCGCTGGTAAAAAAGTGCAAGTACGAGTGTATGTGAGAAAGAGGCAGGTTGAAACCTCACGGCCGCCCTAAGTAGAAAAATTTCATATAGAAACAATTTATTCAATTAAAGAACATAAAAATTTATCACAACGTTCAAAATCGCTGATGAAGGCTGAAATGCCACGCACTATTGAAAACAAAATCAAAAAATTGCATATTAATTACAGTACTAATTGCAATATGTCTGAAAAATTACGTCAAAATCTAACCATTATATATGAAACCTAATGTGATGGGAATATTACCAGACAAATTACGATGAGGAGCACTGACACGAAGTCTAACATGCAAGTCATAATCAAAAGCAATAACACCACAATTCATCTTGCGAAAAGTTATGTGACTCGCCACCAGCATCTGGACCAATGGTTAGCTCAGCTATAGTAATTTGTGACTTATTCCTTTCGGCTCTGGGTTGAGTAGTGGTGTATGTAATTGTCTTACGTAAAAATATTAATAAGCGTTTAAACCAACATTACTGCTTTTATCACAATCACAAGCTATGAGTTTTAATATGCACCTTTTATATTTGTATATCAAAACAAAAAATACGATACTATTGATGTTTTTGAAATGTTTATCAATTTATTCTATTATTCTATTATTATTGTTTTTTATTCTGACCTTTGTTGCAAACATGTTACATAGCTGTTTGCTTGCACACATTATATTTTGTATATTTTATTTTTTAATCTTTCTCGCAGCTCTTGTATAAAATAAAAGAAAATAAAAGTAAACAAGCCATACAGTGACATTAAGTTTTATTTCCTTATTTGTGTTTTTTCCCTTCCAGCACTTGGAACTTGAAAGGTGTTGGCATAGTAATAAGACACATCGATATGCTTATTACTAGAATTATTCCTTACTTTGCTAGGGGTTTTATACCCAAAACAATAATCAAAATGCTTAATACTAAAATAAGTTAAATAGCGTATTTGTTATTGTGTTTTTGTTTCCAACTAAAAAATGCTGAATAATAACATATTTTGTTGTTGTGTTTTGGTTTTCAACCACATTAATGCTTAAAAGTGTTGTTAGTCATAAAAGGTTAAATAATTTTGAGTAACAGTAAATGTGAAGTAATAATAAATACAAATAATTATGTGTAAAAATTCAGTGTGAGTTTAGACTATAGCTGTCCATTTCATAGCACAATTGTGCTTTTAGTAGTTCACACATCTTCTTATGCATGAAACACATAGACGACAGCGGCTACACGACTACCGCCTGTCAAAAATAAAATACACACGTTTATATGAACACGATTATTTTGACACCAACACAGCTACACGGCTACATGACAACTTTTGTCGCTGTAGTCAACTGAGGATAATTTCTATTATTGTTAGCTACAAAACAAAAATAGTGTTGACAATATAACAAAATATGTAAAGGATATTAGTGCTATGAAATGTTTTATTTTGTTAAAAAAGTAATCACAAAATGAAATGCTATAATAATTCCATTAATAATCAAAATAATGCATTATAAATAAGTAATTGTATATATAAGTAAGGTTTATATAGAATCATGCATGTTATTCTATTTGAATAAAGTAAAAAAAATATAATTGGCACTACTGAAATAAAAATGCATTTGTATAAATGCATCGTTTGCTATCGTTTTCAAAAAAATTAAGTAGTCGACTACTCGACTACAATTGCAGCCAGCAGCATTTGTAGTCGTGTGTTCGTGTAGCCGCTGTCATGTATGTGTTTCATGCATTATGCATAAAAAAGTACCTGTTTTTAAGCACTTTTCCTTAAAAATTATCATTTGTTAAAAAAGTACCTCGTTTTAAAAAGTACCTATGCTTATGAATGATTTTTTGTTAAAAATAACCTTTAAAAAACATCTTTTCTTAAACAAGTACATCTTCTTAAAAATCTACCCTTGTTAAAAAGAAAATTTTCTAAAAATATGTTGCAGAAAATTTTATTAATTATGCATAAAAATATGGATTCTGATATTTGAGCACATGACATATTTTTTAATTCGTTCAAGTTTTCTTCCGGTGAACTTTTCTCTCATGCTCACTAATACAACCGCAAATCAATTTTGGACAGCTATGGTTTAGACCAGTGGTGGCCATCGAGAGAATTGAGTTAGTAATAGTGTTTATGAGCATGTGTTAGTTGTACTACACTGATCGAAATCCATGGACGTATCACAGCACCGATATTAAATGGGTTTGTGTAGATTTTGTATGAATGTTTATATGAATGCATAAAAGGGCAAATAGTTGAGTTCACGAAGAATATGGTAATATTATATATATATTTTGTTGTTTTAAAATTTTAAATCTTACATTCTGAAATTGTAAAACAAAATGTGAACAACATTTAATCTCTTTTATCCATAAGTTTGAAGTTTATTAAAAATAAGTAATAATAAGTAATTCATTTCTTTAAAAAAACAAAAAAAAAAAAAAAAAAACACAAAATAGCAAAATAGCAAAACTTAAAAAGATAAAAAATTTAAAAGGTTATTAAGTGGTATGTTACCAAAAATTAGAAAGATTACCAGTAATTGGATATTTTTTAATATTAAAAAAAATGCATAAAAGACAGCTATAATGTTGTCAAATGGAGGCGACGTATGTTATTTATAGAATATGTTTAATTTATAGTTTATCAAGTCTTCGAAATTTTGTCAACATTTTTGGTTTCTTTTAAACAAATATTCTCTGTGTACCTATTAAAAAAAATATATATATGAATTTCAAAGGCAATGCGACATAGACCCGCCTTGTTCAAAAGCTTTCATAAGACTGAATAAAATTGTTGTTTACTTTTACTCTTTGGTAAGTATTTTTGTTTTCGTTCGGCTGTATACATATAAGAGGCCGAGCACCAGTGTGTTTGGCACGGCCTTCACTGGTTTAGACCAGTGGTGTTCAAAAATAAAAATGTAATTGTGTTGGTGAGAAAATGAGAATTGCACTGTAAGAAATGTTCAATGGGTTAATAGCAGTGTTAGTCTCTGTAAGCATTTATTTTTTATTGAAAATATGAAACTGTTAACGTTATGTCCAAACTGTTTTAAAGAAATAAAAATTAAACAAAAATTTATAGATTTTTTCAATCTAAAGAGTTTTCGAAGAGATCAAGCAGTGGTTGTATAATTTCAAAATCTTTAAATCTATATTAAAAGTAATAAAGAAGTGTTCCAAACATTTTTATATATTCATATACTTTAATTTTATTTTGTTTACCGAACTTCAGTATACATTATAAGATCATTGTGGGAGGCGTTGTTCTTTTTTAAGAAGCTAACAAAATTTCTGTGGGTGAGTGACTGATGCCCCCTCGTATTTTATTAATTATTCGTTCTGCAGTCTTCATAGCGGGATAATCGCTTATAAACTTTGATGCAAGAATTGCCGGATGAATTGTACAATGAAAGGTATTAACTGCAATTTCATGTTTTTTTAATTGGCCTATGAAACCTTCATATTTGCCCGTCATTACTTTTTCTCCATCTGTGCAGACCCCAGCAAATTTGTTAGCGTCTACAATAGATAGAAGTTTTTCGCTGACAACATCGAACAACAACTTACATTTGCGTAAAAGGTTTCAAGAGAAAACATTGATTCAAAAACATTGTAACTTTGTCTACGCAGGGAATACAAATTACTAAGTGGCATCGATCATTAACGACAGTGCTCTCATCTAAACAAAAAGAAAAAATTCTCAATTACTTAATTTTTCCCTGACCCCTAACTCTACAGAGGTCCCTAATTGATTAGCATGTCGGGATATACTCTGATGAGACAACGGAAGAGATTCTAAAAATTAATCTTGTAACTAAGCTTTTGAAAAACTTTTTTAAACATTTCTTTAATAAAAACCCGATCAGAAAATGGTCTGCCTTGCCTGACAATATCCAAGCTTATTAAGCTTGAAATCTCAAATTTGAATTTGTGATCTGACTCCGTTTCTTTGTTTTCTTCTCCTAACAACCATTCTTTTACTTTCACTAAAATTTTTTTTTATTTCTATTAGACAGCTCTTCTCTTTCCTCATCATAAAATTCGTTCATATTACTATGAGATGAATCATTATGTCTTTTAATAACATATTCTATACATTTCTAAATGTTTTATAACATAAAAGGCTTTGGATCTTACCAAAATCATTTTTTATCATATAATATTTTTGGAATGTCATCATTTATTTCTTGCTGTGTAACTGAAAAGTCGCAATACATCCGTTATCATGTGCACTCGTCGCTGTCTCATTGAAGACTAAATGAAAGAGCATAATGCATGAAACACATAGACTGCAGCGGCTACAAGAACACACGACTACAAATGCTGCTGGTTGCAATTTTTTTGAAAACGATAGCAACATATAACAACAATATAAACAGCTGTTTTATACAAATGCATTTTTATTTCAGTGGTGCCAATTATATTTTTTTACTTTATTCAAATAGAATAACATGCATGATTCTATATAAACTTGACTTAAATATACAATTACTTATCTATAATGCATTATTATAAAGAAAAATAAATAAATAAATAAACTTGTTTAATCCCTTTTTATTATTAATGGAATTATTATAGCATTTCATTTTGCGATTATTTTTGAAGCAAAATAAAACATTTCATTTACATAGTTTGTTATGTTGTCAACACTATTTTTGTTTTGTAGCTAACAAAAATAGAAATTATCTTAAGTTGACTACAGCGACAAAAGTTGTTATGTAGCCGTGTAGCTGTGTTGGTGTCAAAATAATCGTATTCATATAAACGTGTGTATATTATTTTTGACAGGCTGTAGTCGTGTAGCCGCTGTTGTCTATGTGTTTCACACTTAAGAAGATGTGTGAACTAGTAAAAGCACAATTGTGCTATGAAATGGACAGCTATGTTATGCATGAAACACATAGACGACAGCGGCTACACGACTATACATATATTAAATAATAAAAATATAATATACATATATTCTATATATTATATATATATATATATATATATATATATGTATGTATATCCATAATAACCGCATGTGAGAAATAAATCGGTATATTATTTAATTATACAAAATTCTGCAATATTTTGTTTTAGGGAAAATACATTTCTTTTGTATTAACAAACAGAGTGTCACTTCTTTTTGCTCAGGGTGACTATACCACAGTAAATGGCGCTCTGCAATAGTTATTTCTATTTTAACATGAATGTCAACATTTTCAAACACAACAATGTGGTTTGGTTATAATGACTTTGTGCTGCTTTTTGTAACTACCAAAAATATTTGACTTAGACCCATCTTTTATTATACCGCTTGACTCAGAATCACTTTTTGCGTCGATTTAGCGTCCGTCCGTCCGTCTGTATGTCCATGTAAACCTTGTTATCAAACTACAGATCGCAAATATGAATATATTGATGAAATTTGTATATAAGCTTCTATCACCCATAGGATGAACGCTATTGAAATTGGTGAAATTCGGTCCATGTTCAGACCTAGTCCCCATAATAATGACCCCTATGAAATCGACATAAATTGTCATAAGATCCGAATTATCATATAGATCTAAGTCAAATTGGGTTTCTATGTGTTTATTATATCCATTAATCAGTAGTCGAAAAATAAACCATATACGACCATTCTTAGTCATAGCCCCATATAGAGCTGCTTTCCGATATTCGCTTAAATCTATCAAAAAAACAAAAATATTGCACAGACTTTTCTCAAATTTGGTATGTATTTATTTTATCAAAATATAAGTGACTTTACCAAATATGGTCAGGATCGGTCCATAAAAATGACATCCGATATGAACTTTTTCATATCTGCAGCCAAAAAATTAATAACAGTGCCACTCAAATTTGATTTTTGCTTATTTTCTATATCGAATTAGTTGGACCGAAGAGATAGGGTCTCTAAACCGTGGTATAGGGTATCGTATTGGCGGTCTAGACCGACTATAATTTCTTACTTGTTTGCTTTAAACAGCATGTCTGATTGCGATTACATACAATTTTTAAAAATTGTTTATAATTACTAAATCATTACTATTCACATAAATACAAAATTGCACCTTTTAAATTTTCCATTCAAATTAAAGAAAATATCAATTCTAAAAATTGGAATTCAGATTTCCAATTATAAATTAGAATATATCAATTGAATTTCAGAAAATGATATTAAAACATAGGAAATAATTACTTGAAATTAAGAAGACATCAATTGAATTTTTAAAATATAAATTTTATTCTTAAAACACAAATTGAAATTCAAAAAACACCAAATATGTTAACATATAAAAAATGTTTACATTAAAAAAAAAATTGCGATTCAGAAGACATTCATACCATTTCAGGATAAGAAAACATTAATTTGAATTCAATGAAGTTTAGAAAACCTCAAATGATATTTAAGAATTGTGAACATAAAAATTGTTACCTAAATAAAGCGCAATAATTATTAAACGAAAGAACAAATTTTAATAAAAAGGAGTACAACTATTTGATGAGAATGTTATTTATATATTATTTTTCACAACTTTTTGAAATGAAAATCTGAAGTTTTTCAGAAAGTGAAGATAACAAATTATTTTATTTAAAATTTTTGGGACATTTGGTTTGGATGACTTCAAAATTTGACTTCATGGTATGCAAAGTAAAACCCAAGAAATTTAAGTTCGATAATAATAGTAGTATTTGGAGTCAATAAATGAAAATATATAAATTCAAAACCAAAAGTTGGCATCACTGGGTTAGATTTTGTATTGTATTGTGTTATTTTGTGTTACCACAAAACCTAATAGCGAAAACTCCCTTTTAAGCCCTAAACACTTTCACTGCGAGTTGCGAGTGAGAGAAAAAACGAGAATGAGACAGTATGGTTTTTTCTAATGTGGAAGCGAGATCGAGAGTAAAGCTTTTTTGTGTGGCGTTGCTAACTTAGGCTGTAAAAACACTCGTAAGGGAAAGAGAATTAATTCTATTTTCTGTGCGAGAAAAATCAGGTGACAGGAGAATCAGCTGTATTTATGAACATATGACAGGAGAATCAGTGTGTATTTATTGTATTGTGCATTGTGACTTGAGAAATGATAAGTTGTTTTGCTTGTAGATTTGTAAAATTGTAAAATTTGTAAAAAGCATTTTGATGTTTTTGTAAAAGCACAACAGCAAAATTCTCGCATGCAAAAAGCTTATTTTTACTCGCAGTAAAAAATATAATTCTCTATGTTTTCCATATATGGCAATATTTTAACAAAAAAATTGAGAGAGCTTTATAGACCAACTCTTGAAATAAACAAAAATCGTCTGTTAAGAGGATCAAACAAAATACAATCTAAATAAATTTCAGACAAGTATGGAAGCAAAAGAACGTAGTTTAAGCAGATCTTAAATGTTCATCGTTGGCAAGCACCTAACATAAAATATATGTATATATGAGATATAGTTTCATAATTATAATAATTATTCATAAAAAAATACACAAAAGATTGTCTTCAAAAAGAATATACTGATTGACTTGACTGAAGAAATTACCATGTGGGATATCCTAGTGGTAAAGACATAATGGATCTCTCTAGATACATTCTCTCAACAATGTTTTGTACACAATTTTTGCCCCTTGGTATTTTACGATTGAATGGGTTAAAATATAACACCCACTGAATTGAAGGATTCCTACAAAATTCAACTACGCGATGTATATTTAAGAACAACAGGTCCAACCACAAATTATAGTAGCTATGGGTGATTATGAATTTAAATGTTTACAAAAATCTTAATTTTGCAAAAATAATTTTGCGCTTATCCCATCCTAGTCCGAGGTCTCTAAACAATACAAATTGGCAAGAGAAAGCGGCCAAGAGATGAGAAATTATTAAGGTATTTAAAAAATGAAAAAAATTAATTTTAAAGAGAATCCTTAATAATTAAAGTGAGTCTATTGTATAAATTTACCTTTGTCATATTTAATATTTTATTTGTATTTGAATAAATATATTTTTTTTTTCAACAAAATTCAAAAAAGTTACCAGTCTTCTATTGCGAATGCAAAGGTTGGTATGCAGTGGTTGTGAGCACGGTTTCATTTGTGACATGAATTCCATCTTGTTGAAATTATAAATTCTGTCGACCCCCTAGCAACAGTACTAGTGTATAATGCACTTACATTAACCACATGGAACTTTTTACTAGTTAATAAGATTAATACGTATTTTCGGGGATAACCCCCGAAATTTTAAAATTAAGCGCTAATATTAAAAAATAATCAAGATGATTTCTACAAATAGTTTGGATGATTATTCATTTATTAACAATTGTTTATAAATTTTCAGACGTCCCAAGACAAATTTAAAATTCAATTATAATTTTCAATACTAATCGTTTTAAAACCCTACATAGGGTTTTATATCAAAGTGTATATATGCAGAGGGTATATAAAATAAGGTACAAGAGTAAAACTTAACATAAAATAAATTTTACCTTACTAAAAGAATGCAATGGTTAAAACTTCTGCAAAATTGAAATCCAATTTTGCAATACAGGAAATGCAACGGTAAACATTTCTCCAAAATTAGCGCTCCACGCGCGGTGCAAAATAACAAAATAAAATTATTTATTTCGCAACAGACATTGCGTTGCAATTTTATTTTGTAAATTCCATTCACACGAAGTGTGATAGTAAGCATTTTTTCATTATAATTGTTTGGCCAAAAAGAAGGTTGTAGAAATCTTTATAGTTAGTGGATACTTGTCGCTCAATTTTGCATAACTAGTAACGTAAACAAACTAGGGTAGTTTAAGTTTAAGTAAAGCCAACATAGTTGGAAATTAATGTGAAATTTTAAGAAATTAAACTTTAAATAAAGAAGACCAATTAGTTTTGGCAAAATAAACAGCAAAGGCGTTGTTTTAAATAATTGGCGCCCAACGTAAATTAAGTGACAACTGGCCATAGTCCTGAAGAACAAAAAAAAACAAAACAACTGGACATAGTTCTGAAAAACAAAAGAAAACAACTGGACATAGTCCTGAGAAACGAAAAACAACAAGCTTATATTAAAAAAAAAAAAAAACAAAATATAATAACAAAACAAAAACTTATAATAAAAAACAACAGACTTAATGATAAAAAATAACAAACTTATTTTGTAAAAAAAAAAACACAAAATATAATAAAAAAAACAGCAAACTTATAATAAAAAAAAGACAACAAACTTAATGTTGAAAAACAACAAACTTATTTTATAAAAAAACAAAAATATAACAAAGTGTCTCAAGTGAATTCAGTGATCGCTGGTGTTGAATTGAAAAAGTGAAAATCAATCAAAGGCGATTTAGAAATTTTAATTGGAGCCATTAAAGTGAGTGACGGAGTCGGGAGCGAGGATAAAATTCTCTGAAAATGTCCAATAAGTCACCAGGCAACGATTTCTGCCTGGGCAGCGAGAGAATTCCGGCAACAAGAACAACAACTGCAGCAACAAGTAGCAGCGATATTCACATCAACAGCAGATATCAACATGATAAGATATACGTAAGCATTAGTATTAAGAATGAAATATAACAAATTAACTTTCACGTAAAATTATTAAAAATTAACTAGAACCGAGAAATAGATAGAAAAGTAGTAATAAATAAATAAATTTAAGAACATATCTTTTAAATTATTAAAAATTCACTAGAACCGAGAAATAGATAGAAAAGTAGTAATAAATAAATAAATTTTTTGTGAGATAATAGCTAATTCAAATTTGAAGATTTTATATAACGAGAACATAATAACATTTTTAATTAAATTTCCGAAAATTGTAAAATCTTGTAAGAAAAAGTTAATATATCCTGTAATACACCAAAATGTAATTCTGTCATTGAAAATTAGTGATGTAGGAAAATGCGCTAACGAATATGTAATTCTAAATAATTGTAAAAGGAAATCTACAACCTCATTTTGTGAAATACTTGGCGGTGAAGATGGTGCATGCCTAAAAAATTCATTAAACAATAACACGGCTGCCTGTGGCACAAATTCCGCACATGATGTGCCACCTCTGAGGGAAATCGATGACGGTATTGTCATTATAAATAATCAACCCTCTAAAGTGATTTATGAGAATGTGACGAAAATTTTGCAAACGGGTACATACCTTATAACTTTCGAAAATTCCCTAACAGTTAATTCAACAGAATTCAGAAATTTTCGAAGAATTGCTATTAAAAGCCCCGAAATTCCTATAGCTCACACAGTAAACTTAACTGACCATACCGCTATATTAGCATTGCAATACCTTCATGATTTGAATATTGAGAATTTGAAACATATCTCACACCTACATTCGAAGGTAAGAGGAACCGTTTACACTTCGGCCTCTCTTTTTGTTCTTATTGTCGCAATTTGTCTTGCATACCTTGTCGCCAAAAGGCAACGTAAAATCGAAATTAACAATGTCCTTCGCAGTTGTGATCAGACGAGGACGTCCGATGCTTAAAGGGGGGAGCAGTTAAGGTACAAGAGTACAACTTAACATAAAATAAATTTTACCTTACTAAAAGAATGCAATGGTTAAAACTTCTGCAAAATTGAAATCCAATTTTGCAATACAGGAAATGCAACGGTAAACATTTCTCCAAAATTAGCGCTCCACGCGAGTTACGTTCCCACACATTTATTATAATATTAACATGTTTTATGTTACGAAATCAAGGTCTTAAAAAATAAAGAACTTGATACCTTGAATTTCGTTGCATACGAAAATCATGGGAACATACATTTGTGCTGACCAAAGCGTCTGGCTTTTGTTGTTCTCACGATACCTGTTGTATAGATTTAAGCTACAAGTAAAAATTAATGTTAGTTGGTAAGTTAGTCTTAAGATTCAATGCAAACCTGAAGGTTTGAATTTCTTTAGTAAATAAAGTTTTTATTCCAATAATAAAAAAAAATTTTTTTTGACTTGTAATTTTTTTTAAACATATAACTGGCGCAGTCGGTAAAGGAAAAATATTCCGAAGAATATTTTGGTCGCGACAGTGAAATAGAAAAAATTTAAAATATAAATACAGCGAAATTTTAAATAAAATTTTTTTTTTCACAAAATAAAAAAAAGCATCTAATTTAATAACTCTCAAATAAAAATAAAATAAAAAAAAAAAAAAAACAGTGAAATAGTGAGAAAAACAAAAACTGGGTTTTTGTTAAAACAACCAATAATTAATGCTAAATCACTGTTGGTTATGAACCGCAAACATATCTTTGACAAGAATCGACAGTTGGAACAGCAAAATATGGAGGAGATGCAGCAGAAAATATACGAATTGGAAGCAGTGCTCCAACAACAAGAAAATAAAATTACACAACAACAGCAGCAACTACAGCAACAGCACTTACAACAAGAGCACCAGCAGCAACAACAGCAACAGCAATTGCAACAAGAACAACAACAGCAACTACAACAAAATCAACTACAACAACAGCACCTACTACAGGAACAACAATGGCAGCTCCAACTGAGACCAATAGATATATTGGAACAATTTAGAAGGCTAAAACCTTTGGACAAAAATCATAATCCAAGGTCCTTCATAAGATCAGTTGAATCAACAATAACTTTATGTGCCGGTAATGAAGCACTTTTGGACTATGGTCTCCAAATCATCATTAACGAGAAACTGACAGGAGATGCGGGTAGAGTTGTCAGAGAGCTGGATGAAGGGGCAACTTGGGAACAGGTAAAGCAAAAGCTCCTCATCAATCTGCAGCCAAAGAAGACCTATGGGAAGTCTACAATTTTGCCAGACAGGTAAAGGTCAATAATTTAAGTGAATTATTTGATATATTTTTAAGATCTAAATATGAAATTAATGAATTATATCAGGTCGATATAAGAAAACCAGATATATATAGGCCATTTAATGTTGATAGGGATATGGTAGATTTACTTTTAGAGAAAATATACGGACATGTGAGAGCTCACATATCAGATAACGAAACCCTGCAGGACATTATAACTAAATATACTAAGCTAAAGTTACTGGAAGATAGAAGAGCTATAGATTTTAGACACAGAAAGAATAGTTATACTTACAAAGACAGTCCAGGACAAAATTATACAAAATATGCAATTAATAATAATAATAATAATAAAGGAAACTATAATGATAACAGAAATAATTATAAAGGCAGTTCAAGACAAAATTATACGAAATATGGGATTGACAATAACAACAGATTTAATTATGATGATAGCAAAAATAATTATAAAGACAATTCCAGACAAAATTATAACAAAGGTAATTATGATAACAGAAATAATAGTAATAATTATGAAGACAATTCAGGTCAAAATTATACAAGACACAGAATCGATAACAATAATAGAACTTATTATGATGACAGTAGGTGGAAAGGTAATGAAGGTGAGGGTAAATCCAACCAAACCAGAAACTCTCATCACAGTAGGCAATCTCGCCAAACAAATAGTTATAACCAAAAACCAGAGCCGATGAATATCGGTAACTTAAATGAAGAAGAGGATGTAAATTTTTTTGTAAGACCTCATTCACAAAATTGCCCATAATAGTAGTGACAATTGGCAATTATAGAATTAAATGTCTCATAGACACCGGTTCCGACACAAGTATAATTAAACCAAATTCCCTTGGAAATTCATTTCCCACTCAAAAAATTAATAAACCCCTTTTGTACAGAACCATAAACGGAATAAATCAAGTGACACATAAAATCATTACCCCCATACCTAGAGAATTTAATATCTCAGGTACCTTCTCTTGGAAGGTTATTGATTTCAATAGTGCAAATTATTCAGCCATAATTGGTCAAAATTTTCTCATCGCTCTTAAAGCTAAGATTGATGTAGAGAATAAATTTATTACCATTTTAGGTAACTCTATACCGTTTGGACATTACAACCCATACAATAGTCAGGAAATCTGTTCACTTGAATACAGCGACATACAAAAATTAAATTTAGAACATTTAAATTCAGAGGAAACCCAATTGCTTACAAGGTTACTACGAAATTTCAAAGAATTGTTTTATAGGGAGGGAGATAAACTTTCAGCAACTAATGAGATAAAACACGAAATAATAACAACAACAGACCGGCCAATACATTCAAAAATTTACAGATACCCACAAATAAAAGGAAAAGAAATCCAGAAACAGATAAAGGAGATGTTAGAGCAAAATATAATTAGGGAAAGCAATTCACCTTATAATAGCCCTTTGTGGGTAGTGCCAAAGAAGACCGACAATTCGGGCCTTCAAAAGTGGCGAATCGTTATCGACTAAGGAAGGCTAAATGAGAATACAGTAAATGATAAGTTTCCGATTCCTAATATGGACGGAATTCTGGACAAGTTGGGTAAAGCCCAATATTTAATATTTAGTACATCATTATCCGAGCATATAGAAAACATGATAAAAATATTTCAAACGCTAAAAGAAGCGGGACTAAAGATTCAAATAGATAAATGCAATTTTTTGAAAAAGGAAACTGAATTTTTGAGTCATATCCTTACACCTCAAGGTGTCAAACCAAACCCAAACAAAATTGAGGTGATTCAAAAATTGAACCTCCCGACGACGCAAAAGCAAATTAAATAATTTTTGGGGATTACAGGTTTCTACCGAAAATTTATAAAAGACTATTCTAAAATAGCTTACCCTATGATAAAGTATATGAAGAAAAATGCAAAAGTTAACATAAGGGACCCAAATTATATTGTTGCTTTTGAAAAACTGAAGGACATTAACAAATCCTCCTATTCTGAGGTACCCTGACTTTAACAAACGCTTCAAGCTTATTACTGATGCCAGCAATTTCTCAATCGGCGCAGTTTTGACCCAAGGGGGTCATCCAATTTCGTTTGCGTCGCGAACTTTAAACAACCACGAACAAAACTACTCCACTATTGAAAACGAACTATTGGCGATAGTTTGGGGAGTGAAGTATTATAGGCCTTATATTTTTGGAAGAGAATTTGATTTGCAAACAGATCATCAGCCACTGAAGTGGTTGCAGGCTAAAAATTCAGGTAGAGATATTAACCCCAGATTGCAACGATGGTTAATACAGTTAGGAGAATATGATGCGAAGATTGATTATATTTCGGGGAAGGAAAATAAAATAGCTGATTTTCTCAGTAGAATTAATTGTGAAAAATGTGAAATAAACACGTTTGATTCCGAGAATTTGGGAATCACCTTAAGTGAAATGCTTAGTATTAAAAATATGAACGTAGGAGAGCATCAGTGGCAATCAGAAGCCTCTCTGGCGGTTCAAACTGACCATTCTCAGGAAGAAAATTTATTCGAAATTCCAAGTACTAGTAATCGCGGTCAGTCAGACGAATGCGAAACTGTACATTCACAAGTGGAAAATTTTAATGATCACTTTCCGATTCTCGACACAATTGTAAATCGTTTTATATACCAAATAATTTTACTTGAGACTAAAGAAATCGAAATGACAACAATTTTTAATAACAAGAGAATTTTCATCGATAAACATGACCTCGATTCTCACAATGTTATTAATATAGTCCGAAGACATATTGATAAAGGAAAAGTTGCGATATTTTCCAAGCTCAACGATCACCAATTTCACAGACTACAACTTATTTTATTGGACATATATTCAGGTATTGAAAGGATTTCCTTTGTGAAATGTAGCTATTTCGCTAAGGATATCGAGGATGAAAATGAGCTAGGAAAACAGATATCGTTTTTCCACAAAGACGAAGTGGGCCATGCCGGAATTATCCCAACTTATGAGGGGATGAAACATAGAATCTATCACCCACAACTGAAAACAAGAATACATGAAATCATTAATAATTGCGACATATGTTCCGGAGGAAAATATGACAGAAATCCAATCAAAACAAAATTTCACATTACCAAAACGCCAACAACAGTGAACGAAATTGTTCACGTTGATACATATGTAAACAGCAAACACTCATTTATAATTTTTATCGACAAATTTTCAAAACATGCTGTAGGTTTCCATTTGCCAGATAGAAACAACCAAACGATTATAGGAAAAATAAATGAATTTTTGGCAATAAAAGGACCAGTTAAAAAATTTGTTTTTGACAACGAATTCAATACTAGAAACGTGAGAAATTTCTTAGCACAGGAAGGCATCGAATTTCATGCCACTAAACCAAACAGTCATACAGGAAATTCTGATATCGAACGCCTTAACAACACTTTAACTGAGAAAATTAGAACTCTTAACCTTGAGGAAAAGTTACCAATTATTACTCAAATGACAAAAGCCATAAAATTGTACAATAACACAGTGCACAGCACTATCAAATGTACTCCATTTGATGTATTAGGTGGTATAATAAATCACGAACTTATCAGAAGTAGACTGGAAAGTAGAAAAAATAATACTATTCAAAGACTAAACCGCAACAGGGAATTTTACATAGAAAGAAGGGAAACAGGATTTATAAAAAATTACAAAAGTTTAAGGCATAAGGAAGAACCAAAGTTTATAAAACGCAAATTAGAAAATGTCCACTCAACAAATATTAAAAGACCTTCCAAATTTGCAGATCATGACAATCGTAATGGTGATGATGATGTTCACAGCTGAGACCCAGGGAATATTGCAGATTAACCCAATTACCGAAGAGGTGGGATATGCACAAATTAAACTGAGAAAAGTTGAAGTCGTAAACCAAACTTCCACAATTTTACATCTAATTGACACAGGGAATTGAAGCATATTGTAACACAAATCGAAAGTAATATAAGAAATTTGGATTTATATAATAGGAAAATAATTGAAACAGAGATAGAGACAATAAAATCCAAATTGAAATCAATTACTCCAATAGAACTTAGAAAAAAAAGGGGACTGTTTAACTTCTTGGGTCATGCCTACAAATGGTTGGCTGGGGTTATGGACGATGACGATCGACAGGAAATTTTTGAACACCTTGACGTAATCGACCAGAACAGTCATACTGCCATAGAAACTGTTAATAGGCAAATTTATATAAACACATTTCAACGAGTCAATCCAAATATTAAAATCGGCTATAGAAGAAGACAGGGAAAATATTAAAAACACATTAAGCGATTTAAGGAACAGACACCATGAAATCGTTCAGAGACTTTTGTATACTGATCAAATGCTTAAACTCACATACCTAAAGGGAAAAATTGAGCATATTCAGGATAACATAGCATCCGCAAAAAACCATATTTTCCACCCAAGTGTTCTAACATCTGAGGAAATCGATAAATTTGAAATAGATTTCTTTAAACTGAAGTTTATGAAAGTTGACGTTTTAAACTACAAAGATGGAATACTAATTCTTGCAATAAAAATTCCAAATGATTGCATTCAAACTGACCTAAAAATGATTTTACCTCTGCCTAATAGAAATTATATGGAAATTAATGAGCCAAACGGATTTATTATTGAAATTGAGAATCATGTATTGGATTACGAAGAAAATGTCTATCTCAAAAATCTAAAAAATAGTAAACACTGCATTCTATCAAATAACTGTAATTTTAAATATAATAACAAAACAGAAGTTGAAGCATTCGAAGACGATATGATTTTGGTAAAAAACGCTAACGATTTAGAAATTATACAGGACTGTGACAGTAGAAAGATGAGAATTAATAAAAATTACCTCCTTATGTTCTATAATTGCAAAATAGAAATCAAAGACCAAATTTTCCAGAATCAAAAGACAACTGTTCAGGACAAATATTTTTATCCTAATAACAACTTTTCACAATCCGACATAATACCAGTAGATTTTAAGCCAATAGAATTAAAAAATTTCGAAAATATTAAAGAAATAAAAGAACTTAAATTCCATAGAAATGTGTCTTATGGAATAAGTTTTACACTTGTATTTATAATGCTTGCTATGTTTTTCACTTTGTATTGTTTAACTAGGAAAAACCATGTTAAGGTTAATATTAAGCAAGAGAGAGAAAACTCACAAATAAGGGACAGAGAAGCTTCGATATCTCCACAACCCCACATAAGTGAAATACTTGCTAAATATTCAAAATAATTATATTGAAGAATTTTTTTTTTCTTTTTTTTCAATTCTGTATTTACATTAAGAAGTATTTTAAACCTTTATATTATAATTTTTCAAACTTATTAATGAATACATACTAAATAAATCGTAATTATCGAAAATTTTATTTGTATGAGAGGAATATACTATGTTCGATAAAATAAATACAAATTATACTATTATAAATCCATAAATCTTTAAAGTGACATATATATTATTTTTTTTTACATATTTTATTTTATATATATCTACTTAATTAAATTAATAACCGTATAAACATTATATCAATACTTAACGATTATCAAAATCCAGGAGTATTTTGAGCTAGTGGGGGAGGAGTTACGTTCCCACACATTTATTATAATATTAACATGTTTTATGTTACGAAATCAAGGTCTTAAAAAATAAAGAACTTGATACCTTGAATTTCCTTGCATACGAAAATCATGGGAACATACATTTGTGCTGACCAAAGCGTCTGGCTTTTGTTGTTCTCACGATACCTGTTGTATAGATTTAAGCTACACGTAAAAATTAATGTTAGTTGGTAAGTTAGTCTTAAGATTCAATGCAAACCTGAAGGTTTGAATTTCTTTAGTAAATAAAGTTTTTATTCCAATAATAAAAAAAAATTTTTTGACTAATTTTTTTTAAACATATAACTCGCGCGGTGCAAAATAACAAAATAAAATTATTTATTTCGCAACAGACATTGCGTTGCAATTTTATTTTGTAAATTCCATTCACACGAAGTGTGATAGTAAGCATTTTTTCATTATAATTGTTTGGCCAAAAAGAAGGTTGTAGAAATCTTTATAGTTAGTGGATACCTGTCGCTCAATTTTGCATAACTAGTAACGTAAACAAACTAGGGTAGTTTATGTTTAAGTAAAGCCAACATAGTTGGAAATTAATGTGTAATTTTAAGAAATTAAACTTTAAATAAAGAAGACCAATTAGTTTTGGCAAAATAAACAGCAAAGGCGTTGTTTTAAATAATTTATATCAGTTTGTCATTCCGTTTATAACGCATCGAAATAAATTCCTGAGCTCATAAACCATATATTTTCTTGATCCTTATAACATGGGAAGTTGTTTTTGAAAAAATACATTTTTTTGAAGTACCATTCTTCAAAGAGTATCTCTCTTAAAGTGTCCTTTATGAAAATACCTTTTTAAAAAAGTACCTGTTTTTAAGCACTTTTCCTTAAAAATTATCATTTGTTAAAAAATTACCTCGTTTTAAAAAGTACCTATGCTTATGAATGAAAATTTTTTTCTTAAAAATAACCTTTAAAAAACATCTTTTCTTAAACAAGTACATTTTGTTAAAAAGAATATTTTCTAAAAATATGTTGCAGAAAATTTCGTTAATTTTGCATAAAAATATGGATTCTGATATATGAGCACATGACATATTTTTTAATTCGTTCAACTTTTCGTCCGGTGCACTTTTCTCTCATGCTCACTAAAGGTGTGTTTAAGGTGCTATTACATGATGTGTTTTTACATATGTACTGTCAAATTTTCCCACAACAAAAGTTGTACACATCGTGTGATACATATGAAACATTGTTTATGTACAATACATGAGGAAAGTCACAAGTACATTTTTCAATTAGAACAGGTTCTATTTTTGCATGACAAACATATGAAAATACAACACTGCTTGTGGCGAAAGAAAAACAGAGTAAATTTTAAAGATTAATATTGAAAGAAAAATAAATTGTGTAGTAATAATTAACAATTAAAATATATATAACTTTTTTTTTAACAATAAATTTTTGTAAATTCACAAATTAAATCAGCTGTTGTTTACATTTAGAGGTTATGTCATACGGAAATACATATGCACGTGTGATAGCAAAAATTATGAATCGTATGTAAAAGACAATTTTGACAGACATGAGGAATTTCATATGGATAAAAAAGTGACAGTACATATGTAAAAAACACTTCGTGTACACTATGTGTATTTTCCATATGTAAATTCAGTTTTACGATCCATACGTAATTCCGTGTGTGTGTCAAAATTGGCGTTTTACATACGACTCATAATTTTTGCGTTCAAGCGTACATGTGTATTTCCGTATGAATTTGTGAATTTACAAAAATTTATTGTTAAAAATAAAGTTATATATTTTTTAATTGTTAATTAATATTAAACAATTTATTTTTCTTTCAATATTAATCTTTATAACTTACTCTGTTTTTCTTTCGCCACAAGCAGTGTTGTATTTTCATATGTTTGTCTTGCCAAAATAGAACCTGCTCTAATTGAAAAATTTACATATGTCTTGCAAAATGTGTTGTACATAAACAATGTTTGAAAAGGTTCACGCTATGTGTACAAATTTCACGTGTTAAAAAACTAAGAAAAACACAAGAAAAACACGTAGTGTGAACATAGCAAATCAAATTTGGACAGCTATGGTTTAGACCAGTGACGGCCAACTCTTGTTGAAACGACGAAGTTTGGTCGGGTTTCACACACACGCAGCACGAACGTTTACGATACAAAAAAAAATTGAGAGGAAAAAACAAAAAAAATTCACTCAGTTGCGTACCAGCATCAACAAAGGCAGGTTGTCGTCGCTTTGTTTGATAACTTATTATTAAATTTTATGAAATAGGTACACTGGTAAAATATTCAAACAGCACATTAAAATAGAACTTATATATATTATATTTCTATTTTAAATAATTGATTTAAAATTAAATAGATTTTATTTAATAATATTTATATTATTAATTTACAATTTTTAATTAAATAAAATTTTTTAAAAATTATATAAATTTAATATATTAAATTTTTGATTTTTAATAAATCGAAATACATTAATAACGAAACACATTTTTTGATTTTCATTCAGTATGTGGGATATTGGTTGGGAAAATTCATTTTTATTTTCATTAAATATTTTTAATGAAGCAGAATGCCTTGTTTGCAACCAAAAATTTAAGATAAATTTAGATGCAATTTAAAGCGGCACTATAACCGCCACTCAGATATGCATTCTCTTACTGGAATTGCTAGGTCTAATTTAATTATCAAGTTAAAAGAAGATTTAAGAATTAAATATAATCAGTTCATGAATACCAATCATGACCAAAACATTTCCTCTACAAGTGGTCAACTCAAGGCGACCTATACAATTTCCTTAGCCTTAGCTAAAAAAGGTCGACCTTTTGAGGATGGGGAATTATGGAAAGAAATTTGTATTTCAGTTTTTCCATTTTTTGGGGATGTTGGGAAAAAAATGGAAAATATTGTGAATGAAATGGCTTTGTCCCGCAACACTATTATGCGTCGAACAGAAAAAATTGGGTTATTTATACAATCCGAAACAAATAAGCGGATTACAAATGCTAAATTCGTTTCGGTTTGTTTCGACGAAAGTCTTGACAATAATGACACCAGCCAAATGATCATTTGTATTCGCACAATAGACGATAATTTTAATTCTTTTGAATTTTTTGTCCTTAATAAACAGAAATAAGTTGTCTGCTGTCTGCAGCCGTTTTAGTTGGGCGAAAGCAGGGCTTTCTAGGGCGCTTATTAAAAGCAGGAATAAATATTCCAACATTTCACTGCATCATACATCAACAAGCCCTATTCGCTAAATCTCTTGGCTTTGCTGATACAATGAAAACAGCCATTAAAATAATAAATCGTTTAAGAGGTGGTCATAATGCTCTTATGCATAGGAAGTTGGTGGCATTTTTGGAGAAAGTAAATGCGGAGTATGCAGACGTCCTTTTGTTCACGGAAGTGAGATGGCTAAGTCGAGGGAAAAGCTTAGAGCGACTCTTTAGCCTAAGAGTGGAAATTGATGCTTTCTTGCAATCTGCGGCTCCCCAAAGGACACAGACTTGCTTACAGCCATTAAATGTCCCGACTTCTTATTGGAATTAGCATTCCTTACTGACATAACCCGACACATTAATAATTTAAATTTAGTTTTACAGGGAAAAGAAAAAACCATTTGCGAAACATTATATGCAATCACTGAATTTAGCAGAAAATTAGTGATTTTGCAAAATCAAATGGCTTCCCAAAATTTGTTAAATTTTGAAAAAGTTTCGGAAATACATTCCAAATTTCCAAATTTTAATAAATTAAACCTCTTCTCAGAAGAACTTAAAAAACTTATAGAAACTTTTAAACTAAGATTTAAAGATATTTTTGGCATGCAATGGGTTGTTAATATTTATAACAACCCACTGACATGTTCAATGGAAAATGTACCATTAAATATTCAACAAGAACTGGTCAATATGAGAAACGATTTATCGTTACCATTGGAAACTGGTATTCCATTTTGGAAAAATAATTGTCCCAAAAAATATGGTGCCAGTAGGGATCTTATATTGAATCTTATTTCAATGTTTTCGACAACATATATATGCGAGGCAACATTTTCGTCGTTGTCTCAAATTAAAAGCAAATATCGAAATAAATTGTCTGACAACCATGTAGAAACTTTGCTCAAAATTAAATGTTACAATAAAGAAATTGACATAGATAAATTAATTGAGTTTCACAATTTAAACACTTAAAAACCATTTGAATTAAATTTACGTTCATAAATATTAATTTTTTAATCATTCATTACTTAATTTTAACACAAAAAACCTCTGAAAACCAATGAATTATAATATTTTTAAACTTATTTTTAAGACAACACATTATGTGAAAAGAACTCACGTACCTGTTTTCTTGAAGGAAAAAAAATTATTTATTAATTACAAACAATTGAATTCATATATTTAATTTTTTCATTAAATCATTCATTACATAATTTTAACACACAAACCCAAAAATATTTAAACAAACTTAATATTTAAACATAATAAGTTAACATTTAACATATATAAGCAAAAATAGTAAAACAATGCAACAACGCAAACAAAAGAAAACAAATGCATTTCTCCATGTGTATATTAAATATACACTCTCACTTTTGTTAAACACAACTAAACATTCTCATTTCTCTTTTTGGCCACCACTGGTTTAGACCAGTGGTGTTCAAAAATAAAAATGTAATTGTGTTGGTGAGAAATGAAGAATTGCACTGTAAGAAATGTTCAATGGGTTAATAGCAGTGTTAGTCTCTGTATGCATATATTTTTATTGAAAATATAAAACTGTTAACGTTATGTGTCAAACTGTTTTAAAGAAATAAAAATTAAACAAAAATTTAGAGATTTTTTCAATCTAAATAGTTTTCGAAGAGATCAAGCAGTGGTTTGTAGCGTAACACGACTTTCGTAGTGTGCTGTATAATACCCACACTGCATAGCGTACAATGTTTGCAAATGCGGAAGTAACAAATATCAATATTGTTGACCACTGCATTTACGAAACATTGTATGAATGTGTATGTTGTTGTTGTAGGTTGTTGTTACGCTGACACAATTATGTTTATGCTGACCCAAGTGCAGGTATCACGTTGTTGTTAATATAGGTTGAAATATTTATATATAAAGAAGAACATTTTTATAAAATCAATCAATAATAATTTTAGCATAAAGAGACTCAGCTCCTAGATTGAGCTGAAGAACCAATAAATAAAATTATAAATAAAAATAATAATATATAACTAAAAATATATTGTTTATACAAATATATATATTGTTTTAGTGTTGTTTGCTATATGGCGATCCTGCCAGGGCTCTTTAGATGAGCATTGTAGAAAAATATATACAAGTATTATGCTCTCAAATTGAGCAATTCTGGGAATAATAATACAAAAAAAATCACATAATAATATTGTCCTGGTGGATCAGCCACAACGATCCATCAGCTGCGCTGAAGGAAGATACTGTCTGGCCTAAAGACAGTGGAGCTTAAAAATCAATGGCGGAAGGGCCAAAACCTATCTTCATAGAAGAGTACAGAAGAAAGACAGGCCAGCAGAAAACGAAGGAAGAACACATCAATAGACCCCTGGTATATATCAATATACACTTCAATATGCCCCTAATAAAACAACGAACAGGTAGTGCAATCTTAGTTTTACTAAAAAAAAAAGAAAGTGGAGCATCCCGCTATGCACCCGTTGGCCAAAAAGCGTTAACCGCTCTTGGCAAATAAATAAATAATAAAAAAAAAAGTTGAAATAGAAATAGAAAAGAAAAAAAAACTGTAATTTGTAAGAAAAATCTACAAAGCAATGTAGTTCAATTAATCTGATTAAATATATACATAAATAAAACTGATGCATGTAAAATATTATAAGCTATTGATAAAATAATGAATTACTAGGGAAGACATATAATTAGCAAGATATAAGATTCGGTTAGATTATTGAGGCAGTCAGAAAAATATTTAATAGAAATAAATAATAGAAAAAAATATACAAAATAAATAGCGAAGGAAAATGGGAGGTCGTCAATCAAAAATAGAGAATCCCAATGCAAATGTTATTAACGAGGTAGAAATAAAATAAGACTCAATCGACTTAAAATATTTTAGAAATTAGTTAAAGTTCTGTGATACTACATTAAGTTAGACCTGTGATTTTGCGTGTACTGTGTTG
The DNA here is from genome assembly GCA_963682025.1 of Cordilura impudica. Taxonomy (NCBI): domain Eukaryota; kingdom Metazoa; phylum Arthropoda; class Insecta; order Diptera; family Scathophagidae; genus Cordilura; species Cordilura impudica. The sequence continues at coordinate 223,535,665 of OY821517.1, read as the reverse complement.
TCAATATTTATTAAATTATTTATTTATATATTTTAAAATTCTGTGTAGTAATTAATGTCCAGTTTTTTATTTACAAATAAATTTTACAAATTATATTCCCTGACGATGTAACAAAGAATCGTAAGTTAAACTGTGATGTAGTATTTAAGATATTTAATTAGAAATTATTAATAATGTTAATTTGTATTTGTCGCCAGATTTTATAATAAATTTACGCTTCTGAGGAAGTTTGAATAAAGCAAACGAAACGTCGAGCAGAAACATGATATTAAATTGATTTTTATTTACACAGAAAAACAGATTATTGACCAAAATAGCCCGCAAGGTAACCCCTCTTTTAAATCTAATTTAATTGAGTGTTGTTTACTAATAATAACCGTACTGATTAGCTTAAATTTTGCACTACATATTTATGTTTGAGCAGGGCCAATGACTTAAGCAAAATTTAATTAATTTTCCAATGGATTGGCAAGAAATAATTCAGAAGGTGAGACTAATCAAAGAGGAGTTCGAAAAATCTTGTAAATGTTTAAATATAGATAGAAGCACAAAAGAGGAAACAATAATAAAACATATTAGAATCTTATGCGAAAAGTTAGAACAAATCAGGGTTTTTCTAAATGCAAATGATAACAGACTAACGACACCACATAGGACAGCTGCTGAAAGTTTTTTCTTATATGTCAAGACTAGAATCCTGATTATATCGTCTAAGAAGGGTGTTAAGGTAAAATTACCATATACACTACACGAAGAGGTAAAATTCTTAGTAGAAACTGAAAATTCAGAGAATATTGGAACCTCTCTGGAAAGTACAGAAGTAAAAATGACACAAACAGTCGTTGACTTTCTGAACACAGCTTCAAAGCTGATCATATAATTTGATGGAAAATCAGAAAATTTACGTTCCTTTATAGACTCATTACAGTTAATAGAATCCATCAAAAGTAACCACGAATCTATCGCAGTCTCTTTAATAAAAACAAAGTTAAAGGGAAGTGCAAGAAATTTAATAGGTAATGAACAAACCATTACTGAGATAATACATAAACTAAAAAACTCGGTAAAGGGCGAGTCAGTTGAGGTATTGACAGCAAAAATAATGAATACCCGACAAAACAATAAAACTGCCAATAATTATTGCAGTGAAATAGAGAATTTAACGAAGTCATTAGAAAATGCCTATTTATCAGATGGTTTGCCATGCGAATTGGCATGTAAATATTCAACACAGGTTGCAGTAAAGGCACTAACCAAAAATTGCACCATTGATAAAGTTAGACTTATCATGGAAGCAGGCCAATTCAGTAACATGAATGAGGCCGTTGGCAAATTCATAAACAGTTGCACTGAAGCAACAGGGCAACAAAATGCCGTATTATATTTCGGGCAGAAGTTTAACCGAAATAATAACTACAGACAATATCGTGGAAGGTACAATTACCCACGCAATAATAGTAATAACAGTAACAACGGCAGACCCCAATAAAAACCTATTCATAACAGAGGTCAACAAAATCAGAACCACAGACGTAACAGAAATTACGTCAGAGTAGCAGAGTCACATGAAAATGATTCGGAAAACTGCTAAAAACCTCTGAGATATATCATAATAACAATACCAACTACATATACAACCTTAACCTCAGCTTAAGTTTTTATGTTAATATAAAAATTAATGACACGAACAACACGGTAACACTGTTGGTAGATACAGGAGCAGACATTTCGGTTATAAAAACTAAACATTTTTATCAAACACAAATTAACAGAAACAGAACAACCACATTGAGTGGAATAGGACAGGGTAAAATTCGTTCAATAGGTAATGTATTTATTGACCTAAAATTTAGAGGTTTTTGATACCACATGATTTCCAAGTAGTGCAATGGAATGGATTTTTTTAAGAAGTATAAATGTATACTAGATTTCAATGGGAACCACGATTACCTCGTACTACGACCACCCAGTCTGTCGCATGTAATAGAAATTCAACTTACGAACGGCTTCAATGGGATAACACTCCCACCAAGGTCAGAAGTTATTCGTCAAATCGTATCAGGTGTCTTTGTACCAAATACACTGGTAAAATCAAGTAACGCATTGGTTCGTTTTTTAAATACCACACATAAAATAGTAACAATTAGGCAAAATAACATAAAAACCGAGAAAATGTCTGACTATGAAATAGTAAAACAAAAACCACATAAAAATAGCCAAAGAAAATCTGAAGTTTTGGACCTTTTGAAGGGAAACTTTCCTGAACAGTTCAGAACAATTTTAACTAAGCTTTGTTTGGAATATAATGATATTTTTGGCTTAGGGACTGAAAAAATTACTACCAACAATTTCTATGAACAAAAACTGAGAATAAAAGATAATCAACCAACGTATATTAAAAATTATCGCATACCAGAAACTCATAAGGAGGAAATAAACAAACAGGTTGAAAAACTAATAGATGACAAGATAATCGAACCATCATTTTCGGAATACAATAGCCCAATTCTGTTGGTACCAAAGAAATCACTTCCCAGATCAGATGAAAAAAGATGGCGCTTGGTGATAGATTATAGGCAGATAAATAAAAAACTAATATCAGATAAATTCCCATTGCCTAGAATAGACGATATTCTAGATCAACTAGGTAGAGCAAAATATTTTTCTTGTTTGGACTTGATGTCCGGGTTTCATCAAATTGTTTGTTGAAAATGACGTCAAGTCTCTAGAGTTCTTTAAAATAGCACCGAATTCATTCCAAAGAATGATGACATTAGCCTTCAGTGATCTGAAGCCGAATCAAGCATTCCTATATATGGATGACTTGGTTGTATTGGGATGTTCTGAAAAACATATGCTTTCAAATTTGAAGGATGTATTCGATCTTTGCCGTAAACACAATCTTAAACTACACCCCCAAAAATGTTCATTCTTTGTGAGAGAGGTAACCTACCTTAGCCACAAATGTACTGATAGAGGAATATTACCGGATGATAGTAAATATTCGGTGATAGAAACTTACCCGACGCCTACGGACGCCGATAGCGCACGAAGGTTTGTCGCGTTTTGCAACTATTACCGACGATTTATTAGAAACTTCTCTGAATATTCCAGACACCTTACAAGGCTATCCAAAAAGGGAGTACCATTTGAGTGGACAAACGATTGTGAGTGCGCGTTTAAGCACCTAAAGAAGGCATTAATGAGCCCAACATTGCTTCAGTACCCAGACTTTACGAAGGTATTTTCCATAACAACAGATGCGATAAGCATGCTTGCGGTGCTGTTTTAACACAGGAACATGAAGGTAGACACCCACCTGTGGCCTATGCATCTAAAACTTTCACTAAAGGCGAAAGCAACAAATCGACCATTGAACAGGAATTAACTGCCATACACTGGGCTGTCACATATTTCAGACCATATATATATATGGAAAACTTTTTTTGGTCCGAACAGACCATAGACCACTTTCATATCTGTTCTTCATGAAAATTCCAAGTTCTAAGCTAACGAGAATGCGACTCGATCTGGAGGAATATGATTTCACAGTAGAATATCTCAGGGGAAAAGATAATTATGTTGACGACGCACTGTCGCGCATTACAATAAATGACTTAAAGAATATTAACGACAAGATTTCATCCGTTTTAAGGGTCACGACAAGATCGATGGCTAAGGAAGAGAAAATTAGTAAACCAGTAGTAAATCAGCAAAATATCAATAACAATAATAAGCCCAAGGTATATATACCATTGAATAATATAGACGTCAAAAGATATTATAAATTAAAGATTTTACCCAACAGATGTTACATCAAAAAGGGAAAATCCATATATGCTAGCATAAGAATATATGATTTGTTTACTAAAGGGAATATTGACTTAGGACAATTTTTCCCTAGGCTAGAACGAATAGCCTGTAAACTAAATATTAATAAGACTCAAATTTCACCACATGAGAAGATTTTCGAATTTGTCTCGACAAGTGAATTGAGAATATGGGCAATAAAACACTGAATAAAATCAGAATAACGCTATTAAACGAAGTAACTCAAATTGATAACACGAATGCAAAGGCAATAAGTGAGTTAATGCTGAAATACCATGATGATTCTATAGAAGGAGGACATTGTGTGACATATAGAACCACTGAGAAGATCAGGAGATACAACTACTGGAAAAATATGACAAAAGACATTGCCAAATATGTGAAAACATGCCATAAATGTCAATTGGATAAAACGGAGAAACATATAAAAAGTTCAATGACTATAACGGAGACACCAAATAGGGCTTTTGATACGGTGTACGTAGATACAATTGGACCATTTCCAAAGTCAATTTATGGAAATGAATATGCAGTCACAATGATATGTGACTTAACTAAATACTTGGTAATAATACCAATAAAAGATAAATCAGCTAAGACGATCGCAAAAGCGATATTTGAAAATTTTGTGCTTACATACGGTCCAATGAAAACGTTCATTTCGGATATGGGCACAGAATACAAGAACTCTATACTGACAGAACTTTGCAACCTATTGAAGATAGATAAACGCACATCGACAGCACATCATCACCAGACACTAGGTACGATAGAAAGAAGTCACCGGACTTATAACGAATACGTACGAAACTACATATCAGTAGATAGAGACGACTGGGATGAATGGCTCAAATATTTCACGTACTGTTTTAACACTACACCATCTACAGTACATGATTATTGCCCTTATGAACTTATTTATGGAAAAATTCCAAAAAATTTTAGACAATTGAGTGAAGTAGATAGAGTTGCACCACTATATAATATAGATAATTATGCTAAGGAAATTAAATTTAGATTAGAAGTAGCAATAGATAGAGTTAAAAAAACTATTATATATAAATAAAATGAAACAAAAAATTAATTATGATAAAACAAAATTAGATTATAATTTTAAAATAGGGGATTTAGTCTTAGTAAGAAATGATGCAGGACATAAGTTAGAGATGGCATATAAAGGGCCATATAAAATTAAGAAAATAGATTCAGAAATAATGTAACCATAGTTGATAAGAAAACAAAGAAAGAACAAATAGTTCATAAGAATAGACTTAAGTTATACAATATTAAATAAACAATATGCATTCTTTTCTTTAAATCCATATTTGTAAATAAAATAAAACAAATTTATTGTAAAATGTGAAACTTGCACTTGATACAACCACAAAAAAAAAATGTACAATTAATAAAACAATGTCCATAGAACAAAAATGTTATATGAACATTCTTATAAAAAAGGAAGGTGTAGCGTAACACGACTTTCGTAGTGTGCTGTATAATACCCACACTGCATAGCGTACAATGTTTGCAAATGCGGAAGTAACAAATGTCAATATTGTTGACCACTGCATTTACGAAACATTGTATGAATGTGTATGTGTTGTTGTAGGTTGTTGTTACGCTGACACAATTATGTTTATGCTGACCCAAGTGCAGGTATCACGTTGTTGTTAATATAGGTTGAAATATTTATATATAAAGAAGAACATTTTTATAAAATCAATCAATAAAAATTTTAGCATAGATTGAGCTGAAGAACCAATAAATAAAATTATAAATAAAAATACTAATATATAACTAAAAATATATTGTTTTTACAAATATATATATTGTTTGAGGGTTGTTTGCTATAGGTTGTTTAATTTCAAAATCTTTAAATCTATATTAAAAGTTATAGAGAAGTGTTCCAAATATTTTTATGTATTCATATATTTTAATATTATTTTGTTTGACATAAATGAGTGAATTTTTTGGAAAATTTGAAAAATCACCTGACTGAACTTCTGAAAGGAGTAAAAATATTTTAGTTTTAAAATGGAAAAGAATTTTTGGCAAATCATATATATTCTTGTCTTTTCCTTGCAATCTTAAATTAAATATATTTAAAAGGGTGGTTGTGTCTGCCAAAAAGGCTAAATCTAAAACAAATTCATTATCTTTTAAAGTCTGTGTCAAACATTATTATATATTCTCCCTTTCTAGGCACTGTAACACTTCTTCCCGTAAGTCAAATAATCTATATAGATAACCGCCGTGGCTTAGCTACCGAACTTCAGTATACATTATAAGATCATTGTGGGCGGCGTTGTTCTTTTTTAAGAAGCTAACAAAATTTCTGTGGGTGAGTGACTGATGCCCCATCGTATTTTATTAATTATTCGTTCTGCAGTCTTCATAGCGGGATAATCGCTTATAAACTTTGATGCAAGAATTGCCGGATAACTTATACAATGAAAAGTATTAACTGCAATTTCATGTTTTTTTAATTGGCCTATGAAACCTTCATATTTGCCCGTCATTACATTTGCTCCGTCTGTGCAGACCCCAGCAAATTTGTTAGTGTCTACAATAGATAGAAGTTTTTCGCTGACAACATCGAACAACAACTTACATTTGCGTAAAAGGTTTCAAGAGAAAAACTTGATTCAAAAACATTGTAATCTTTAACGACAGTGCTCTCATCTAAACAAAAAGAAAACCATTCGCAATTACTTAATTTTTCCCTGACCGCTAACTCTACAGAGGTCCCTAATTGATTAGCATGCCGGCATATACTCTGATGAGATAACAAGAGATTCCATAAAATTAATCTTGTAATTAAGCCTTTGAAAAACTGTTTTAAACATTTCTTTAATAAAAACCACATCAGAAAATGGTCTGCCCTGCCTGACAATATCCAAGCTTATTAAGCTTGAAATCTCAATTTTGAATTCGTGATCTGACTTCGTTTCTTTGTTTTCTTCTCCTAACAACCATTCTTTTAATTTCACTAAAATTTTGTTTTTATTTCTATTAGACAGCTCTTTTCTTTCCTCATCATAAAATTCGTTCATATAACTATGAGATGAATCATTATGTCTTTTAATAACATATTCTATACATTCCTTAAATGTTTTATAACATAAAAGGCTTTGGATCTTACCAACATCATTTTGTATTATATAATATTTTTGGAATGTCATCATTTATTTCTTGCTGTGTAACTGAAAAATCGCAATACATCCGCTATCATGTGCGCTCGTCGCTGTCTCATTGAAGACTAAGTGAAAGAGCATAATGCATGAAACACATAGACGGCAGCGGCTACAAGAACACACGACTACAAATGCTGCTGGTTACAATTGTAGTCGAGTAGTCAGCTACTTAATTTTTTTGAAAACGATAGCAACATATAACAACAATATAAACAGCTGTTTTATACAAATGCATTTTTATTTCAGTGGTGCCAATTATATTTTTTTACTTTATTCAAATAGAATAACATGCATGATTATATATAAACTTGACTTAAATTATACAATTACTTATCTATAATGCATTATTATAAAGAAAAATAAATAAATAAATAAATTTGTTTAATCCCTTTTTATTATTAATGGAATTATTATAGTATTTCATTTTGCGATAATTTTTTTTAACAAAATAAAATATTTCGTAGCACTAATATCTTTTACATAGTTTGTTATATTGTCAACACTATTTTTGTTTTGTAGCTAACAAAAATAGAAATTATCCTAAGTTGACTACAGCGACAAAAGTTGTCATGTAGCCGTGTAGCTGTGTTGGTGTCAAAATAATCGTATTCATATAAACGTGTGTATTTTATTTTTGACAGGCTGTAGTCGTGTAGCCGCTGTCATCTATGTGTTCCATGCATAAGAAGATGTGTGAACTAGTTAAAGCACAATTGTGCTATGAAATGGACAGCTATGTTATGCATATGAAACACATAGACGACAGCGGCTACACGACTATACATATATTAAATAATAATATAATATACATATATTCTATATATTATATACATATATATATATGCATATCCATAATAACCGCATGTGAGAAATAAATCGGTATATTATTTAATTATACAAAATTCTGCAATATTTTGTTTTAGGGAAAATACATTTCTTTTGTATTAACAAACAGAGTGTCACTTCATTTTGCTCAGTGTGAATATACTAATGCGCTCTGCAATAGTTATTTCTATTTTAACATGAATGTCAACATTTTCAAACACAACAATGTGGTTTGGTTGTAATGACTTTGTGCTGCTTTTTGCAACTACCAAAAATATTTGACTTAGACCCATCTTTTATTATACCGCTCGACTCAGAATCACTTTTTTAGTCGATTTAGCGATGTCCGTCCGTCCGTCCGTCTGTATGTCCATGTAAACCTTGTAATCAAACTACAGGTCGCAAATATGAATATATTGATTAAATTTTGTATACAAGCTTCTATCAGCCATAGGATGAACGCTATTGAAATTGGTGAAATTCGGTCCATGTTCAGATCTAGTCCCCATACTAATGACCCCTATGAAATCGACAGAAATTGTCATAAGATCCGAATTATCATATAGATCTCAGTCAAATTGGATTTGTATGTGTTTATTATATCCATTAATCAGTAGTCGAATCATAAACCCTATACGACCATTCTTAGTCATAGCCCCATATAGAGCTGCTTTCCGATATTCACTTAAATCTATCAAAAAACAAATATGGTTTGTATTTATTTTATCAAAATGTAAGTGACTTTACCAAATATGGTCAGGATCGGTCCATAAAAATAACATCCGATATGAACTTTTTCATATCTGCAGCCAAAAAATTAATAACAGTGCACTCAAATTTGATTTTTGCATATTTTCTATATCGAATTAGTTGGACCAAAGGGATAGGGTCTCTTAACCGTGGTATAGGGTATCGTATTGGCGGTCTAGACCGACTATAATTTCTTACTTGTTTGCTTTCAAAACAGTTCTACATAGTTATATAAAATTATTATTCTGCTTTACCTACAACATATCTGATTGCGATTACATACAATTTTTAAAAATTGTTTATAATTACTAAAGCATTACATAAATACCAAATTGCACCTTTTAAATTTTCCATTCAAATTAAAGAAAATATCAATTCTAAAAATTGGAATTCAGATTTCCAATTATAAATTAGAATATATCAATTGAATTTCAGGAAATCATATTAAAACGTAGGAAATAATAACTTGAGATTAAGAAGACATCAATTGAATTTTTAAAATATAGATTTTATTCTTTAAACACAACTTGAAATTCAAAAAACACCAAATATGTTTACATATAAAAAATGTTTACATTTAAAATAAAATTGCGATTCAGAAGACATTCATAGCATTCCAGGATAAGAAAACATTCATTTGAATTCAATGAAGTTTAGAAAACCTCAAATGATATTTAAGAATTGTGAACATAAAAATTGTTACCTAAATAAAACGCAATAATTCTTAAACGAAAGAACAAATTTTAATAAAAAGAAGTACAACTATTTAATGAGAATGTTATTTATATATTATTTTTCACAATTTTTTGAAATGAAAATCTGAAGTTTTTCAGAAAATGAAGATAACAAATTATTTTATTTAAAATTTTTGGGATATTTGGTTTTGATGACTTCAAAATTTGACTTCATGACATGCAAAGTAAAACCCAAGAAATTTAAGTTCGATAATAGTAGTAGTATTTGGATTCAATAAATGAAAATATATTTTATTAATAATAAAATTCAAAATCAAAAGTTGGCATCACTGGGTTAGATTTTGTATTATATTGTGTTATTTTGTGTTACCACAAAATCTAACAGCGAAAACTCCCTTTTAAGCCCTAAACAAATTCACTGCGAGATGCGAGTGCGAGAAAAAACGAGAATGAGACAGTATGATTTTTTCTAATGTGGAAGCGAGATCGAGAGTAAAGCTTTTTTGTGTGTCGTTGCTAAAGCCGATGGTACAATGAATACGTTGCGTCCGATAAGTCGAATTTTTCGACTGACAGAAAAGTTATTTACATGCATGCGCAATGTCTGATGGCAGAATGAACACGTTACGGCGAATACGGCGCATACGGCGAATGCGTTCGTACGTCGAAGTTAAAATGTTTTCAACTTTCGACGTATACATTGCACGTTTGACAGCTGATATTTGTTATTATAAAGTGCAGCAGTTTAACGGCAGAATGGTAAGTAAATATATATTGTAATAAAATATAGATAAAAATCAAAAGTTTAACTTTGTAATGAAATTTTTTTGTATATATTAGATGGAAGAACGTTTAATTTGTGCGGTGCATGAGCATCCGTGCCTTTTCAACAAAACTTATAATTTAATAAACATAGTTATAAAATAAACTATGCAAAAAAGGTGACTTCAGTTTTTGTACAACAGGGACTTCATACTTTCTCATAGAGCTTAACTATGTTTGGCAATAATGTAGATAAGAATCCGTTGAATAAATGTAATTAATTGCCTTAACATTTTTAAAAAATAATAATAAAAATTTATATATATATTAATTGTTATACTTATTAACACTTTATACGAAAAAAATCCCTTTTTACTGGAAAAAAAATAATTTTTTCGTATATTTCTTTCAAAAAATAATTTTTTTCGCATATAATCAAAAAAGTGCAGCGAAAACGGCTTCTTTTCGCATTAAATGTTTAAAACGTTTATTCATTGGTTTCTTTGCTACCTAATTGCTAAACATAGTTAAGTGCTATGAGTAAGTCGGAATTACCTGTTAAAATTGGTCACCAAATTAGCCAAGCCGAGTATAGGGTTTTACTACACTTTGATAGTAGAATCGAACCTATACTGTCAAGTCCATGTGCTTTTTTCACTGCTGCACTGTAAACTTTTTAACCATTTTATTTTTATCAGATTTTATTTATAGCTGGATTTCGCATATATAAACATTAAGATATTTCTTGAGCTTAAAGCATGGACAGGTGCATTATTGGATGTCCTGATGGTTAAGCCCCATAATCCTGGAATCATATTGTCTCCATTATATTGGTCCACGTAGTTTTGTGGGCAGTATGTATTGTCATGCCTTTTTATGAAATTATGCAAAACGACTGTGGCTTTGACAATTTTTTCTGCATTTTTGGGGTTCATTTGCAGTGGAGATAGAAGTATTCTCCATCGTGCTGTTAGAATTCCAAAAGCATTTTCGATGGCACGACCTTCGACCTATATAAAAAGGCAAATAATAGTTAATCACTAATAATAAAAAAAATTGTTATATTATCAGTCGCCATTATCTCCAGATATTTTCGCTCTTCATTTAAACATATAATGCTTACACTATTTTAAGGGTGTCTTCTCTATTTCCATTTTTATTTCAAAACAAATCCAAACTTTCAAATTCAATTTTAATTTGTATAAAAAATGTCAACATTAACAGCTGATTTCATTTCTAGCCGTACGGCGACGACGTACTTTATGTGCCTTGCAATACGGCCAGTACGTTTGATAAGTCTACTTATCGGATACAACGTATTCATTGTGCCATCGGCTTAACTTAGGTTGTAAAAACACTCGTAAGGGAAATAGAATTAATTCTATTTTCTGTGCGAGAAAAATCAGGTGACAGGAGAATCAGCTGTATTTATGAACATATGACAGGAGAATCAGTGTGTATTTATTGTATTGTGCATTGTGACTTGAGAAATGATAAGTTGTTTTGCTTGTAGATTTGTAAAATTGTAAAATTTGTAAAAAGCATTTTGATGTTTTTGTAAAAGCACAATAGCAAAATACTCGCATGCAAAAAGCTTATTTTTACTCGCACTCGCACTCGCAACTCGCAGTGAATGTGTTTAGGGCTATAATATGTAAAAAAAATAATTCTTTATGTTTTCCAAATATGGCAATATTTTAACAAAAAAATTGAGAGAGCTTTATAGACCAACTCTTGAAATAAACAAAAATCATCTGTTAAGAGGATCAAACAAAAGAAATCTAAATAAATTTCAGACAAATATGAAAGCAAAAGAACGTATTTTAAGCAGATCTTAAATGTACATCGTTGGCAAGCACCTAACATAAAATATATGTATATATGGGACATAGTTTATCTGAATTACCAAGTTGGAAGAAAACGTAATTATTCAGAAAAAAATACACAAAAGGTTTTCTTCAAAGAGTCCTACAAGAAATGAATGACTGAAACTAACACATAAACAATTTTTGTACTAACACACTTTCAGTTTTTTTCTATTTAAAAACATATGACTGTCATTGTTGCTGTTGTAGGGTTGTTTTTGTTTAGGTTTAGCAAAGGTAAGTAATTAATTAAATTAAAAAGTTCAAGTTAATTTTTGTTGTTTCTTTAGGATTCTTCAAAATATGTCAGTGAATTCGTTAGTGCCATTCTCAATTGTGGTGGCACGTCCCTCCATTATACCCTTCCACAATTTATTTTTTGCTCGCTTCTTGTGGCCTATTCCTGTTGGATCGTTAACTTAAAGATATTGCTGTAGAATCTTTCAATCTAGAACTTTTATACCTCTTAGGAAACGCATTTGTGTAAAGAATTATAGTGTGCGACAATATGTTATATCCTGGATTTCGATTGTGAATGCTGTACCAGAAAATAATATGGTTATCTATTTTATATTATTGATGGATTTTTTATGATGTTGTAAGATAATACACAAGAAATATAATTGTGTGAAACAACGCTGACACAGTTTATTAAATCGATTCGTAATGATTCCAGTTAAGTGCGCATGGAAGACACTATAAATATATTGTTAATACATGCGCAATCACCAAATGAACTTATTAAGGCAATGCACTGACATTTTATTAAAAATTGTAGCTAGAAACAAAGTAAATCTTCCTTGCAGCATTTTACACTAATCCTTATATCTATCTTTCAGTCTGTTGCCATAACATGGATATGGGAGTTTGTTTTAATATTTGAATGTTTTAATTTATGCCATTCTGGAATATAGTGTCTGGAATATGATGTTGATAATATGAAATGAAATTAGTTTCTTCAAAAGAACAAAGATCTCAGAATATTGAACAAATTGATATATGGAGGTATTACCACAATATCTCACACACCGTTCTGTACAAACAAAGGTATTTGAATGGATACATCATTTACTCATCAATTTTCCAAATGAATTGTAACTATCAGGTTTGGTCGAAATTGTTAATTAACAACACTCAAAAGGTAAGCTTTAATATACATTGTTGATATATATATATGTAAGTGTTATAATAAATTGTTTTCTTTTAGAAACTACTGATTGCACTAAGGCCCATTACCGAAAATTTTTGTTGAGTTTAGGGAAGTTTTGAGTGAAAAGTCAGCAAAGTTGTTTAAATATCTGTTTTAAGTTAAGCCCATTGTCCTGTTTCAACATTGTCTCAAAGTTATCACCACGTTTCGGAATTAGTATTGTTGTGTTTTTAATATTTAATGTTTATTTTTAATTTTGAATTTGATTTTTAATACAATAAATAAATAAAAAATAATAAGTCGTGTTTCATTATAATCAAGCGTGACCGGTCAATGATGATGTATATATCCATCAAATGTGACCGGTCAACGATGATATATATATATCTCTCATCGTTGACTACTAAACAGCGGTAGAGTGAGCAGTTCAGATATATATTATATGGTTTACATACTTTCATAGGTTAAGGTGCTACTACACGATGTGTTTTTTACATATGTACTGTCACTTTTTTTATCCATATGAAATTCCTATGTCTGTCAAAATTGTCTTTTTACATACGATTCATAATTTCTGCTATCACACGTGCATATGTATTTCCGTATGACATAACCTCTAAACAGCTGATTTAATTTGTGAATTTACAAAAATTTATTGTTAAAAAAAGTTATATATTTTTTAATTGTTAATTAATATCAAACAATTTATTTTTCCTTAATATTAATCTTTATAATTTACTCTGTTTTTCTTTCGCCACAAGCAGTGTTGTATTTTCATATGATTGTCATGCAAAAATAGAACCTGTTCTAATTGAAAAATGCACATGTGACTTTCCTCATGTATTGTACATAAACAATGTTTCATATGTATCACACGATGTGTACAACTTTTGTTGTGGGAAAATTTGACAGTACATATGTAAAAAACACATCATGTAATAGCACCTTTAGAGTAAAATGCAAAATCACATGTACACAAAAGTTTCGGTCAGTTTTGGCATATTTGCCTTAATAATATGATAGAGACTTCGTTCTACGCAATGACCGACACTTCAGTCAGTAGTGACGGTCATATCACCGTTCAATGGCCGTCACTGTTCTTGTAAGGAGAATATACTGATTGACTTGACTGAAGAAACTACCATGTGGGATATCCTAGTGGTAAAGACATAATGGATCTCTCTAGATACATTCTCTCAACAATGTTTTGTACACAATTTTTGCCCCTTGGTATTTTACGATTGAATGGGTTAAAATATAACACCCACTGAATTGAAGGGTCCCTACAAAATTCAACTACGCGATATATATTTAAGAACAACTGGTCCAACCACAAATTATAGTAGCTATGGGTGATTATGTATTTAAATGTTTACAAAAATCTTAATTTTGCAAAAATAATTTTGCGCTTATCCTATCCTAGTCCGAGGTCTCTAAACAATACAAATTGGCCAGAGAAAGCGGCCAAGGATGAGGAATTATTAAGGTATTTAAAAATTAAAAAAAATAATTTTAAAGAGAATCCTTAATAATTAAAGTGAGTCTACTGTATAAATTTACCTCTCTCATATGTAATATTTTATTTGTATTTGAATAAATATATATTTTTTTCAATAAAATTCAAAAAAGTTACCAGTCTTCTATTGCGAATGCAAAGGTTGGTATGCAGTGGTTGTGAGCACGGTTTCATTTGTGACATGAATTCCATCTTGTTGGAATTATAAATTCTGTCGACCCCCTAGCTACAGTACTTACATTAACCACATGGAACTTTTTACTAGTTAATAAGATTAATACGTATTTTCGGGGATAACCCGAAATTTTAAAATTAAGCGCTAATATTAAAAAATAATCAAGATGATTTCTACAAATAGTTTAGATGATTATTCATTTATTAACAATTGTTTATAAATTTTCAGACGTCCCAAGACAAATTTAAATTTCAATTATAATTTTTTTTTAATTAAATCAAATATTTTCAATACTAATCGATTTAAAACCCTACACAGGGGTATATATCAAAGTGTATATATGCAGAGGGTATATATCAGTTTGTCATTCCGTTAATAACGCATCGAAATAAAGTCCATATATTTTTTTGATCTTAAAGTGTCCTTTTTTTAAAATACCTTTTTAAAAAAGTACCTGTTTTTAAGCACTTTTCCTTAAAAAGTATCATTTGTTAAAAAAGTACCTCGTTTTAAAAAGTACCTATGCTTATGAATGAAAATTTTTTTCTTAAAAATAACCTTTAAAAAACATATTTTCTTAAACAAGTACATCTTCTTAAAAATCTATCCTTGTTAAAAAGAACATTTTCTAAAAATTTTTCTTAAAAAGTATTTTTTAAAATACTCTTTTTTTTTAAAACTACCTTTTTAAGAGGATAACATTCTTTGTAAAGTACATTTTCTGACAAAATTACCTTTTCTCAAAAAAGGATCTTTTATATAAAATAATTTTTTTAAATACATTTAAAAAAAAGTAAATTCTTTTAATGTACTTTTTTAAAAAAAGCATATTTTCCTGGTATATGGCAAACCAAAAATTGCCAAGATTTTTAGAAACTTTTATTTTGAAATATCGCATAATTTTTAGCTCTCAAAATATTGGAAAATATGATTCTCCTTATTGTGACTATTCGTATTCTGTTGTAATGCATTGAACAATGAATTGCGACCCCATAAAGTATTTGTATTCTTAATCCCTATAACAACTCGAGTCCATATAATGTCCTTACATGCGTCTGTCTGTCTGTCTTTTGAAATTACGGTCAGTCAACAAAATAAACCATTTACCTGGGTAAAGTTAAAATAATATTGTTTGTCGTTACTACGAGTAGGGTGGTATTTGAATTGGGTTAAATTGGGCATCACTATGTCAAGATATGGTATAAAATATGGAGATACCTCTAAAACATAGGTGGAGGGTTTCAAAATTCGAAGCAACCGAACTTAGCACTCTTACTTGTTTGTTTTTAATTTGCTTTGGTCGGTAAGGGCTATTTCCGGAATATAAGAATTTCGTTCTAAATGAACGGGTTACTTATCCGAAAAATTTTTTATAGAACGAAATTGTAGAAAATACTCGAAAACAGTTTGAAGTCACAATTTTAAAATTTTTTTATTTTTTGATGGATGAATATATTTACGGTTGCGGTTTTTGTTGTGATTGATTTGGTTTTGATTTCTACATGGGGTTAAATTATCTTGAAGGTGTGATGTCTTTAAACGTTTGCGTGGGTTCGATTTGAGCCTAAATTAATACGCTTTGAACCTAATTTAATTCTTTTAGAACCTAATTTAATTTTATACAAAATTTTCTTGGATATTGATTTGAATTTAATTAACTATGACATTGGTTTTTATATTACTATCTAACTAATCTTCATTCATTCATTATTTCATAATTTAGTCTATACACCATTTTATAGCTAGTCCTGTATTAAGCCCTTTTCCGGTAAAGCCTCTGTTTAAAGCCTTTTTGTTTATGACAAAAGAGTTCAAAACATCGGTTTTAGTTTAGTTAGGTCCCAGAAAACCTCCGCGTTAATGTCTTTCTCTTAATGAGAGAAGTTAAAACACTGAATTTTTAAAGTAACAAAAATCTTCGTTGTAAGGTCTCTGTTTGATAAAAGAATCCAATATGCGGTAATTTATAAAGTAACAAAAATTACCGTAGGAAGGAAGGATCGTAACCAAAGTTTTGATAAAACCCAAACTAAATAAACTTCTGCTTTGAATTTTTTTAGTCTTCGAACAAAAGATTTTAAACCAAAAGATTTAAGGTTAAGGAAAATAGGCGGTGGTAATTATAAATTGATAGATTCGAATGGAAAAGACATGGGTGTATACCACGCTAAAGATTCGCAAAAAAAGGCTAACACGTATAAAAACAACATGACCGTTTCCAATTGATTTCTCCTACCAAGAAATCAACATCATATGTTCTGAGACGGCCGTGCTAAAATTATACCCTTTGGTGTACATCAAGAAAAAAAAAGTACAAACAGAAAAAATCTTGAACTTGAAATTTTTTCTGTTTGTTTTGCCAATTTTTTTCGTAAGTCTATTCTACTACGTTGATTTTGGTGGGAATTTCTTTAGCTCTTCTTAAATTTGTTTTTTTTTAAACTCAATCATGAATTATCCATGTGTGTAATCTCCGCTTATAGCTTGCCGTTTTCTCGTCAAACCACCTTGTTTTTGCCATTCAGCTATTGTCATTAGCGTACTAAATCATTCTCATATTAATCTCACGCACTCTGTTAGTTAAATATGATGGGGCGTGTTTTTAAAGCCATAGTGAATGAAAAGAATGAATGAGTAATTATGTATCTAAGTTGATAATGGGAATTGCTGAATGAGAGATTAAATAACGATCTACATGGATAAGTAAAAGAGTTGGTTGCGAATTTTTTTTTTGCAAAACAGGTTGATGCCTTGAGAATGATGAATGAATGAAGATGAGTGAGGTTTGGTCAATAATAAATAAGGATGCAATTTTTGTTTTAGAGGAGTCGAATTAGGTTTGTGAAAGAATAAAGAGGTTGAGGAAAAAACATTAAACTAAAATTAAAATGTAGAGTAAGAAAAAGTTAAGGGAAGTTTAAAATAAGTTTTGAAAATTTAAGAAATTTTAAATTTAAATTAAAGATTTAGGTACAGTTTAAAAAAAAATGATTTAAAATGTTTGATTATTCAAGTTTGGGGAGTCGAATTGGGTTTGTGAAAGAAAAATTTTATATTTGGAAAATATTTATATATAGAAAAATTTTATGTTTAGAAAAATTTCATATTTAGAAAATTTTGTACCTACCAAACAAAAAAAAAAACCGCATATCAAAATTCCAATCCAATCAAAAGTTATGGATTTTTGACCGCCTTCTCGTGAATTGGTCCACAGTGCGTCGGCAAAACGAATATTTTCTCCAAAAATTTAATTACATAAAATTATATTTACAAGTAGTATTTTTACTGAAATATTTCTGTTTTGTTTAAACAATTTTTGGAAATGTGAATGATTTCCTACAAAAATTCATTTTGTAAACAAATATTTTAATTCTTACAAAAAATATAATAATAAACAAAATTAAAATTTTTTGTAATAAAAATTCGGTTTTTTATTTTTCATATATCATATATTTTCATATAATTATAATTATATATTATAATTTATAATATTGAATTTCTTGAAAAATATATTAATAAATTTTCTTCATTGTACGTACTTGTGTAATAAAAGGTGGGTCTAGTCAGGTATTTTTGATAGTTGTAAACATCAACAAAAAATTGATTTGATTAAGGAAAGACGTCTTCGAATTTCTATAGAGCAGTCGCCATCATTGCTTATTATTGACCTCAAATAATTAACATTCTCAAATCCAGCGGGAAAAATTATACATAATAATTTCATATGAATTTTGCCAATATGTAAAAATTTCATAAGCATAGAGTAAATTTTGAAATACTGTATTTTGATGACTAAGATATGAATTTTGCTAACATGAAATTTCACAATAGTTCTTTAAACATTTTGAAATAACAAGTTATGTTTACATAAAAATAAAATGAAAGTAAATATTGTTTTAAACAAATTTTAAAAAAATGTTTTTTCAATATATTTTTTTCTGAAATCATTAATGGTAAAAACTTGAAAGTTGGTGTTAGAGTAAAAAATATGTTTTTTTTAAATATAATAACGCACACCAAAAACTGTTTCAAATTCAATTCATTACTTATTTGACCAAAAACTGTTTAAAATTCAATTCATTACTTATTTGTTTATACATATTTTGACTAAATATTTTCATTTTTTCATAAAAATAATAAATAAATCGACTCAAAGAAAAATTAAACAAAATAACTTCATATGAATTTTGCTAACTTAAAAAAATTTCACAAGAATAGAGTAAGTTTTCAATATTTCATTAAATTATTACAGAAATTTTCTCAACATTATCTTCTATATTAAAAGAATTTATGAATAAACTTTGCATTCAAAATTTTTTTCAATATTTTTCTTCTCTCAAACCTCTATAACTAGAGTCCTAATTAACGTAGGCTGTTGACATAGGTTCGAGGAAAGTTATGCGTGGAGAATCAACTTTACTTTTACTGTACGTTAACTTATCTTGGCATATTTTGGCATTACTGTACGTTAACTTCTCTTGGCAAATTCGTTGGGTTTGAGGTAAGTTATGCGTGGACAATCAACTTTACTTTTACTGTACGTTAACTTCTCTTGGCATATTTTGGCATTACTGTACGTTAACTTCTCTTGGCAAATTTTGGTAGCATGGGTCCTCTAGTATTATCTTAAAGACATTTGTCAACAAAAATATAAACACTATACACCAATACCCCGGTTTGCGCCGCTTCGATTTGCGTCGTTTCGAAGAAACGTCGTTTAAAAATGTTCGACCGCTTCGAAGTTGCATCGCTAATGGCTCCGATTTTCGTCGAATGCTTCGAAGTTGCGTCGTTAACGCTTCGATTTGCGTCGTTAATATGAACGTGATTTTTTTTATAAAATATATACGTGTGTGTACAAAGGTCAAACAGAAAAAGACGATTACCTGATTTAGTCCTGTACTGGCCACTAGTTCAAAGCCATTACTAGTTTTAAATTACATTAGTTTAAATAGAGTTGAAACAATATATGTTTCAATAATGAGTCAAAAAAGGAAACAAATAAGTTTGGAAGAAAAACTTAACATTATGAAACGTTTTCAATCAGGGGTGAAGGCTACTGAGATTGGAAGAAATGTGGCAACACAACACCGTTGATACGGAAGAATGCAATAATGCATTGAGTCACTTTTGAATTCAACGTCATTCATATTTTTTTAGTTTGTTAAAGGTGCTATTGCACGATGTGTTTTTTACATATGTACGTACTATCACTTTTTTTTATCCATATGAAATTCCTCATGTCTGTCAAAATTGCCTTTTACATACGATTCACAATTTTTGCTATCACACGTGCATATGTATTTCCGTATGACATAACCTCTAATTGTAAACAACAGATGATTTAACTTGTGAATTTACAAAAATTTATTGTTAAAAAAAAGTTATATATTTTTTAATTGTTAGTTAATATTAAACAATTTATTTTTCTTTCAATACTAATCTTTATAATATACCCTGTTTTTCTTTCGCCACAAGCAGTGTTGTATTTTCATATGTTTGTCATGCAAAAATAGAACCTGTTCTAATTGAAAAATGTACATGTGACTTTCCTCATGTATTGTACATAAACAATGTTCCATATGTATCACACGATGTGTACAACTTTTGTTGTGGGAAAATTTGACAGTACATATGTAAAAAACATATCATGTAATAGCACCTTAAGGAAAGAGCTTTGTTAGAACGCTCCAGAAATAAAAGAATAATTAATTTACCAAAAATCGTTTTTACCATCATACCCAGAACTCTGTGGTTTTCTGAAATAACCGCGTATGTCCATTTTTGTCAGTTTTGAGTTAACGATGCCAAATATATTAATTTTTAACGCTCTTTACATGTGTTCAATTTAAAAAAAAAATATTGACCATTTCTGAATTTTTTCTTCAAATAACGACGTAACTTAAATGTTTATTAAATTTATTTGCAGCACTAACTGCGTATGTCAACCTACGTTTGAACGCTGACAAATTATTTTTCTCAGAAAACGACACATAGCGACATACGTTGTTATTAATGAAAAAAAAAATGCAAAATAATTTTGGATTAGTTTTCAGTTTATAACCACTTATAAAAACTTGTGTGTTTATTTCTGTTATTTTTTGTCACTATTATTCTTGATATGTTGTTATATTCTCATCCTAAGTCCCTTTAACTTTTTGTTGACGAACAAAAAAAAAAATCAATTTTTCAAGCAACAACAACTTATGTCTACATGGGTGGTTGCATTGGCAGTTTTCTTTTTCAAAGAAAACGAAGTTTGTCGGCATAAGTTGTTTTATATTCACACACTTTAAAAGTTATTTACATATTGTTTTTCGTCTTTCTCTAGGATCTATTCTCTGAAGATTTTTGACTCAAAATCTTATATAAAATATTTATTGCCCATATTTATAGGACTGTTACATAAAAAGCTCTAAAATCTTTATATCGAGCCCATAATTTCAAATATAACGTTTCTTGGCTCCCCTGAACATTTTGATTTTATGAGATACGCGGTTATTCTAGAAAACCACAGAACTATGGTTCACACAAGTGGATGGGCTACTGCATGTGAATAGAATCACAGCAGATATATCCAAATATTACTCTGTTATAACCGCGTTGGATCCTGAAACCATAGTGCAAATTGCTGATGTCGCCAAAAATCCACCAGCAACAGGCAAGTATGAAAAGTTAAAAATAGAATTGATTACTCGTTTTGGTACTTAAAGGAAAATCAGCTGTTAAAACTTTTGACTGGCATAGAACTTGGCAACAAAAAACCCAGTCATTTACTATGGCAACGAGCATCTCCAACGAAGCCCTCACAGCATTTTGCCTGCATCATATGCCCAGTAATACTAGATGTATTTTTTCTGCTTGAAAATCCGCCGAAATTGAAAATTTGGCCGAAGTTGCTGATCGCATTTTTGATAATTCACCTCCACCGCCTTTTGTAATGTCTACAACATCAAGAGACGTTGTTGCTCATTGTGATGCACTTTCCTTACATTCCAATACTTCTGCTCTTGAGGCTCGTGTTTTAGCACTCGAAACATCTTTAAACCAAATCATCAAAAAACTCAGCCAACTGTCTGTGGATGTTGCAACTAGTAATACACAGGTGCAACAACGCAGCACTAGCAAAGAGAGCGACTATGGAAGAGGCAGATCGCAATCTCGACGCCAGAAAAGAGTCTGCGATTATCATATTCAGTTTGGTAAAACTAGAATCGCTACCTGCAATAAGAGCGACACACGGCAGCATTATTGATACAAGTCGCACATCAGAGAAAAGATTACACATTCTTGTTAGAGAACATAATTTAAAATTTATTGTTGATTCTGGCTCCGTCGTATCTGTAATACCAAAATCGTGTTTAACTAAACCAGCTGTAGCATCGGGTGACCTCGGGTTGCTTGCGGTTAACAGCATCACTATATCAACCTATGGTACCAAATATCTTGAAATAGAAATTGGACTTAGGCGACGTTTTAATTGGAAGTTTATTATTGCCGATGTAAAATCTCCAATAATCGGAGCTGTTTTTTTATCTCACCATGGGCTAATTTTAGATCTGAAACTGAAACATTTGGTTGATTCGCTAACATCACTCAAATCTTTATGTCACGTAAAGCATTCGGATCAACAAAGTGTATCAACAGTCAATTGTTCATTCAGGCTATACGGCCTCGTAATTATATACGTCAAAATTACAAACCCAAATTTATATTGATTGCCAACATCAGCAAAGGTACAATACTGAATAATAACAACCAATTGCTAAAAGTCAGAGGCGCTATTCAGGTGAGAAGCTAAACCTTATCAAAGAGGAGTTGCCAGTTTGTTGGAACTTGGAGTTGTTCGACCATCTAGTAGCCCATGGTCTTCTAGTCCTATTCACCTTGTAATGAAAAAGACAGGTAGATGGAGAGCATGCGGTGGCTACCGTAAGTTGAATGCAAATACATAACCGGATCGATACCCAATTCCTCGACTTGACGATTTAGCAGAAACATTATAGGGGAAAAAGTATTTTCGAAAGTTGACATCAATAAAGCATATTACAAAATACCAATGCATACAGATGATATTCAAAAAACGGCTGTCAATACACCGACTGGGCTGTTTGAGTTTGTAGTGATACATTCTGGCATTAGAAATGCAACTCAAACATTTCAAAGATACATGGACTCAATATTTCGTAATTTGGACTATGTCTATTGCTATTTAGATGATATCCTTATATTTTCTGAAAGTGAAGAACAGCATCACAACCACCTAGAGAACGTGTTAAGGCAAAGACTCGTTTGTCTTGCTTAACTGAAGAAAGGAAAAGAATAACTTGGTGTCTCACCCAGTTAATTGTAAGAAAGGATTTTATTATCCGAGTGGTACACCGGGATAATATTTAAGTTTTGCTGAGTTTAGTTATCTAAGTGGTACACCAGGATAACGTAGAATAATGAAATGTTGATTGGTTAAATGACAAAATAAGAATGTGTATTTTATTAAAGAACTCATGCTATTTAAATATTATTACAGGTGAGAAGTATGTATATAAAATTAAAAGTAAATAAAATAACAATCAAAACAAAAAAGCAACAAAAAAATATGCATGCCAAACATCGTCCATTATTTTCCCACCGGTAGCCAAAATATTAATTTCATGACCGCGACTGCTAATTCATATCGGCACGTATAACGTTTATTGGCTTCGTTTGAGCCATGAATTTGCAGATGCAGTAATTCTCACGCTTTTGTTTGTTTGAAATAAATATAAGAATTTCTGCAACTGCTAATTCATATAGGCACTTGTAACGTTATTTTTTTTGTTTGAGCCATGAATTTGCAAACGCAGTAGTTCTCACACTTGCTTGAGAAATAAGTATAAGAATTTCTGCGACTGATAATTCATATAGGTACGTGTAACGTTTATTTATTTCGTTTGAGCTATGAATTTGCAGACGCAGCAGCTCTCACCTTTTGCCTGACAAAACCGTGGGAAATGAATATAAGCAATTTAGGTTTTAATTCTATAATGACTGTTTTTATTTTGTTATAAAAAATAAAAAAAATCAGAACGAATTAACATATTGCGGCCCCAAAATATTGATGACATAAATGGGAAGTGTAAATAAACGATCTTTATTGATAGGTGCTGAGATGAGCTAATGTGTTGGTTCCAAGGAAACGCTCCAGTTAGACCTCGGTGACGGTTTTGGAACAGCGAGAAGCGTATTGAGTCTCCGTTTTGAGATTTGTTTGGCTAGCAGGATAATTATCAGTGTCAAAATTATAGCCAGTCCAACATAGCTGATTGTCAAGCTGTGAACCTTATGATTTTTTGTTGTTGCTGGTAAATCTTGTAGTTGCGCATTCACTTCTGCTTGTAACCGGGTTATGTTATCAATAGTCGACAGGTATGGTAGGGGTTGTGTCAGCTTGTTCACAGTATGTAGCAGATGGGAGAACGATATATCATTGCTTTTATATGATGGATGTAAAATTGATGTGATATATTTGTCGGGCCTTCTGAAATTTGCGATATTGCGTAGTTAACCCATGGTAGTCGTTAGGTTGCCATTTTTAGCGCTTTGAGCGCTGGCCAGTGATAAATTACGATTGGTGTTATTGTGGCGAGTTGTCATTGTTGCGGCCAGGGGATCTTCCCAAGAAAACGGAGTTATTTTTGAGTCATATTGACTAGACGTTGCAGAGTTGCTACATATGAATTTTCACTGTGAACAATGGCAGCCATTATATGGCGCCTTTTGAGCTGTTGTTGTGAAACACCAGAAAGCGCTGGTGGCTGCATGGGTTGTACCAATGATTATGAGCCGAACGAATCTTTAGTCGATGCGGTTAATGAAGAAATATCATCATCTTCATTTTCTGGTACCCCAGGCATTTTAAGGCAGATTTAGAATTATTCACTGAATTCGATATTTTTATGGCGATGCTGGTATTGATTGGCAGACAGCGTCCGGTATATCTATACTAGATGAACTCGACTGTCTACCATCTCGGCCGTCTACATCACATTGATGTGATGAACCGCGACGTATAGAAAGCCATCGTGAGAGTCTACCCCCAGGTGTCGTAATATCCTCTCGAGGTGGCTGGTGTGCTGTAGGCATTGTGCTGGTACAAGTTGTACTGACTCTTCGTGTTAAAGTTCCTCCGCCACTACTGCTACTCGTACTTGAAGTACTGCTGGTATCAGCAGTTGAATTGTTCGCTGTTGACGAACGCCATTTGTCAAATGACAGGTGTTGCTTGGAGCCATTGAAAGTTGAACGCAATTATGAATTGCGCTGATTGGTGGCACTTAATGAAACCGTCACGCTGCCGTTAAGGTCCTCCTCGTTAGCCAACTCATCGTCTTCCGAAGAGTTGTTAGGTGACAGGGGCGACGACTTTGTTGGAAATTCTGTTTGTATTATATCCGCTAAATATTCAGCCATTGGATTCGGTGAACTGGAACCGTCGGATACACCACCAATGGCAGTTGATCCGCCGTTGGCGTTAAAACTACCGCCAGCTATTGTGTTGCCGGTAACAGCTGCCCCCTGAAGAGGTTGCTGTAATAATTTTGCGCCTTCTGTACAACGGCCTATAGCACCTGCCGTGTAAGCTGAATGTTGACCGTGATGCTGCTGGTGCGACTGCGTTTACTGATGATGATGGCGGTGGATGTGATGATGATGCTGCTGATGGTGCATATTTGCTGATGATAGTTGTTCACCAGAAACATTCCCTGTTACTATCCAGCCAAAAGTTGTATTTTTGTAACATTGGGGGGTCATCAGCCAGTTTGATATGTCCGATCGCAAGTAGTTGATGGTAATTTTCCACCCCTAACAAAATGTCGATTTTGTCTGGACGGTTAAATGTTGGGTCTGCCAATGCTATATTGTTTGGAATCGACCACTGATCGATAGTAAGCAGTTGAGCGGGTTGTGGAGCCATTATTTGTGGTAATACAAGTGCCTCAAGCCGGGTTGAAAAATTGTTGAGTCGGGATTGAAGCGTAATGTTGACTCGGTGTTGAAGAATGGTGCGGTTTTACCAATGCCGTTGATTGGAATCGATGTAGCCCTTACTGGGATTTCAAGCCGTGTGACTAATCTCTCCGTAATGAGGTTGACTTGTGATCCCGAGTCAAGAAGTGCCTTGCATTCAGTTTCTAAATCATTCGACTTAACCTTTACCAATACTGTTCCTAGTAAAACATAGGATCTTGTGTTTACGGAACTTACTGCCATGCTTTCAGCTTCGTCTACTGGGGTGTTGACTAGTGAAGTCGCGTTTTCTGTTGCGGGGTTATTAAGTGTAACTGTTTCTTTGGTTGACTCAGTTTCCTTTTTAAGATTACTGCGTTTCCTTGAAACTAAATTTACCTGGGGTGCTGGTTCCAAATGAACCAGGGTGTGCTGCATTTTTCCACATTGCTGGCAGCGGCCTGAAGCGGTGCACTGTCATGGTTACTATTGAAGCAGTTAACACATAATTTATGCTTCTGTACCAGGTTAAATCTGTTTGTTGGACTTAGCTGGATGAATTCTTTGCATCGATATAATGGATGAGAATGTTGTTTGCACTCTACGCATCGTCGGTTATAGTGTCGTTATTGTACCGTAAGTGCGCCTGTTTTGTTAGTGAAAACGGTTTTCTCTATATCCCATTGCATCAAGAGTGTGGAAATGATTCTCGAGGAAGGTCAGAAATTATCTAATTGTTTGCAGCTCTTTTGGTTTGAAATCGATTGTTCATATTGAGTATGAACGGTTTTGTCCACTTTTTAACCCGTATGTGTATTAAGAGCGGTGTAGTGCATCCCTATATACGCAACCCAGAATACTGTTAAAGTTAAAAGTTGTATAAAATATTAACATTAAGTAGTATTTGAGTAAGATAAGAATATTATTAAAGTACGACTGGAGATCAGTCTGGTGACAAACATAAAAGAGACAAGTTGTTTCATTTTTAATAAGATGTACCTTTATATGGCGACCGTGACAGCCGTAAAATTGTGTAGTGTGAGTGGAGTGTAAAAAAAAGACATCAATTAAACATAAAAAGAAAACACTCAAAATTCAAGAAATTTATAAAAATTTACAAAACAAAAAACAAATATTAAAAAAAGATTCAAATAAACCTAGAAACAAAAATTGACAAAGAAAAAAAGTAATAGATCCTAACAAAAATTTTAAAAATAGTGGAATAAAATCAAAACATAAAGAAAATTATAAAAGTTTGGAAAAATATATAATTTGTGAAAATAAAAACTGTATCAAAATTCAAAAAAACCCAAAACCAGAATTTAAACAAAAAACGGTACGGTAAAAACCTTTTCTTCAAACTTAAATTTATTAAAAACACGTTAAAGTAAAATAAGACAAAACTGTACAAAAAAATTAACATGAAAGAAAATAGACACAAAATTTTGTAAAGCGGAAAAAAATCTAACGGTTATTCCGTTCAAAATTCAAAAACTGGAAAAAACACCGACTAAATTTAAAGAAACCCAATTTTCCAAATAAATAAATGTTACAAAAAACCCTTAAAATTTGGAAAAATACTAACATAATATTTCAAATAAATCAGTGGAAAATATAACTGAAAAAAAGCAATTACAAAAACTCAAAATCTGAAAAAACAATAAACAATAACTTTGGAAATTAACGGTAAAAAAATATATGAAATTCCGCTATTTATTATAAAATCAAAAATAACAAAAAAAATCCAAAACAAAATGAAAAGCAATCAATATGAAACTATTAGAATTTTAACAAAGACCCTTGTTAAGACGAATAACGAATTTTTCTGTTACAAAAAAAGATTATATAAAAAAAGCCACAAATAACAAAATCCAACAGAAAACACAAATTAAAAAAAATGCTACAAAAAATAATATTAAATAAACGAATTAATTTTAATTCTATAAGATTTGCAATATCCCAGTATAAAAAAAAACATAACCTTAGAAATAAAAAGCCAAAAAAAAATTAAAAAACAATATTCAAAAATTACACAAAAAAAAACTGAAAACAAATGTTTGTGAGAAGACAAAAACTTTGCAACTAGAACCTATCAAAAAGAAAGTGCAGTTAAAAAAAAACATTAAAAAACACAACGGTACCATTAAATTCAAATTCTTAACATTGAAAACACAACAAAACCTATAAATAGTATAAAAAAGGTACAGTCAGTTACCAATATCCAAAATCACACAGAAACAATTGAAAAACAAAAATTCTGCAAACATTAAAAGCGAGAAAAAACAACATAATATAACAAAAAAAAAGCCACTCAAAAACTTGAAAGAAAAAAAATTCTCTCAACACAAAACAGCAGCAGTACAACGGTAACAACAAAACCAACTTTAAACAGAACAAAACAGAAGTTAACCACAGTGCCAGCGGTGGCGACAAGGAGGCAATATTTAATAAAACTGGTACGCTTATGAATATGGAACTGGTATACATATATATTATTAATAGATATTTAATATTTAGTATTATGTATTATTTTACATAATTATTATTAAAAATAATACAAACATTAATATTTACTTACATTTACTATATTTACCTACATTTACAATTAGACTACATTAATAATTAATTATATTTAAACTACATTAACACTACACATGTAATTTCCTTTGTACACATCCTCAATCACAGTTAGTAAAATAAATGTGTACAAAAATTTTATTTCGAAATATGATAAACCACTTTTTTTTTTTTGTTTTTCTTACAATTTATAATGAATAAATTTTTCAATCCCAACTCAACTATCAAAAAAGAAAAAATAATAAATTCTTAAAGCATATAAACTAAGATTTTCTCAACAAAAATAGGAAGAAATTAAAACCAAAATCATTTCAATAACGGAAACGCAAGGACTCTTACTTTAAGCGCGGAGGTCCCTCAGCAAAAAATGTTGGGGGAGGAAAATTAAAAATAGTTAAAGAACATCAATGTGGATCGACAAAGGCTATTTACAGTTTATATTTAAATTACGCAGATTTCATTCATTTAAATTGTACAGATACCAATATATCATACAATTTTTTGGTACATTCTCAGGCCGATATAATGTTAATAAAAATTTCTTGTATATCACCGAATATTCCATTCAACGAGAGAGATACTGTGAATATAACGGGGATAACAACCGATTTAATTTCCACATTAGGTACAATTTAAACAAATTTGATTATTCAAAATTATTCAATTCCACAAACATTTCATATCGTTAATGATAACTTTAATATTCCCTCAGACGGTATACTGGGTAAAGATTAAAAAAAAATAAATAAATGCAAAATTAATTATGGAAATATGTCAATTTCATTTTGGTACGCCAATAATAGTAAACTTAACATCCCAATCATACAGGGTACAGATAGTGACAACTATCTAGTTCCACCGAAGAGCGAAGTTTTTAGAATTTTTTAATTGAAAAATAGTACAGAACCAGTATTCATTGATTCGCAAGAAGTTGGCGACGGGGTTTTTATTAGCAAATGCATTGTCAACTCAACTGAACCAGTTCTACGTGCAATAAACACAACGAACGAAGTCAGGTGTATTCGAAATTTTAATATTAAATCCGAAAAACTTGAAAATTTTAAGATTTATTCAATTGATAAGGTTAATTCGGATAATAATCTCATTGGAAATCTTAAGAAGATTCTGGAATTAATGCCATTATGCGAACAATACGGTGATATTTTTTTTTTGCCTTAAAAACTGATAAAATAACAGTAAACAATTATTATGAACAAAAGCTAAACTTGCATGATTTTTCACCTGTTTACATCAAAAACTATTGTTTACCACATTCCCAAAAACACGAAATCGATGAACAAATTAAAAATTTATTGCATAATGATTTAATTGAGCCTAATCAATCTAATTATAACAGTCCTTTTTAGTTTCAAAAAAGAGTTTAGATGGTTAGAAAAATACAGAATGTGCGTCGATTTTAGAGCGTTAAATAAAAAATTGATTGTGGATAAATTCCCACTTCCACGTATTGACGATATTCTAGACAACCTTGGACGAGCTAAACATTTTTCAGTACTCGATTTATTCTCCGGTTTTCATCAAATATCTTTACACCCAGATTAAAGGGATTTAACTTCCTTTAGCACAGATCGTGGTTTGTTTCGATACAAGGTTCTACCTTTCGGTCTAAATGTTGTCCCAAATTCATTTGCACGTATGATTTTGATTGTTTTTTCAGGACTTTCCCCAGATCAAGTGTTTTTGTATGTCGATGACATAATTATCACAAAAAATTGGTTCACCTTTGCATTTTCTTTTTAAATTGGATAAATATCAAAAAATCCATGCCATCGTTCGTTTATATCTTGCATACTTTGAAAATCTTTTGATATCAGGTTGAATAATACTCACTTGTGTTGTCGTCATTACAGTATACTTTGTACGTAACTCTTCATTTGATTTTTAGAACCATTTTTCATATCATCTACACTTGGCCAAAATTCTTCTCTTCTCTTTAGGAATTCGGGACCATTTTTCCATCTGCCATTTGCTTCGTCGGCAGGATTTTCTTTCCCGTGTAACCAACGCCATTGCTCAATTTCGCTGCTCTCCAATAATTCCGAAACTCTATTCGCAATATATTGCTTATATTGACGATGGTCAGAACGAATCCATAGGATTACTGAATTTGAATCGCTCCAAAAATATACCTTTCCAATTTCGATTGCATGATGTTTCTTAATGAGTTGTTTAAGACGTACCCCCATCGCAGCAGCTTGCAATTCTAGCTTTGGAATAGTATGATATCGAGTAGGAGCACACGCAGTTTTTCCCATTACGAATGCCACCTTTATTTCGTTACTTTTAATTCTCCAATATGCTACGGCAGACATGGCATTTTCACTAGCATCTACAAATACATGCAAATCTGCACCACAAACTTCGAATTTGAATAACAACGATTAATACGAAAAATTTTGTATTTTCTGCAACTCAATAATCCACAAATTCCAATTTTTATACAGTTCATTTGGAATTTCATCATCCCATTGAATTCCTGATTTCCAAACATTTTGCATAAACAGCTTTGCTGCAATCATAAAATCTGCTAAAAACCCATAAGGATCAAAAACTGACATCGTAAGATACAACAACTCCCTTTTCGTTGGTCGTTTTTGAAAGTTCAGTATCTCGGGCTTAACTTTATTCAATTTGAGAAGGAAGGAAAAGGTATCGGATTTTGAAGACCAATACATACCCAGAATTCGGCTATCTATCGGCTTCGGCTTCTATATTAATAATACCACTTGCATCGGCGTCGCCATATATTAACATAACCTATTGAGAATTGGATTGAATTTTCCTTAGCTCAAAACCACCAACTTTATGTATATTAATAACATCTCCAACTACTTTAAGAGCTTCTTCCTCAAAATTAAAGCAATCGACATAGTGGCGACACACTATACCTTACACCGCCCGAGGAAACTGTTCTTTAAATTTTTCTGCGTTAAATTTTTTTACAAATTGTGCTATAGCAGGAGAACAAGTCGCACCAAAAATAATTCTATCCATTACATATGTTTCCACAGGTCTTGAACTGTCACCATTTCTCCATAAAAAACGTTGAGAATCTTGATCATTCTTTATAGCATGTATTTGATGAAACATTTCCTTTATATCTCCAACTACAGCATATAGAGCTTGTCTGAACTTTATCAAAAAAGAAATTAGTGGCTTATTTATGTCAGGTCCAGGCAATAGAGCATCGTTAAAAGAAATGCTATCTACTTTTGCGGCAGCATCAAAAACAAGACGAAAACCAGGCTTATTTGGATTGATAACACCAAAATGCGGCAAATAAAACGTTTTTGGCGACGTTTGCCGGATTTCATCCTTAGTTAGCTTTCTTGCATACCCTTTAGCAACATAATCTTCAATTTTCTCGCAATACTTTTTAGCATATTCAGAATCACGTGCCATTTTTTTTTTCTCCACAGTTAAAAGCCGCTTATAAGCCAGTGAAAAACTTCGTGGAAATGTTAAAAAATCTTCCCTCCATAGTAAACCGCACTCAAATCTTTTGCCTTTTCTATTTATAGTATCATTTAAACTCTACATTGATCGTTCTTCTGCAGCACTTAATAGAGGTTTCACATTGCTTTTTATACCAAATGTTTCCATATCAAAATATCTTGCCTTCATGTCACTCATCTTTTCCTCATCATTATCATTTAGCTTATTCACTAGCAACGACTGTTTTGAACTAGATTTTACTTGTTTTTTATTTGATCCATATACAATCCATCCCAAACGTGTTTTATTAGCAATTAATCCAGGCTCTTCAGATGATATTGGAGTTTCCAAAGGTGTTGTTAAATAAGCATGACTGAGACTTATGATGATACGAGGTTGAATCTGTCCATAATAAGCAATGGGTAGTTGACTGACGGCTGAATTTCGTTGACGTAGAATATCATATCTCTGAAGAGATTGGGTTCGTAGCGATAAGTTTTCTGAAGTATATAAGTTAACACAAAATACATTTCAAATACATTTAAAATAAATATTTCGCTAACAACAACAACACACATTAAAAAATACCAAAATTAGTTCTCAAGCTGACGTTGCGTCTTCTGCAAAACCAACAAACAGTTATTTCACAACAATACCGTTGCACGCGCATCCGGCGCGATTACCAAAATACAGTAATTCTGCAAGGTAGTATTTTCCCACCAACAATATTGAACGGCATTGCACATGCCAACGAAAACAGCAGCTCATTTTACAATAATACCATTGCACGCGCCAATGGTCAACACAGAAATTCTGCAAGGTAGTAAATTCACACCAACAACATTGAACAGCATTGCACGAGCGGCAGAATGAGAACAGCGTGAATGAATGGCGTGATCAGCAAACCTGTTATTATAAATTAGGGTAGTTTTAAGAAAATCATTGCTTTTTATTTTGAATTACAAATAAAGACGGTTGTTGTGTCACCATCAGCGCATAACAATTAATTTTTTTAAACTAAAATTCTTAAAGGAATTTAATTGGCGCCCGAGCAGGGACCTGCAGGATAAAGGTCCTCCGGTACATTCAAAAAAAGTCAAGCCTTATCAAGTGCCCTAGTAGTTCAAAAGGACAAAAGGGAGCGTACGTGAAGTCGCAGCTCGGTAAGCACGCGTTGTAAAATTCGCGTAGTGAAGTAATTATAAGTTTTACAAAATAAGAAATAATACCAAAAATAAAATTTTCTAAATGAATGAACAGTAAAAATATAAAATAATAGTGAAATAAATATTTTCGAATTTAAAAATAATAGTGACAGTAAAATTTTTAATTAAAGAAAATCTGAAAAGTGAAAATTAAATAAATACCTAAAACAAAATAAATAAAAAGAATAAGAAAAAATATATAAAAACTTAAGTGGAAACAGTGACTGTAGCAAATAGAAAATTAGATAAAAATTTTTTAAGAGCTTAAAAAAGAAAACTTCAAATATAAAGTAAAAAACTATTTTTTTTTTTAAATAAAAAAAAAACATTTAATAAATAAAAACAAAAAATATTGTGAAAAAAAACTAACTATTATAAAAAAAAAAAATTAGAAAATTAATAACTACTAAGGAAAAATAATAAAAAAGTGAACTCCAAACTAAAAGTAAAAATAAAAACTACTATTAACCAAGCACTAAAATAATTTTGTTATATAAGTGAACAATAAAAATAATTTATAATATTAAACAAAATAAAATTTTTTCAAAAGACACCAAATTAAAACAAAAAATTTTTTTAAAGACTAGAAAGAAAAAACTAATTAAAATAATAGCTGAAAATTCATCAACTAATTAAGTTCGTGTAATCATCGAAGTACGAGAAAGCTGAACACTACCAGAGTAAGCTCCAGTAATCATCAAAGTACGAGATGCTGTTATTAACGTAAGAATAATTTTATATAAAATATCATTTTAAAAAATAAGAGAAGAAAAGAAAAATAGTGACCCAATTAAATTTTAATCCTCTAAAAAGAATTTTTTTCATTCTATTTTTGATAATAATAATTAAATTTTAACCTTTAAAAATTTGCGTATAAAGTCCTAGTTGTATTTTTTTTTGAAAATAATAAGACCTGATTTTTAAATTTACTGTAACAATCCAAATTTCTTCTTGAATTCTTCACTGTATTTTTTGTTAACAAAATTAAATTTTAATCCTTTAAAAAATTTTACGTAAAAATTGTTCATTGTATTTAAAAAAAAAAAAAAAATAAATAATAAAAATAAGACCTGATTTTCAAATTTAACAATCCAATTTTCTGCTTGAAACAAAATGCCTGACGAAACAATTGAACAACTCTCGGACAGACTGAGTAGGACACTGTCAGTGTCTACAAGTGGGACAACAGCCAAAAACGTAACTGGACTAAACGAAATTCAGAAGAACCAGATTATTGAAATAATTAACGAAGCTTTGAAAACGCCTTCAGATTATCTCTCAGACGAGGGTTTTGACCAACCCATAGGTGCAGTTACGACAGAATTAGGAGAATTAGACAAAGTCCCAGACATAATAAAATCACTTAGGGAATTTTCTGGAAAACCAGGTGAGTTCAACTCCTGACGGAAATCCGTCGACAGAGTGTTAGACCTTTACTCCAGCCTTAAGGGTACAGGACGATATTATGCAATTTTACATACTATAAGGACGAAAATTACTGGCGATGCAGATACTGCATTAGAATCGTATAGAACACCCTTAGATTGGCCTCGAATGAAGAAATGTCTAATGATGCACTATTCCGATAAGAGAGATATCGGCACCTTAGAATATCAAATGACAGTTTTGTGTCAGAGCAATAGGAGTATAACCGAATTTTAACAAGCTGTCTATCAGCATCTTTCGCTGATACTTGATAAAGTATCATGTTTAAATCTAGACGAAGGAAGCCTTCGCTCAATGACAAATACTTACAGGGATAAAGCCCTGGATACATTTGTTAGAGGTTTAAATGGTGATCTTCCACGTTTGCTTAGCGTGCGTGAACCAACTTCTTTGCCCGAAGCATTATATATTTGTTTAAAATTGGATAATATGACATTTCGTATGAATTACGCTCATGGTAATATCCAGAAAGATAGAATTTGAGTAACCAATTCATTTTTTGGAAGTCGACAGAAATTCTTTCCTGAGCTCGCTTACGTTGGTGGTATGACAAATAACAGACCACCATTGCCACCCCGTAATGGTCCTATACCAAACTATAACCCAAATTATACCCGTAATACAATTTTTAGGCCAACCGGTTATCAAAATTTTAGCCGAAGACCACAATATAATCAAGGAAACCAAATCGGTTTTTCGAACCAATATAGTAAACCCCAATATTCAACACCGAATTATCAAAACCAACTCCTAGTGTAGAACCTATGGACGTGGATAGATCTATCCAATCAAGGCACATTAATTATATGAACAGACCACCAGTTAACCAAGTTTCTAAGAGACCAGCTGGGGGCTCATTTCAAGGTCCAATCAACAAACTCCAAAGGAATTTTCATGTGGTAACTAACAATGAGGCAACTCAGAGGCAATTAGACCAGGTTCCACTAGATTGTGAATATGCCCAAGAAGAAGGCGCAGTTGGGGGGATAACAGAAATGGACGAATATTGTAAGGAATTTACCAACAGCGGATTTGAGATGTTCGAGCATTCACCTGAAGATCTCGAAACCGAGAAAAATAATTCCATAACAACAGATTATGCACAAGAAGATTTACTAAACGATCCTAATTTTTTTGGTTAAATAGTTCCTCGTTACCATACTTTCAAGTTAAAACGAGGAACGGACAAACTCTCAAATTCCTTTTAGATACCGGTAGTAATAAGAATTATATAAAACCTAATTTAGTCAAAAACCATAAACCTAATCAGGAAAAATTTAGTGCAAAATCTATTGCAGGAAATGTAGAAATTACGCATCATGTTCTTTTAAATATGTTTGGCATCAATGATGTCCCCATAAAGTTTTTTATCTTACCAGGATTAAGAACCTTCGATGGGATATTAGGCAACGATAGTTTAAAAGAATTATCAGCCGTGATTTATACTTCAAAGAATTATTTCACGGTAAAAGGGGGAATAAATATTCCAATATTCCAATACATTTTCCAAGATGTCAACAATATAGAAATTAGGATGGAACACCTTTCTGAAAACCAAAAAAGGTCTCTCGAAAACATTGTAAGTCACCATAAGAGTCTATTTGCAGATCCTGACGAAAGACTCACCTATACAACAAGAGTTGTTGGTGATATACGTACTTCCACGGACATACCAACTTATACCAGAAATTACCCTTACCCAATGGCCATGAAGGGACTAGTTGAAGAGGAAATTAATAAATTATTAAAAGATGGGATAATGAGACCATCACGTTCGCCTTATAACTCGCCTATATGGATTGTATCAAAGAAACAAGATGCTTCAGGTAGACAAAAATATAGACTGGTCATAGATTTCAGAAAATTAAATTCGATTACAATACCAGATAGATATCCCATTCCCGAGATAAAAGAAGTTCTCTCACATTTAGGAGGTAATAAATATTTTACTGTAATAGACTTAAAGAGTGGATTTCATCAAATACCTCTTAGAGAAGAGGATATAGAGAAAACGGCTTTTTCAGTTAATAATGGTAAATATGAATTTACAAGACTCCCGTTTGGGTTGAGAAACGCACCGTCCATATTTCAGAGGACGCTGGACGATATCCTCAGGGAACAAATTGGCAAAACATGCTACGTTTATATTGACGATATGATTATCTTTAGTAAAGACGAAAAATCACATTTCAAACACTTGAATGACATTTTTGAAACACTTAATGCTGCTAATATGAAAGTCCAGTTGGACAAGTGTGAATTCTTTAAAGAGGAGGTAGAATTCTTGGGATTCATTGTTTCTTACAATGGAGTAAAAGCAAACCCCAAAAAGGTCGATGCAATAGTAAATTTTGCTTATCCTACCACACTTAGAGAGCTCCGGTCCTTTCTAGGCCTTTCAGGATATTATAGAAGGTTTATAAAAGGTTACGCAGACTTAGAAAAACCTTTAACTAAATTATTGCGAGGAGATGCAGGTACGATTTCCAAATGTGAATCAAACCGTAGAAAAATTCAAATGGATAATGAAGCCAAAAACGCCATCGATTCATTAAAAAATGCCTTAGTTTCTAGAGAAGTAATTCTCGCATATCCTGATTTTAAAAAAGAATTTCAGTTGACAACTGACGCTTCTAATGTAGCACTAGGAGCCGTCTTAAGTCAGTATGATCAGCCAATAGCATTCATATCTAGAACTCTGTCAGAAGCAGAAGAAAATTACGCAGCCAATGAAAAAGAAATGCTTGCTATAATATGGGCATTAGGAAACCTTAGGAATTACTTGTATGGGTCAGCTAAAGTTATCACCTTTACAAATCATCAACCGCTGACATATGCACTTAGCACAAAAAATAATAATAGTAAAATGAAAAGATGGAAAGCTATTTTAGAAGAATACAATTATGAAATGAAATATAAACCTGGTAGAAGTAATGTAGTAGCAGACGCGCTTTCTAGACCTCCAGCGACTGGAATAAATTCTTTATCAGGCACGGTGCACAGCAGTGACAGCTCTCCACAAGATCATATTCCGAACATGGAAACACCAATAAACGTATTTAAGAACCAAATTTTTCTTTCCATAGGTGAAACACCCATTTACCAATTTAAAATCATATTCCCAGGCTATCATCGACATCTTATAAGCGAACCTAACTATGATGAACAAAAACTTACAGAAATTCTAAAAAAGTATCTAAATCCGTCCGTTATTAATGGTATAAAAACTCCTGAACCAATAATGGGGAAAATTCAAACAATTTATCCGGACCACTTTTCAAGTTATAAATTTCGATTTACATAATTGGTAGTCGATGACATAACGTCAGAAAACGATCAAGAAAATATAACTGTGGAAACACATAATAGGGCTCATCGCAACGAGAAAGAAAACAGATTGCAAATTATGGAAAAATATTATTTTCCAGGAATGGCAAATAAAATTAAAAGGGTCATAAAACTATGTTCGACTTGTAAGAAAAATAAGTATGAAAGACACCCAAATATGCCTGAGTTAAAAGAGACACCTATACCAACTCATCCTGGCCACACAGTCCATCTTGACATTTTTTTCACAGACAAAAAATTGGTACTAACATCGATTGACAAATTTTCAAGTATGTCCAGACAAAATTACTAAAGGGACGATCGACAGAAGATGTTAGGAGACCTCTTAGGGAAATACTATTTTCTTATGGGGTACCGAAAAATATTGTCATGGACAACGAACCTTCTCTGAATTCAGCTTCAATCCTATTCATGATGAAAGACGATTTGAAAATAAACGTTTTCACCACTCCATCTTATCGAAGCGAATCGAACGGACAGATAGAACGCTTCCATTCAACCTTAGCGGAGATAATGAGATGTCTTAAAAGTGATGGGACATCTAGAAATTTCGAAGAACTTTTGGAAAGAGCTGTAAATGAATATAACCATACCATTCATTCAACGACAAAAAAGAAACCTGTAGATCTTTATTTTGGTCGAACGATTGATATGGAGATAACTAGATTATCTAACGTTGACCGACTAAAGCGCAAACAGGAAAATGACTTGACTTACCATAATAAAAATAAAAAACCAATTAAAGAATACGTACCTGGTCAGCTAGTCTACGTTAGGACAAATAAAAGATTAGGGACAAAACTTTCTAATCGGTTTAAGGAAGAGATAATGAAAGAAAACCGTAATACAACTATAGTTATTCACAAGAGTCACATTAGAAATTGACAATTTTTTTTTATTTACATCCCATTTATCTTCTTTTTACAGATTACTAATTGGTACCGTCCTTGCGGATTTTAATATACTTGACTACTCTAATGCGAGATTAATAACCATTCAGAATGGGATCGCAAAAAAACAGAACGGCACCTTTAAAGTTATACATTCTATCGACTTAGAACAATATAGAATTTTATCACAGGACATTGAATCTACATTGAACACTAATATTACATATAGTCATCCGCTCCGTCCGTTTTTAAAACAACAAGTCTCCGATATTAATGGACACCTTAATCGGTTAAGTCCACACGTAAGGAGAAGATCTATCGATTTTATTGGTAGCGCATGGAAATGGGTTGCTGGGACTCCAGACAGCCATGATTTTGAAATTTTAAATCAGAAAATTAAAAATGTATTAGAAATTAACAACAGACAAATGATTATAAACGAACTTACAACTAGCAGATTACAAGATATTTCAAACATTACAAATCAAATATTAAAAGTAAAGCGGGAAGATTGGAATAATGAACTGGCAAATACATTAGAACACAAATTAACATTAATTGAAAAAGAATTACAAAATATTGAATATGCAATACAATGGGCTAAAGTAAATATTGTAAACTCATTTATCTTGTCAAAAACCGAAATTGAAAATTTAAATTATGTTTTAAGAAATTATAGTATTCCTATTTTTAATGTAGATGAATTGTTATCATTTGGAAGCGTAAAGATTGTGACAAATAACAAAGAAATTTTATATATTTTAAGTATTCCCATTGCCCAAAATGATATCTGTAAAATTTTCTTAGCAAAGCCAGTAAAAATTGGAAATAATATTGATAAAATTGAATAGGCAAAATTTAAGATTGTAATAATAAATTATTCGCCATCAAAGAAAGCTGCAAAAGCTACAATGATTTAACAATATGTAATAGGGATAAGCTTGTAGAA
This sequence comes from Cordilura impudica, assembly GCA_963682025.1. Classification (NCBI taxonomy): domain Eukaryota; kingdom Metazoa; phylum Arthropoda; class Insecta; order Diptera; family Scathophagidae; genus Cordilura; species Cordilura impudica. The sequence goes on along the minus strand of OY821517.1, from coordinate 223,496,045 downwards.
TTAAGTGATAAATTTTGTATAACTAGTTTATTTAGAAATAAAATAGGTAGCTGCACACAGGTTAACAACGAGCACGTCCCAGCAATAGAAGAAATCGGAAGCGACTTACTACTGCTGAATCAATACATTGGGAAAATTAAAGTGAACGAAGAAGATATAGCATTAAATGGAACTTATTTGGTCAAATATTTCAATACAACAGTCAACATTGAGGGTCGAGAATACTATTCAAAAGAAATAAGTGGCAACAAACCTCTTCCAGCTTCATTACAACCAAGAGCATGGAATAGCAAAACCGAAGAAATCATATCACTGCAAAGACTCCAAAAATTTAATATGGGAAACATCAAAAGATTGGAAACACTGGAAAACAAAAATAACTTTCTACTAACATCAAGCCTCATCATCATTGTATCCGTTTGTGTTATTATCGCTTGGATTTCTAAGAAGAAGAAAACAAAAAAAGAAGATGAAATAATAGAAACGAAAGAAGCCCAACCAGAACATCCAATTGTTGTAAAATCTACAGAGGAAAAAATTAGGAAAAAGAATTCCACCATTTTTGACATCCACACATTTTAAGCAATCGGGACGATTGCATTAAAGGAGGGAGGAGTTAACACAAAATACATTTAAAATAAATATTTCGCTAACAACAACAACACACATTAAAAAATACCAAAATTAGTTCTCAAGCTGACGTTGCGTCTTCTGCAAAACCAACAAACAGTTATTTCACAACAATACCGTTGCACGCGCATCCGGCGCGATTACCAAAATACAGTAATTCTGCAAGGTAGTATTTTCCCACCAACAATATTGAACGGCATTGCACATGCCAACGAATAAAGCAGCTCATTTTACAATAATACCATTGCACGCGCCAATCGTAAACACAGAAATTCTGCAAGGTAGTAAATTCACACCAACAACATTCAACAGCATTGCACGAGCGGCAGAATGACAACAGCGTGAATGAATGGCGTGATCAGCAAACCTGTTATTATAAATTAGGGTAGTTTTAAGAAAATTATTGCTTTTTATTTTGAATTACAAATAAAGACGGTTGTTGTGTCGCCATCAGCGCACAACAATTAATTTTTTTAAACTAAAATTCTTAAAGGAATTTAATTTATATATTTGACATATAGTAAACTTCAGCGCCTTCGTGAGTGCCACTTATTTCTAATTGAACTACCTCACACTCCTCCCGCGTGGTAAGCTGATTTAACCACACTAATTCCAAAAAGTCATGACTTCCTTTAATACCAAGCACCATCATCATATGTTGTTAATTTTCTATTATTCGCATATAAGTTTACTGGAACAACTTGGAACATAACACCATCACCAAATGTATCTAAAAGACAGCTTCGACGTTCTGGATTTGAAACTTTGGCATTATCATCATGAAGTAAAGGATGATGTCTTCTGTCAAATTTGTCACATCGTTTTTTATAAAAACACTTTGAGATAAGATGACCCTTCTTCAGACAACAGTAGGACAATTTTAGGATTTTCACTCGTTCATTGCGACCGGATACATTTAAATTTAAAAACAGTGTATATTCTTGAATATTTTTGCACTCACCCTCGCAACAAACACATTTCGGTGTTGTTGCTGTTGCACGGCTTTACTTTACCTTGGCTTGTTGTAGGAAGTGTATCCATTACAACATTTGTTTCTTTGCGTACCGCATTAATCCATGAACTGAAATCCAAAATAGTTGGATGAGTTTCTAATGCTAAACTCTTCTCCGCCCATTGTATTTGGCGAGAAATTGGTAACTTGCATACAAGCTCGCTGAGAAGTGACGGATTTGACAAATGACACAAACCTCGAGCATTTTTCAAAAATTCAGCCTTATTAATTACTTTGTTGGCAAATATTACCAATCCTTCTAAGTCTCCTTCAAGCACAGACGATATTTGGCGCACCTTATCGATTTGGTTTCTAATAAGTTGCTCTGATATCCCAAAGGTTTCTTGTAAAGTTTCTAAGATGATTTCAACATTACCGGAATTCGATAGCAGAACTTATACAGTCGCCCTAGCATGGCCTTTTAAAGCTTCTCGGAGACGCATTATATTTTGTATATTAGAGTAACCAAACTCTTTTGTAGTACATTGAAATTCTTCAAAATATATGGTCCACTCTTCAGGAAAACCATTAAATTCAGGTAATGGATAAATCTTCTTTGGCTTTTATACTGCCATAACTGATTGACTTATGACTGACCTCTCACACTTTATACCTTGATTTCGATTATTTATAGAAGGTTCTGTACGAGATTCAACATTGGAATCTATAAGACGACAAGATTCTTGTATTTGTGACACTATCGGTCTCTGCATATCAAACATCTGTTGTTGAAACTCTCTACGCATAATCTCTAATCTCTTTTCAATTTCTAGTGAGATGCTATCCGAAGAAACCTCTCTTGGAGCCGGATTAACCGGAACATTTTCCATATCAGCTGATTGTTTTTCGGGTTCATCAAGGGTTCTATTTAATGCAGCAGTTGTCAATGTTCTGTAGCATGTAACGGTCTAATTGAAAATGGTAGGATGATATTTTTATTTCAAAGTTTCAGTAGCGGTAGCATGCACTTTTCTCCAGCCTCTATCTCGTCGGCTAATGGGGTGATTCGGGGCTACTTTTACACAAAAGTAATCTGCATAACTACAAGAGGGTAATTTTGTTGTACATGCTTAATGAAGAAATTGAAAAGTAGGAGAGGGAAAGAAAAAGGAAACAGATTTGAACCGAAAATTTGAAGTTGTCTAGTGGTTGCAATGTTGTGTATGTTGTTACCACAACGAAGTACCCCACCCAACAATGATCATGCAATTTTATGCAAAACTGTGGTGCATGATCCCAAACGGTATGCTTAACCTACTCGACCTGTAGCTTAAGAAATCAAAACACTAAAATTTTAGTGATTCATATTATAATTCATAATTTTTATTGAATAATAAAAAACCCATAACGAATAACAAAAGGTTATTATACGAAATTAGAAACTATCTTACAGAAGTCTTATTATGGAGTGACCAGCTACTTAGAATTACAACATAATCGCAAAAAGAATTCAAAATGAATTATATAGATAAAATTATAAACAGAAATTATGCAACAAAAATATACCACAAAAAAATCTTTTTTTTTTTTTGTTTTTTTCTTTTTGTATGCAAAAATTAATTTAACCACAAAATAAAAGGGTAAGCTGGGAAAAAAATTTAAAAGGTATCCAATTCGGCTACCAAATGAAAATAAATGCAATATAAACAATATAGAAATACAGAATTTGAAAAATCAAAAAAAATGTGCTGTCTGTGCAAAACCCATTTCTTTCTTTAACAAAAATTATTTAAGCAAAAACAAATTTCAAAGGCAGTCATACCACTTTGAAATCATAAAAAAATGTTAATTAATTAAGAAAAACCGAAGTGATATTTTATAAATTGTGAAACGATTACTTTCATATTTTGACGAAAAGTTTAAAAAAAAAATGTATCCTTGAATTCAAAAACGTTTAGATCGAAAAGGAACGACGGAATGAAATAGGTGGTGGAAAATTTTATCAACGAGTTGAGTTATAGAGAGTAAGTAAATCTCTCTCTGTTTAGTAATAAGTTAGTTTCAATATATATTTTTTTTTATATATTTGTTTAATACCGTAAACATTCATTTAGCACTTTAATTCGTTTTTATCTATAAAACGTTCAATAGTTAATTTTTTGATATCGGGTTTGCACTCATCATTATAATTTTCAATTGTGTATCCGAAGTGTTAATTAAATTCCTAATAAAATCTTTACCAGACAGTAAAAACGTACTTATTACTTCTCTGGTTAACAGCTATACGTGTTAACTGTAAACGATTATGCTGTTAACAGACATTCGAACTGTTAAAAATTCAACAGAACAATTATTAACCTTAATCATATTTTGCACCAAGTAGTATGTACGCTTTTACTTTGAATTTAATAAATCAAATAAAAAATTAAAATAAACAAATTATGACTTACATTAATTGATGAAATCCCTCGATGAAAGCGCTTTCATCAGGAACCAGATCTTATCAAAGTATGTGTAGGAATCAATAATTCTTTTAAATTCGTTGCCTATGTTTTTTTTTCTAAGTATTTAATTAATTTTCGAGAATCATTTTCTTAGGTGTTGTTTTCATAAAATTTTTTTATTATTAGCACATTTTGACTTTTCTAATTCTTTCACTTTTTCTTAGTAGTGTCACTCGCGTAAATTGATTTTTGCATACATGTATTTAAAGACAAAATATTACTGAGAAGATAACTGCAATTAACATTACTTTAATATGTTATAATTCTATGATCGCTTCATTAATAATAAAAAAAAAAAATATATATATTACAAAAATTTTTAAGAAATTGTTGGGATATTTTAACTTGTGCAATAAAACTGTCATAGATGATAGCTTTAGGTTTTAGTTTTAAATTTAAATTTTAATTAAATTTCCCTCTTTCAATGTATTTAAATTATCTTTTAATTTTTCTTTGAGACACTACAAACTCTTCACTTTTAGCACTTTTTATAGAATTTCCCTGGCTTGTAAACCGATTTCCGAAGATGGGGATGTTGGAGAGGTTTAAGGCAAATGAAAGGGCACCAAGATGGCAAACTTAAAGGTTTGTTGAAAGTTCAAATTATGTTTTTGTCCAAATATCGTTTGAGGGTTTCTCGTTGAGGGTTTCCCTCGTCCCAAAAAGAAGCTGGCTGGCTTTGATCCCAAGGCCTTTAAAAATTCAGAAGCTGTTGGTAAAGATTATGGTTAGGTTTTAGTTTTTTATATTTGCTTGACTGTTTTTGTATGTTGATATACCTTTTTCGTTTCCAATAAAAAAATGCAAAAAGAATTAAATTGTATGAATTGGCACTCCGATTTAATATTTTTGCCAATAACTTTTGGTTGGCGAAAAATTAAATATTTTGGAAAGCTTTCCATCCAACAAACAAAAAAAATCGGTATCGAATAGACGAAAGTCTGTCAGCAAGTGACGAAGTAATTTAAGAACTTAATGTGCTTCACTTTAGGTAGCAAAAAAAAATAACTGTTTGGCATACCGTTTTTGTTCGATGCATATAAAATTGGAAAATTAATGTTATAACAATTACAAGCACACATTCTGCAGAAACCACCCTACAAGAACAGTGACGGTCATTTGACCGGTGATATGACCGGCACTACTGACTGAAGTGTCGGTCATCGCGTAGAACAAAGTTTCTATCATTTTATTAAGGCAAATATGCCAAAACTGACCGAAACTTTTGTGTACATGTGATTTTGCATCTTACTCTAACCTATGAAAGTATGTAAACCATATAATATATATCTGAACTGCTCACTCTACCGCTGTTTAGTAGTCAACGATGATAGATATATCCATCATCGCTGACCGGTCATACTTGATGGCTATATACACAGCCGAACATGCATGTAACACCATAACGTAACCAATTACGTGCCACTGCACTACCAACAGCAAAAAAAATTAGGTGGCAACGTTGTTTTAATTATGTTAATGATTGACATTAGAATAATGTACTGCGGTGACAAAAAAATTTAAACGCGTAGAACCATTTTCAAATAAAAATCGCATTCATTATTCCTGCCTACAAGCGCCCCTACAGTTCCTTTGCCTTTTCTAGGCGTTCGGTGAGCTGGCATACTTCAAATTGTTGGTAATCTCCAAGTAGCAAAGGGTGAATCACAGGATATAAGGCTTCTCACAAAAATTCCACAGAGAACACGTAATTGCTGATGATATCCTAACCTACGAGCCTTAACTCTTACCAACTCAGGTCTCTAGGATTTTTAACCACGAAACAGCACACAAATAACAATAAAAATATATAAATGTCGCGAATTTTTCAATTCAATTTTCAATTATATATTCCTTTATTTACATATTTTAACAAATTTGATATTCACATATGAGATCTTATCTTTACATATAGATATTGCAACAAATAATATATAGGATCTAAAGATATTAAATAGTTTTTATTTTACTCTTTAATGATTTTTAAAGGAAAATGGGAGGAAATTGTAATTCAAATACTATCTGAAAATATTTATGTGCTTATTAGAAATAATAGACCTCTATAAGCACATAATTTTCAATTTGGTGATTTCTTTTTAATTTTACGTTAATTCTCTACATTCTCTTATCAGTGGGTAAGAGGAATTTTCAATTTTGGCAAAATAATTGTTATTAATCCTTGTTATGAAATCGATAATTTTTTCATAACCTGTTTCTTCATGAAAAGATTTGTAGGATACCTCCAGGGCTTTTTTTTTATCATTTTAAGACATTTGTTTTGTATAATTTGTAAGCGTTTTAGGTGGCAGTTGTCAGCGTCACTCCAAATAGGACACGCGTATGTTAATATTGGCCTTATAACACTTTTGAAGAGTAGATTTTTGTTTTTGGGGTTTAGAAATGACCTTCTATTTAGTAGTGGCCATAATGCTTTAAATGAATTTATAGCTTTTTGGCACGTAGCCATAATATGTTGTTTAAAAGTAAGCTTTTTGTCCAAGACAACTCCGAGATATTTGACACGATTAAGTACATTTACGGTATTATTTCCAATAAGAAGATGGCGTCTTGGCAGTCTTTTGGGAGACTTTTTGAATGGAAAAATTATTGCTTGGGTTTTGTTTGGATTAATTTTGATTTTCCATTTGTGAAAATATTTACTGCATTTTACAAGTCCCTTTTCCATTTTCTTCAGGAGTGCACTTGTAAGTTTGTTTGAAGAAATTAACGCAGTATCATCTGCGTAGTAAGCAACTTTCATATATTTCGGGACTTTGAAATCGGATGTATATATCGAGTAAAGCAATGGCGACAAGACTGATCCTTGAGGTAACCCTGTGGTAATGGTTTTTGGAGATGATGTTTCATTATTAATCGCAACTTTTAAGTTTCTGCCGTGAATGAAATCTGAAATAAGTTTGCATAAATGTTTTGGTATATTTGCATCAAGAAGTTTAAATACTAGGCCATTATGCCAAACGGTGTCAAACGCTTTTTCAATATCTAACAATATTAGACCCGTTGAACGTTTATTGTTTTTATTGGTGATTATTTGATTTTTAATTCTGTTTATTTGGTGAGTAGTGCTATGTCCTTTTTTAAATCCAAATTGTTCTTTAGCAACAATAGAATTGGTCGTTACAAATTCATTAAGACGAGAATGTAGAATTTTTTCAAATATTTTACGAAAGTTACTTAATAGACTGATAGGTCTGTAGCTGTTTGGGTTATTTTTAGGCTTGCTAGGTTTGTAAATAGCTATAACCTTAGCATTTTTGAAATGGTTTGGGAAATAGTTGAGTTTGATGCAGCTGTTAAATATTATAACCAGTAATTTTAGAGCTTTGAGTGGTAGTTTCTTTAAGAGCAGGTTCGGAACATTGTCATAACCAGGGGATTTTGAGGGTTTTATTGATGAGACAATATCCATTACTTCTTCAAGAGATGTATAAGTAGCTGATTCAGAACTAGGATTTTCCTACTTAAAATTATTTACTGCTGAATTTATTAATGTATCCGCAGAATGGTTGTAGTTCGAAGTGAGGTTATTTGCTTGGGCAAATGTATTTGCCAGGACTTCAGCCTTGTCCTTATCAGATGTTATTTTTGTAATTCCAACTTTAAAGTGAGAGATTTGATTTTTTCCTATTCCTCGCAAGTTCCTGCTTCTTTTCCAAAATGATTTATCCCCTGGTTTTAAATTGGATAATAATTGACACCATTTCTTATTGCGTTCCGAGTTAATACTTTTATCAATCATGTTGCTTAGAAACTTATTACATTGATTATAAAAAGGTTGCTCGGCTATATTTGAAGATCGTTGGCTTTTTCTTTTAAAGCTTCTTTGTTTTATATATTTCACAGTACTTTCTGGTAATGTGTAATTATTTTGTTGAGTTATTTTAGGTATAGACACATCCCTTGCTTCGAAAACTACATTTATAAATTTTTGGATTCCCTGATCAATTACTGCCTTGGTATTGTACATATCGGAATAGAACGTGATTTTATTGTCTAAAAAAATTCATATAAATGTTCCAGTTGGTTGCACTATAATCATAAAAAGTGAGGTCAATCTGCAAGGCCATTGATCTTTTAAGTGTACATTTAATGGGGCGATGGTCTGATGGTATTTCGTAATCCATGGTTTTTACGTCTATATTTAAAGCGGAGTTGCTTAAAATAATATCGACTGTGGATGCTTCGCGATTGTGTTGATGGGGGAATAGGGTTGGACTATTAGGATAGTGTATGAAAAAATCGCTTGATTGCTGTTGATTGTTAAGTGCGATTCCTGCCGTGAACGGCAATTCCAGAACAAAGTTTGGCATTTAGGTCACCAAAAACTATATATTCTTTGGTGGAAGGTGTTAGGTTCAAGATATCAGCACAGAAGTTATGGGTATATCTTGGTGAATATAACGAAGATATAACAATAGGTCTAGTATTTATAATAACTTCAATTGAGATGTTTTCGATTGATGAGGTGTTTGATATAAAGAGGTTTTTATGAGCGACAGATTTATGAATTAACTGTAAGTGTCGCGAAAGCTTCAATAAAACGTTTTATACTATAAAAATAATAAGTATTAAATTCACAAAATTGAATTATTTTTTAAAAATAAAAAGAAACTTACGTTAATTTTTCCTTCACAGTTCAAACAACAAATATACAATGAAAAAATATTTAAAATAATTTAACATTAAAAACTAAAAATCAAAGCATTATTGAATTAAAGTTATAAAATATTTAAAGTAAAAAAGAACAAGGTATTTTAAAAATTATGAATAAAAATGTATCAACAACAGATAGAAACTCATGAACGTTTATCATAATGATCCACTCCTAGGAGGGCATTGCGGACGAAAAAAATTATACGCAAAATTAAGAAATAAACATTTTTGGAAAAATATGTCGAAGGATATAATTAAAGAGGAAATAAAGAGGAATTAATTTTATTAAGCCTTTTGATATATTTGTAGTGGACACTATAGGCCCATTATCAGAATGTAATTATGGTAATATGTATGTTTTAACTCTTATCTGTGACTTAGCAAAATATTTAGTAACTATTGCAATACCAGATAAAAGCGCAAATACGGTAGCCCGTGCAATTTTTGAAAATTTCATTCCAGTTTATGGTTCAATGAAATCAATCAAAACAGATTTAGGAACAGAATTTAAGAACGAAGTATTAGGTGAAATATGTAAACTATTAAAAATTGAAACAAATTTTTCAACGGCGTATCACCACGAAACAGTGGGTACGGTTGAACGCAACCATAGGGTTTTTAATGAATATCTGAGAGCTTACATTAACGAAAACATTTCTGATTGTGATACTTATATGAAATATTTCACATTTTTCCACAACATTACTCCAAATACAGCTTTCGATAATAAATTTTCACCTTATGAATTAGTTTTTGGCAAAAATGCAAGTTTGCCTAACGATACAAGGGCAACTATTGATCCAATTTATTATATCGAAAATTACAGTAGTGAAAATATCGTTAAATCGTTAAATATCGTTTACAAAAACAAACAAATTGGCTAAATCTTTTTGAGAAACACAAATTACGAAATAAAGTTTATTATGATAAATATGCAAAACCCTTAATACTAAGAATCAAGGACAATGTATTGATTCAAAAACAACCATACGATAAACACAAAAGTATTTACGATGGCCCATATGTAGTTGAAAGAGTCGATGGTTGTAATGTGACGGTCTATGATAAAATAACAAAAAAACAGAAAAACTCTTCATAAAAACAGGTTTAGAAAAGCCTAACCAACAAAAATAATCAATTATATTATTTTCACTTTCAAAATTAAAAGGGAAAGAAATAATTGTTACGCAATTCTATTTTGTAAACACTATTTTGTAAATCCAAATGTTTTAATACCAGAAAAAAAATATAAATCCGATTTTGTAAAGCACTTTAAATTTAAGATAGCTATAGGGTTAGAAAAAGCCAGAACTAAACAAGGACGGTACCCCTTGGTTAGTTCTTTCTTTATAATATAAAAAGGGGAGGTGTAGTGCATCCCTATATATGCAACCCATAATAATGGTAAAGTCAAGAGTTGTATAAAATATTAACATATAAGTAGTATTTGAGTAAGATAAGAATATTAATAAAGTACGACTGGATATCAGTCTGGTGACAAACATAAAAGAGACAAGTTGTTTCATTTTTAATAAGATGTAACTTTATAGCGTATCCCACGACGAAATTTGGAGCCCCATGTTGGATATAATAATAATAATAATAGGTTATTGAGTGACTTTCTAAAGTCACTCCATAAATATTTTACATGTTTATTTCTCTATTTGTTCTCTTTTAATGTATTTGTTCTTTACTAGTATGTATATTTGTACTAAGCGATCATGAATATTTGGGGGTGTTTTCTAGTTCTCCATTTTATTATTAATCATACATAGAGTACAATTCCAAATAACGAGTGGAATTCGTACTGGTTAAAGTGCAGACCAATACGATACATTAATAAGTGCATTGTATTCAGTTTGCATATGAAATCAAATCCAGTTGCTCTACATTTCGATCAACCAACTCTCTTCGATTTCATTGCTCTGTAAATTAACCCGCTCAGTCAAACAAACAAACAAACAAACTGAGTCGTTTGCTGTACGCGAGTTACATATATAGATATTGACAAACCTACAACCAAAGTCGACGAACTTGTTGAAACTATAGACAAGTTCGACGACTTCCTAAATAAAATAGGTCAATCAAAATAAATGCTAACTAATAAAAATATATTTTAAAATTAATAAATGTTTGCATAAACAACTTAAACATATTGTGAAATAATTAAATAATAACACTAAATAAACGCTTACTGCGTAATTATTGTCAAATTAATAAATGTCTGTATAAACAATTTATACATATTGGGAAATAATTAAATATTTAATGAGAACAAATCAATATTGTAAACTAAGCAGAAACTACATTTAAGCCAGCGAATAAATAAGTAAAACAAATACGTAAAATTTTAGTTTTGGACTTGACTTCTTGTTGTAAGAACGTTTTTAGTAAATAAAATAATCTTTTTTTAAACAACCAAACGTGATAATTAAAAATAAAGGTGGCGCAGTCGGTAGGATCCAAATTCAAGTGAAAGGATCCAGTGAAACGAATCAAGGTATTCCGTGTGCAGTGAACATTCAAAAGTTAACACCACAAATAAAAACTATAATTGTGCAGTGAACATTTAAAAAAGTTAACACCACAAATTGTGCAGAGAACACTTAAAATTAACACCACAAATAAAACCATAATAGAAAAAGAATTGTGCAGTGAACACTTAGAATTAACACCACACATAAAATTATAATAAATAAAAAAATAAAAATATATATAATTTGTGCAGTGAACACTAATACAGTGAATACCACAACTAGAAAAGAACACAAAATTGGGAAAAATCAGAAAAGACAACAAGCGTTTGACAGCAGAAGAATGGAACAGGCTCAAATACCACCCGTAAACTTAGTGGAAGAATTACCTAGAAGAGAGCAACAACTGGAACAATTGCGAAATGCATATCTGGAACTGCAAGAACAGCAACAACAACAGCAACATCAGCAACAAAATCCAATATTATACTACAACAGTACAAGGGACAACATTCTAAAGACAATAAATCATCTACCCACTTTTACCGGAACTGGAGAAGTAACGGTAAACAGTTTTTTTTAGCAGCACGGAATATCTCTTGTCAACTATACTGGATGAGAATCTGAAAAATGAGGCCGTCAGAACAATATTTTACATAGTTTTACAAGGCCAAGCTAAAGATGTCGTCATCAATATACCCACACCGGACAACTGGCAACTAATTTAGAAACCATAAAACTACGTTATAGACTCAGCATTTGGTTCAATGCCAACTATACAGGATGATAGCAAATTTAAAAGTAAATTCGGTAAGTGAGCTGTTAACCGAAATCCAGAATATTAAGTATAAGTCAGATGAGCTGACAATTTATTATAAGAATGATCATTATATCGATTAATCAAACATAGATAGTTTATTAGTAAACACAATAAAAGAAATGACGCAAGGGACGTTATTAAATAAAATATATGAGGAAAGGAACATTAATGATATATTGAAGATATTGACAAAGAGAAGATATAAAGACAGTTGTATCAGGGCAGAATATAGAAAATACAGGACTAATAAATATGATAATACAAATTCAAATCGTAACTATAATCGAAATCAAAACTATCAAACTAGAGGGCAAAGTAATTTTAATATTAATCATTACAATAATTATAATAATAATAACAATACTAATATTAATAGGAATAGACAATTTAATAATTCAGGACGTTATAGGGCCCAGATCAATAGAGATAATAATATGTCAGGACAATTCCGGAATTTTACACAGGTTGGAAACCCTAGGCCGAACTCCGGCCAATATCCCTGGAATCAACCTAGGCAAAACCGAGTTGAACAGATAGAAGTAGACAACATAGAAAGAATTTATAATAATCCTCGAGTGGCAGGACACCCTAATCATAAGTTAAGCCAAAATCGCTTAAACTCTGATAGGCAAAGCCCAGAAGGACCTGAAAAAATTATGGAGAAGAAATTAATAATACAGTGTTTTTTACGAAGCAGCCTCTGAATGACTGCCAAAAATAATACTAAAGTTTAATAATAAAAATATAAAGCTTTAATAGATAAAAGAGACAGCCTTAGCTTAATTAGTAGTGAAATAGATGATTTCAAGAAAATTAAATTGAGAAGTCCAATAACATTTAGTACATTAACAAACATAGATAAAATTAATTATGAGGTACATACAGACGTACCAGATGAATTCAGTTTACCTAACAACGCAAGGGTTCGTTGGAAAGTCACACCGTTAAGAGGTAGAATGTATGATTTTATAATAGGTATTTATGAATTAAATTTTTTAAATGCGCATATAAATATTGAAAAAGGAGAAATAACACTTAACGGAAAAGTGTGTAATTTTTTAAATAAACCGTATGGTTTTAACCATATTTGTACCCTCGAAACTAGTTAATTGGATTTAGAAAGACTTTCATTAGATCACTTAAATGAGGAAGAGCATAGAGAAATTATAAAACTATTGAAGAGATATGACAAGTTACTATTTAAAGAAGGCGACACAACAACAAATCAATTCAAAATTGTGTAGATACCCACCTTAACACGAAATGGAGGTTAGAAAGCAAATCAAAGAAATGGAGGAGCAGGGTATTATTCAAAAGAGCTACTCAAGATATTCAAGTCCTTTAATAGTTATACCAAAGAAAATAGACAACTCAGTCGAAAAGAAATATCGAATAGTAATAGACTACAGAAAGTTAAATGAAGTTACTATTGATGATAAGTATCCTTTGCCGAATATCGATTCAATGTTAGATAAGCTGGGAAGAGCTCAGTATTTTACTACTCTAGACTTGGCAAAGGGGTACAATCAAATATTAGTTAAAAAAGAAGATAAAGAAAAAACGTCATTTGTCACCCCACACGGGTTATATGAATTTGTGAGAATGCCATTTGGCCTAAAAAATGCCCCGCCAACCTTCCAAAGGTTGATGAACGAAATCTTAAGATACTACATTAATAAAAATTGCATCGTGTATTAAGACTACATTTTGATATTAAGCACCTCCTTAACTGAACATATTAAAACTATAGGAGACATTTTAAAAGTCCTCGAAAGTACAAATTTAAAAATACAAATAGACAAGTGTAGTTTTTTAAAAAAGGAAACTGAATTCTTAGGACACATATTGATGACAGACGGCATGAAGCCAAATCCAGACAAAATTAAAACAATTCAAAATTTAGGATTACCAAAAACTGAGAAACAGATAAAAAGTTTTTTGGGATTAACGGGCTACTACCGAAAATACGTAAAAAACTATGCGAAGGTAGCTCAGCCAGTTACGAAATTTTTAAAGAAAGATATAAAAATTAATATTAAGGATCCAAATCAGTACATATCCTATTCTAAGTTATCCCGACTTCGAAAAGCAATTTACATTGATGACCGATGCATCCAATTATACGATTGGTGCAGTACTATCACTAGAAGGGCACCCGGTGTGCTACGCTTCAAGAACCTTAAACAACCACGAAAGAAACTATTCTGCGACTGACAAGGAATTTTTAGCAATTATGTGGAGCGTAAACTATTTTAGACCCTACATATACAGCAGAGAATTCAAAATTCTAACCGATCACCAGCCAATCAAGTATTTACACTCCAAATATAGAGGGAAAGACATGTCACCCAGGCACCAACGATGGTTACTAAAATTAGGAGAATATCAATATGAGATTGAGTACCTAAAGGACAGAGAAAATAAAGTGGCAGACTTCATAAGTAGAATTGAAAATAGTGAGGACCCTAGTTCAGAATATACCAGTACTGCGAATACCAGTATCTTAAAATCTTTTTCAGTTAATAATATAGAAGATGATATAACAATGGCAACAGTACATTTATCCGACGAGGAATTAGGTGTGAATAAGTATAAAACACAAATAATTCTTACAAATGACAAAATAGAGGAATTTAAGGAAATACATGGGAAAAGGATTATTTTTAGTGCAGAAGGCGACTTGGATCAATTAGGAGAAATTTTTAGAAGATATATTTCAAACGGGAAAATAGGGATATTTTCTGAATTATCCGAAAGACACTATAATATAGTGCAGGAAAAATTGATAAATATGTATTCAAATGATAGCCAAATCAAATTCATTATGTGCACCATGAGAGCACAAGACATTGAGACAGAGGTTGAAGCAGTAAGGCAAGTATCATTGTACCATGTCACAGAAAGCTTACACTCAGGAATCATTGAAACTTATAATAAAATTAACAAGTAAGAAAATTATAGTCGGTCTAGACCGACTATACGATATCCTATACCATGCGTTTAGAGACCCTATCTCTTAGGCCCAACCAACTGGACATAGAAAATAAGCAAAAACCAAATTTGAGTGGGATTTTTATTAATTTTTTTGACTGCAGATATGAAAAAGTTCATATCGGATGCTATATCTATATAGGGACTCGGTCCAAAAATGGACCGATCCCGATCATGTTTGGTAAAGTCTCTTGTATTTTGCAAAAATATATACAAACAAAATTTGAGAAGAATCAGTGCAATATTTTTGTTTTTTAATATATTTAAGTGAAGATCGGGAAGCAGCTCTATATGGGGTCAAAGGGATCATTTTTGGACTACTCATTAATGGATGTAATGAACGCAGACAAACCCAATTTGAGTAAGATCTATATGACAATTTGGATCTTATGGCAATTTATGTCGATTTCATATGGGTAATTTGTATGGGGGCTAGGTCTGAACATGGACCGATTCTCACCAATTCCAATAGCGTTCATCCCCTGGCCGATAAAAGCTTATATGCCAAATTTCATCAAAATACATTCATATTTGCGACCTGCAGTTTGATTACAAGCTTTACATGGACACACAGACGGACGGACGGACGGACGGACGGACATTGTTAAATCAACTCAGAAAGTGATTCTGATTCGATCGGTATAATTAAAGATGGGTCTAGGTCAAATATTTTTGGTTGTTACAAACAGCAGCACAAAGTCATTATACCCAAACCACATAGTGGTATAGGGTATAAAAATAAAATATATTTCCTGAAACTCATGGAACTAATCCAGATGGTAATTAACCAATGTGACATTTGCCAACAGGTGAAGTATGAAAGACATCCAATTAAAAATAAGTTTCATTACACAGAAACCCCTTCGGACAAAAACCAAATTATACATATTGATACATACGTAATCAAAGGATCTAATTTTTTAACAATAATAGATAAGTTTTCAAAATTTGGAGCGGCGTATCCACTGAGTGATAGAAATCACACAACTTTAATAGAAAAAATTGAAGAACATGTAACTAAAATCGGAAAACCCGACAAAATAATAGCGGACAATGAATCTAAGGCAATAAGGATAAAAGAATTTTTAACAGAGCAGACTAACAAAAATTTACCTATACCGCAATTGATTCAACGAACAATTAGAAATTATAATGAAAGGTATCACTCAAGTATAAAAAAGGTGCACCAAACGACGTTCAGGAAAGACGTACAGATTTGGAGAAAATTAGACAATGCTGAAGAGAAAGCAAAAAGAAAAAAATTGATAAACTTAATTTAAAAAGAGAAGATTATAGAGAAACAAGACGGGAAGGGTTCATTAAAAATTACAAAGCAGTTAGGCATAAAGAACAACCTAAGTACAAAAAGGGACCTTTAAATAACATTCATTCAAGTAACATTAAAGGCCCTTTAAAATTTTCAGATACGAATAATGTTGATGATACTACTAATGATAACACTGACTAATGGAATGATGACAACAAAACGTCTCACGGAACAAAGAGGATTTATAGATATTTACATAAAAAACCAGGAAATTGTTAATGAATCGGATATAATATTGCATATGGTCAACTTACGCGAAATAGAAGACATTTTAGACAACATGACGGAAAATATTATTTTAATGAGAGTAGAAAATAAAAATTTACTTCAGTTAGAATTGATGGAAGCTAGAAATAAATTAATGACGCTAATACCGAAACAGAATAGAGACGTGGACTTATAAACGGAATAGAAAGTATGTCTAAGTGGTTATTTGGAACAATGGACGAAGCAGACAGACAGAATATACAAAATCACCTTCTAAATATTAATGAAATAACAGAAAAAAATAATCAACAGATACTAATTAACGATTATTTTAATGTAACCTTAAATCATTTGAAAATTATTATAAATAATGACAGAAAAATAATAGAAAAGGAAATTAATTCTATAAGTAAATTTATGGAAATGGAAAAAAATAAAAATGTATATTTAGAACAAATGACGAACATACAATTATTGAAAAACAAAATAGAAGAGTTACAAGATAATGTAATTTCTGCACAATATAATATTGTACATCCAAATATATTAACAAGTCATGAGATACAAAATAATGAATTGATTATAATAAATTTAAACATATACAACTTGAAACAGCATTTTTAAATAACTCTTATCTAATTTTTGGCATTATAATACCAAAAACATTCGAAACAGTAAAATTAAGATCAATTGTACCTATACCCAATAATGAAATAGATTATAACATTGAACAAATTTTTGAATTCCAAAATAAAATTTATAAATTTGAAGAAAACAAACATTTAAAAGTAATCACACATTGTGTAATTAAAAATGATTGCCAATTAATAAAATTTAAAGATTTTGAAATATTTGAATTAAATATAGATACACTTATAATTAAAAATGCAGAAAATATTAAAATCAAACTTGCAATTCTGAGAAAATTATTTTAAATGGGAACTATTTAATTGATTATAATAACTGTTCAGTTAAAATTAAAAATTGTTTTTTCTTAAATATTGAAGAAAAAGTTGAACAAAAACAAATATTTAATAGTTATAATGTTCGATGATTGTACGCCTATAACGTTCGACGTAAATTAAAGACACTTGTTGTTTTTCTTTGTAAGTCTAAAGCGCCAATTCGTTTGTTTACAAACAATAACCCTGCTTATAAAGAACTTATGAGAAGTTCTAGACTTCTTCGCTAAAGAGAACTTTCTAAAGTACTCTTAATAATTATTAATACTAAGAGAGATGTTCTAACATGCTCTCGATAATTTTAAGTCTATCTTTAATTATTTAGCTAGGTGTGGTTTATAATCTTTAATACTAAGAGAGATGTTCTAACATGCTCTCGATAATTTTAATTCTACATTCAATTAGTTAATGGGGTGTGGCTTAGTTTGGAAAAATGGATACTCATTGAATCAATGTCTAGTGGTGCGCGGCTTCACTCTCAGTTTCATTATTACTCACTGAGAATACAAGTGCTGCCGCATTCCATTCAGTACATTGACCATATGTAGTATATGTGTATGACTCGTGCTATAGAAATGAGAGCCACCCCATTGTTTGTATACATGACGCTGTACGTTAGCATTTGGCCTACATTTGTACGCTACGTCATGTATACACGACACCCCGGTTCTAAAAAAAATCCTACAACTGTTTGTAATAAAAGTTGTTTGATTTTAAAAATGTAGAACGGTGTCTTTGAATTGAATGGGTTTTGTTTTAAGTACAATATGATTCATTCTTGTTTATACTGTTTGGTTAATGTTTATAATAATTTTCGTTTAATTGTTTTGGATTTTGGACTCTTGAAAAAATATTCGGTAATCTGATTTGTTTTAATGTATTTTGTTAATCTTCATATTACTAAGTGTGGTTTTGAAGTTTTGGTTAATTGAGTCATGGATAGAAATGTACATGTTGTGTTGATTGAAATTTGAACTTATACAGTAAAAAATAAAAAAAAATTATTAAACTTATTGAACTAAATTCTTATTCTATATAACGTACATATTTTTGTATATATTTATTTGTTTTTGTTTATTTGTGTGCATATTGTTTTCTTGTATACATTTTGTTTGTTTGTCAATTTGTTTCATTATATTTCTTTAATAAATTTATATGTAATATTTTTTCTTTATCTTTAATTTTCAAAGTGACATTTAAGTCATCAATTTTAGTTACTTCATATGGTCCCCTATATGGAGCTTCATATTTTTTTATATTTTCTGCTTTAACTAGTACTAAATCTCCTATTTTTAATTGTATGCTGTTTTCCTTATTAAATGAATTAAGTCTACGTTTTTTCTTTACCTCTAGTATTATTTCCCTAGCATAATCTAATGATTTTCTTAACCTAATTTTGAGCTCATTTGCATAGTTATCTATATTGTATATTTTGTCATTGCCTGTAAATTTTTCACCCGGTACGTTTGGTAATTTTCCAAAAACTAATTCAAATGGGGAGTATTCTGTATCGATATGTGTTGTTATGTTATAGCAAATGCGTAGTATGAAATCCATTCGTGCCAATTATCTTCATCTACGAAAGACAAAAAGTATTCATTTAGGACTCTATGATTCCGTTCGACTGTACCTAAAGTCTCGTGATGGTACGGCGTTGAGAATCTCTGTTCTATTTTTAACAAATTGCATACTTCCCTAAAAAGTTCGTTTGTAAATTCTGTACCCTTGTCAGATTTTAAAGTTTTAAATGTCCCATATCTTAATATCAAACCCTCAACCATAGCCTTTGCTACTGATTTGGCTTCTTTTGTCTCCATAGGAACAGCTATAATATATCTTGTCAGTTCACACAGCATTGTCAGTATGTATCTGTAAAAACCTGATGGACGCAGTGGTCCTGCTGGTTCAATTACCGCGGTCTCAAAAACTATTCCCAGGTGTGTCCGTTATATTGAATGGTTCTTTTGTGTGCCTTATCTGTTTGTTCCTTTGACAAAGATCACACGTTGATACATATTTTCTTACCATCTTGTGCATATTCTTCCATACATATTTTTGTTTAAGCCTTATTAAAGTCTTTCTTATCCCGAAATGACCTCCGCATGGTGTGTTGTGATACAATTTAATTAATTTTGTTCTCTCTTCGCTGTCTATTATGTTCTGAGGTTTACTATATAGTATAATTTTGACGTCATTATTATTTTTAATCTTGTTAAATTTTTCTTTTAATTTCCCATGGGTTATAATATCAAATATTTCGTCACCTTTTTCCAGTGCGAATATAGCATAGTTCAATCTGCTTAACCTGAAACATAGTTTCTCCAACATATTATCTAGATAAATGGGATTATCACTACATTTTACGATCGTGTGGTTCACAGAATGATTGTCTTCAATTCGTAAATATTCCTTTGTCGACTTTGTTAATATAAATTTTAGTTTTCGTGCACGTTTTATAACTTTCATGGATGTACATCCCCACATTTTGAGTTCATGACGCTCAATAGAAGATGATTCATCCTTTTCCTCAATTTTATATTTATCCTCATTATCAATTTTATCATTATTTACCTCATTTTGTTTCCTTTTCATTGTTCTAGTAATCACCAGCGTCTTTTTGCTTAATTCGTCAATTTTATTGGGTACCATAGCTTTCAATATGTCAGAATTTAATTCTATTCTTGACAATGCGTCTGCATTTGTGTTGCTTGTCCCTTTTTTAAATATTATTTCGAAATCATAATCCGATAGGTCTAGTCTAATTCTTGTTAATTTGGAATTCGGGTTTTTATGAGAAAACAATGCGACTAATGGACGATGGTCAGTCACTACAGTAAACTTTCTGTCTACTAAGCGATATGTCCGCACCTGTATCCATCAAGAATGTAATTTCCCTGTCCGTGTCATCAATATTTAATCTAACGTAATTTCTAAGGTTCGATGCTATACTGCATATCTTTATGGTTTCTACTGTACTGTTTCCGAAGACTGGGATGTTATCATCTCCGGAATTTGGGAGTTTCCCTGGTTCTGTATCTGATTCACATTACGATATCTTCTATTATTGTTATTTCTATTGCTACCCATTATTAAAATTTGTTTCAATTCTCGAGAGGAAAAAAAAATGTTATATAACAAAATTTTTTGTTGCACTAATTTAACGTTTATGTCTAACAAACTTCTATAATTTATAATGTATAATTTAATTTATTCTATTAGCATTCTTATTTTCATTTTTCCCTTCTTATGCTTCTTTATGCTTTTTATTTCATTCTTTAATTTATAGTATTTTCTTTTGTATATTTGTAAATTTCCAAATTTTATTTCCATAGTTTTGTTTACGATATAGATTATAATGTAATTTAAAAATTTTCATAGAATCTTGTTTCTAAAGAAATTTTTCTTATAATGTGTGTAGTGTATTCTCTTCTTCGATATTAAATCTTATTTAACAATTTTATCAAAAATGATTCTTAACCTATGTACATGTAATTGGACAAATATAAGTAACGTACGTATTTCAATTAATTAAAGATTACAAATAATTATTTAATCTGATCAAATTGTAATTTATTTTGAAATATATCTACTAGTTCGCATATTTCCTTATCATCAAAATGGTCTCTAATTCAGTAGTCGATGGTCGCAAAATGTCCTTTTCTGTCGGTCTTCCCTTCATTCCTATGTCTTTCCATAATCTGGTTAACCATTCTACTTTCCTTTCTAGTGTAGCCTTATCCATTTTCTTTTCTATCTTTTTCTTTTTCAGTTTGTCGAAACTACCAAAATATTTCTCATAGTCGAAGTTACGGATTTCTTCGTCCAGTCTGTCTAACATGTCTGTCCCTTCTTTTATGTTATCTTCCTTACCATCTTCGACGATTATTGGAATGTTCCTATTACTAGACATTTTTGTTTTATTTTTATATAAATCTGTAAAAAAAAAAATTTCTGTTATTTATGCCGTGTTATGTACAGCTTGCCTATGTATCTGCTTCTTTATGGAATTTTCCTTTCTTTCCAAATATTTTGTACACTACAATATCTTTGCATAATTTATAAAATTTACTTCAATTTGTTTTATGTTCTCTATTAATATTTTTTTAAAATTTTTCTTTTAAATTAATTTTGCTTCAAAATATTTCCTCATTACACGACATAGTATTGAAATATTAAGGAATTTTCCTAATAAAATAACATTTGAAGAAATTGAAAAAGAACATCAATGTAAGATATACCAAAAATTTAAATTATCATAAGAAAATAACATACAGTTGTTAGATTTTTATTATAATTGTAATAGTTATCATTATTAATATCATTTTTTTTTAAACATAAATATAACTGTGAAATTAAATAAAAGAATTCAGGAGAATTCGAACTTAAAGGTGGGAGTAGTTACATATATAGATATTGACAAACATACAAAAAAAGTCGGCGAACTTGTTGAAACTATAGACAAGTTCGACGACTTCCTAAATAAAATAGCTCAATCAAAATAAATGCTAACTAATAAAAATATATTTTAAAATTAATAAATGTTGGGATAAACAATTTAAACATATTGTGAAATAATTAAATAGTAACACTAAATAAACTCTTACTGCGTAAATATTGTCAAATTAATAAATGTCTGTATAAACAATTTATACGTATTGGGAAATAATTAAATATTTAATGAGAACAAATCAATATTGTAAACTAAGCAGAAACTACATTTAAGCTAACGAATAAATAAGTAAAAGAAATATGTAAAAGTTTAGTTTTGGACTTGACTTCTAGTTGTAAGAACGTTTTTAGTAAATAAAATAATCTTTTTTTAAAAACCCAATCGTGATAATTAAAAATAAAAGTCGCACTTGATCCCAAATCCCAATTGGATATTCTTTGCTTTGTTTGATTCTGTCGCTAGTCGATATACGTGTGTGTATATGGGGGCTGTTTGGCTTAATGCTTTTTGTTATTGGCACTTCAATGTGCTGCTTACGTAAGTAAATGAACTACATATACGACACCCTTATCCTCGAGAAAAATCTTATTATTTTTGTTTACATAAAATAATGGGATTTTTCTAACTAAATGTAAATATTCTGTAATTTAATTTTTATTTTCTATTAGAATACAATTTCTTTTTGTCCATTACATGGTTTTTTTTTTTTTTTGTTTTAAATTTTAAACATATTTTTGTTTATGATATTTTAAGATAGTTTAGTTTATTACATTTTATATATATTTTTGTTTACTTATTCCTATTTCTTGTTGCTATTTTAGATTGTGTTGTTTACATATTTTATTGTGTGAGTTTTCTGTTCTTATTAGTTTACAAATATTACATAATATGTTTTCAATAGATTTTTATGTACATTTTTTATTTTATTATTGATTTTTATGTCTACATTTAAATTTTTTATATCTATTATTTCATAAGGTCCACCACATACCTACGAGGTTCACTCTTTTTTCTGTTTCCTACTCTTACTAGTACTAAGTTCCCTATTTCTAATTTTATGCTATTGTTATTAACTATGGAATCTTCTGTTCTTTTTGTCTTGATTTTGTCTATAATTCTTCCCGCATTGTGTAAAGAATATTTTAACCTAATTTTTAACTCACTACGTAATTTTCAAGATTGTTTGTTCTGTATATTGTCACCGGGTAAGTTCGGTAATTTGCCGAAAATTAGCTCGAAAGGTGAATAGTTGTTGTCAATGTATGCAGTAGTGTTATATGCGAATGTATAGTATGGTATCCATGAATTGCAATCATCATCATCAACAAAGAATAGAAAATATTCATTTAAAACTCTCTGATTTCTTTAAACAGTTCCAAGTGTTTCATGATGATAAATAATATCTCCTTCATTAGTTGATTTGTAAATTCAGTCCCTTTGTCCGATTTCAATGCTTTAAATAATCCGTATTTCAGTATAATATTCTCAATCAGTGCCTTAGCAACGGATTTTGCTTCCTCAGTTTCCATTGGGCAAGCTGTAACATATCTCGTCAATTCACACAGCTTTGTGAGTATGTATCTGAAATTTTCCGATGGTCTCAGTCGACTCTCTGTATCAATTACTGTGGTCTCGAAGCTTTGACATGGTGTGTCAGTCTTTTCGAATGGTTCTTTCGTGTGTCTGACTTGTTTGTTTCTTTGGCAAAGATAACACGTTCTTACGAATTGTTTTACCACTTTATACATATTCTTCCATATGTATCTTTGTTTAAATCTGAGTAGCGTTTTCCTAACTCCGCATGGTGTGTTGTGATAAGCTTCTATTAAATTTTTTTTCTATTTTCATTTTCTATGTATTGAGGATTTCAGTATAGCAATATTCTGACGTCAGTTCTTTTGTTTCTGTTCATGATTTCCTTGGATCTGTGTTGTGTCAAATCTTCAATTTTCTCGCAATACTTTTTAGCATATTCAATTTTCTCGCAATACTTTTTAGCATATTCAGAATCACGTGCCATTTTTTTTTTCTCCACAGTTAAAAGCCGCTTATAAGCCAGTGAAAAACTTCGTGGAAATGTTAAAAAATCTTCCCTCCATAGTAAACCGAACTCAAATCTTTTGCCTTTTCTATTTATAGTATCATTTAAACTCTACATTGATCGTTCTTCTGCAGCACTTAATAGAGGTTTCACATTGCTTTTTATACCAAATGTTTCCATATCAAAATATCTTGCCTTCATGTCACTCATCTTTTCCTCATCATTATCATTTAGCTTATTCACTAGCAACGACTGTTTTGAACTAGATTTTACTTGTTTTTTATTTGATCCATATACAATCCATCCCAAACGTGTTTTATTAGCAATTAATCCAGGCTCTTCAGATGATATTGGAGTTTCCAAAGGTGTTGTTAAATAAGCATGACTGAGACTTATGATGATACGAGGTTGAATCTGTCCATAATAAGCAATGGGTAGTTGACTGATGGCTGAATTTCGTTGACGTAGAATATCATATCTCTGAAGAGATTGGGTTCGTAGCGATAAGTTTTCTGAAGTATATAAGTTAACACAAAATACATTTCAAATACATTTAAAATAAATATTTCGCTAACAACAACAACACACATTAAAAAATACCAAAATTAGTTCTCAAGCTGACGTTGCGTCTTCTGCAAAACCAACAAACAGTTATTTCACAACAATACCGTTGCACGCGCATCCGGCGCGATTACCAAAATACAGTAATTCTGCAAGGTAGTATTTTCCCACCAACAATATTGAACGGCATTGCACATGCCAACGAAAACAGCAGCTCATTTTACAATAATACCATTGCACGCGTCAATGGTCAACACAGAAATTCTGCAAGGTAGTAAATTCACACCAACAACATTGAACAGCATTGCACGAGCGGCAGAATGAGAACAGCGTGAATGAATGGCGTGATCAGCAAACCTGTTATTATAAATTAGGGTAGTTTTAAGAAAATCATTGCTTTTTATTTTGAATTACAAATAAAGACGGTTGTTGTGTCACCATCAGCGCATAACAATTAATTTTTTTAAACTAAAATTCTTAAAGGAATTTAATTGGCGCCCGAGCAGGGACCTGCAGGATAAAGGTCCTCCGGTACATTCAAAAAAAGTCAAGCCTTATCAAGTGCCCTAGTAGTTCAAAAGGACAAAAGGGAGCGTACGTGAAGTCGCAGCTCGGTAAGCACGCGTTGTAAAATTCGCGTAGTGAAGTAATTATAAGTTTTACAAAATAAGAAATAATACCAAAAATAAAATTTTCTAAATGAATGAACAGTAAAAATATAAAATAATAGTGAAATAAATATTTTCGAATTTAAAAATAATAGTGACAGTAAAATTTTTAATTAAAGAAAATCTGAAAAGTGAAAATTAAATAAATACCTAAAACAAAATAAATAAAAAGAATAAGAAAAAATATATAAAAACTTAAGTGGAAACAGTGACTGTAGCAAATAGAAAATTAGATAAAAATTTTTTAAGAGCTTAAAAAAGAAAACTTCAAATATAAAGTAAAAAACTATTTTTTTTTTTAAATAAAAAAAAAAACATTTAATAAATAAAAACAAAAAATATTGTGAAAAAAAACTAACTATTATAAAAAAAAAAAAATTACAAAATTAATAACTACTAAGGAAAAATAATAAAAAAGTGAACTCCAAATTAAAAGTAAAAATAAAAACTACTATTAACCAAGCACTAAAATAATTTTGTTATATAAGTGAACAATAAAAATAATTTATAATATTAAACAAAATAAAATTTTTTCAAAAGACACCAAATTAAAACAAAAAATTTTTTTAAAGACTAGAAAGAAAAAACTAATTAAAATAATAGCTGAAAATTCATCAACTAATTAAGTTCGTGTAATCATCGAAGTACGAGAAAGCTGAACACTACCAGAGTAAGCTCCAGTAATCATCAAAGTACGAGATGCTGTTATTAACGTAAGAATAATTTTATATAAAATATCATTTTAAAAAATAAGAGAAGAAAAGAAAAATAGTGACCCAATTAAATTTTAATCCTCTAAAAAGAATTTTTTTCATTCTATTTTTGATAATAATAATTAAATTTTAACCTTTAAAAATTTGCGTATAAAGTCCTAGTTGTATTTTTTTTTTGAAAATAATAAGACCTGATTTTTAAATTTACTGTAACAATCCAAATTTCTTCTTGAATTCTTCACTGTATTTTTTGTTAACAAAATTAAATTTTAATCCTTTAAAAAATTTTACGTAAAAATTGTTCATTGTATTTAAAAAAAAAAAAAAATAAATAATAAAAATAAGACCTGATTTTCAAATTTAACAATCCAATTTTCTGCTTGAAACAAAATGCCTGACGAAACAATTGAACAACTCTCGGACAGACTGAGTAGGACACTGTCAGTGTCTACAAGTGGGACAGCAGCCAAAAACGTAACTGGACTAAACGAAATTCAGAAGAACCAGATTATTGAAATAATTAACGAAGCTTTGAAAACGCCTTCAGATTATCTCTCAGACGAGGGTTTTGACCAACCCATAGGTGCAGTTACGACAGAATTAGGAGAATTAGACAAAGTCCCAGACATAATAAAATCACTTAGGGAATTTTCTGGAAAACCAGGTGAGTTCAACTCCTGACGGAAATCCGTCGACAGAGTGTTAGACCTTTACTCCAGCCTTAAGGGTACAGGACGATATTATGCAATTTTACATACTATAAGGACGAAAATTACTGGCGATGCAGATACTGCATTAGAATCGTATAGAACACCCTTAGATTGGCCTCGAATGAAGAAATGTCTAATGATGCACTATTCCGATAAGAGAGATATCGGCACCTTAGAATATCAAATGACAGTTTTGTGTCAGAGCAATAGGAGTATAACCGAATTTTAACAAGCTGTCTATCAGCATCTTTCGCTGATACTTGATAAAGTATCATGTTTAAATCTAGACGAAGGAAGCCTTCGCTCAATGACAAATACTTACAGGGATAAAGCCCTGGATACATTTGTTAGAGGTTTAAATGGTGATCTTCCACGTTTGCTTAGCGTGCGTGAACCAACTTCTTTGCCCGAAGCATTATATATTTGTTTAAAATTGGATAATATGACATTTCGTATGAATTACGCTCATGGTAATATCCAGAAAGATAGAATTGGAGTAACCAATTCATTTTTTGGAAGTCGACAGAAATTCTTTCCTGAGCTCGCTTACGTTGGTGGTATGACAAATAACAGACCACCATTGCCACCCCGTAATGGTCCTATACCAAACTATAACTCAAATTATACCCGTAATACAATTTTTAGGCCAACCGGTTATCAAAATTTTAGCCCAAGACCACAATATAATCAAGGAAACCAAATCGGTTTTTCGAACCAATATAGTAAACCCCAATATTCAACACCGAATTATCAAAACCAACTCCTAGTGTAGAACCTATGGACGTGGATAGATCTATCCAATCAAGGCACATTAATTATATGAACAGACCACCAGTTAACCAAGTTTCTAAGAGACCAGCTGGGGGCTCATTTCAAGGTCCAATCAACAAACTCCAAAGGAATTTTCATGTGGTAACTAACAATGAGGCAACTCAGAGGCAATTAGACCAGGTTCCACTAGATTGTGAATATGCCCAAGAAGAAGGCGCAGTTGGGGGGGATAACAGAAATGGACGAATATTGTAAGGAATTTACCAACAGCGGATTTGAGATGTTCGAGCATTCACCTGAAGATCTCGAAACCGAGAAAAATAATTCCATAACAACAGATTATGCACAAGAAGATTTACTAAACGATCCTAATTTTTTTGGTTAAATAGTTCCTCGTTACCATACTTTCAAGTTAAAACGAGGAACGGACAAACTCTCAAATTCCTTTTAGATACCGGTAGTAATAAGAATTATATAAAACCTAATTTAGTCAAAAACCATAAACCTAATCAGGAAAAATTTAGTGCAAAATCTATTGCAGGAAATGTAGAAATTACGCATCATGTTCTTTTAAATATGTTTGGCATCAATGATGTCCCCATAAAGTTTTTTATCTTACCAGGATTAAGAACCTTCGATGGGATATTAGGCAACGATAGTTTAAAAGAATTATCAGTCGTGATTTATACTTCAAAGAATTATTTCACGGTAAAAGGGGGAATAAATATTCCAATATTCCAATACATTTTCCAAGATGTCAACAATATAGAAATTAGGATGGAACACCTTTCTGAAAACCAAAAAAGGTCTCTCGAAAACATTGTAAGTCACCATAAGAGTCTATTTGCAGATCCTGACGAAAGACTCACCTATACAACAAGAGTTGTTGGTGATATACGTACTTCCACGGACATACCAACTTATACCAGAAATTACCCTTACCCAATGGCCATGAAGGGACTAGTTGAAGAGGAAATTAATAAATTATTAAAAGATGGGATAATGAGACCATCACGTTCGCCTTATAACTCGCCTATATGGATTGTATCAAAGAAACAAGATGCTTCAGGTAGACAAAAATATAGACTGGTCATAGATTTCAGAAAATTAAATTCGATTACAATACCAGATAGATATCCCATTCCCGAGATAAAAGAAGTTCTCTCACATTTAGGAGGTAATAAATATTTTACTGTAATAGACTTAAAGAGTGGATTTCATGAAATACCTCTTAGAGAAGAGGATATAGAGAAAACGGCTTTTTCAGTTAATAATGGTAAATATGAATTTACAAGACTCCCGTTTGGGTTGAGAAACGCACCGTCCATATTTCAGAGGACGCTGGACGATATCCTCAGGGAACAAATTGGCAAAACATGCTACGTTTATATTGACGATATAATTATCTTTAGTAAAGACGAAAAATCACATTTCAAACACTTGAATGACATTTTTGAAACACTTAATGCTGCTAATATGAAAGTCCAGTTGGACAAGTGTGAATTCTTTAAAGAGGAGGTAGAATTCTTGGGATTCATTGTTTCTTACAATGGAGTAAAAGCAAACCCCAAAAAGGTCGATGCAATAGTAAATTTTGCTTATCCTACCACACTTAGAGAGCTCCGGTCCTTTCTAGGCCTTTCAGGATATTATAGAAGGTTTATAAAAGGTTACGCAGACTTAGCAGGTACGATTTCCAAATGTGAATCAAACCGTAGAAAAATTCAAATGGATAATGAAGCCAAAAACGCCATCGATTCATTAAAAAATGCCTTAGTTTCTAGAGAAGTAATTCTCGCATATCCTGATTTTAAAAAAGAATTTCAGTTGACAACTGACGCTTCTAATGTAGCACTAGGAGCCGTCTTAAGTCAGTATGATCAGCCAATAGCATTCATATCTAGAACTCTGTCAGAAGCAGAAGAAAATTACGCAGCCAATGAAAAAGAAATGCTTGCTATAATATGGGCATTAGGAAACCTTAGGAATTACTTGTATGGGTCAGCTAAAGTTATCACCTTTACAAATCATCAACCGCTGACATATGCACTTAGCACAAAAAATAATAATAGTAAAATGAAAAGATGGAAAGCTATTTTAGAAGAATACAATTATGAAATGAAATATAAACCTGGTAGAAGTAATGTAGTAGCAGACGCGCTTTCTAGACCTCCAGCGACTGGAATAAATTCTTTATCAGGCACGGTGCACAGCAGTGACAGCTCTCCACAAGATCTTATTCCGAGCATGGAAACACCAATAAACGTATTTAAGAACCAAATTTTTCTTTCCATAGGTGAAACACCCACTTACCAATTTAAAATCATATTCCCAGGCTATCATCGACATCTTATAAGCGAACCTAACTATGATGAACAAAAACTTACAGAAATTCTAAAAAAGTATCTAAATCCGTCCGTTATTAATGGTATAAAAACTCCTGAACCAATAATGGGGAAAATTCAAACAATTTATCCGGACCACTTTTCAAGTTATAAATTTCGATTTACATAATTGGTAGTCGATGACATAACGTCAGAAAACGATCAAGAAAATATAACTGTGGAAACACATAATAGGGCTCATCGCAACGAGAAAGAAAACAGATTGCAAATTATGGAAAAATATTATTTTCCAGGAATGGCAAATAAAATTAAAAGGGTCATAAAACTATGTTCGACTTGTAAGAAAAATAAGTATGAAAGACACCCAAATATGCCTGAGTTAAAAGAGACACCTATACCAACTCATCCTGGCCACACAGTCCATCTTGACATTTTTTCCACAGACAAAAAATTGGTACTAACATCGATTGACAAATTTTCAAGTATGTCCAGACAAAATTACTAAAGGGACGATCGACAGAAGATGTTAGGAGACCTCTTAGGGAAATACTATTTTCTTATGGGGTACCGAAAAATATTGTCATGGACAACGAACCTTCTCTGAATTCAGCTTCAATCCTATTCATGATGAAAGACGATTTGAAAATAAACGTTTTCACCACTCCATCTTATCGAAGCGAATCGAACGGACAGATAGAACGCTTCCATTCAACCTTAGCGGAGATAATGAGATGTCTTAAAAGTGATGGGACATCTAGAAATTTCGAAGAACTTTTGGAAAGAGCTGTAAATGAATATAACCATACCATTCATTCAACGACAAAAAAGAAACCTGTAGATCTTTATTTTGGTCGAACGATTGACTTTTCACCCCAAGATATGGAGATAACTAGATTATCTAACGTTGACCGACTAAAGCGCAAACAGGAAAATGACTTGACTTACCATAATAAAAATAAAAAACCAATTAAAGAATACGTACCTGGTCAGCTAGTCTACGTTAGGACAAATAAAAGATTAGGGACAAAACTTTCTAATCGGTTTAAGGAAGAGATAATGAAAGAAAACCGTAATACAACTATAGTTATTCACAAGAGTCACATTAGAAATTGACAATTTTTTTTTATTTACATCCCATTTATCTTCTTTTTACAGATTACTAATTGGTACCGTCCTTGCGGATTTTAATATACTTGACTACTCTAATGCGAGATTAATAACCATTCAGAATGGGATCGCAAAAAAACAGAACGGCACCTTTAAAGTTATACATTCTATCGACTTAGAACAATATAGAATTTTATCACAGGACATTGAATCTACATTGAACACTAATATTACATATAGTCATCCGCTCCGTCCGTTTTTAAAACAACAAGTCTCCGATATTAATGGACTCCTTAATCGGTTAAGTCCACACGTAAGGAGAAGATCTATCGATTTTATTGGTAGCGCATGGAAATGGGTTGCTGGGACTCCAGACAGCCATGATTTTGAAATTTTAAATCAGAAAATTAAAAATGTATTAGAAAATAACAACAGACAAATGATTATAAACGAACTTACAACTAGCAGATTACAAGATATTTCAAACATTACAAATCAAATATTAAAAGTAAAGCGGGAAGATTGGAATAATGAACTGGCAAATACATTAGAACACAAATTAACATTAATTGAAAAAGAATTACAAAATATTGAATATGCAATACAATGGGCTAAAGTAAATATTGTAAACTCATTTATCTTGTCAAAAACCGAAATTGAAAATTTAAATTATGTTTTAAGAAATTATAGTATTCCTATTTTTAATGTAGATGAATTGTTATCATTTGGAAGCGTAAAGATTGTGACAAATAACAAAGAAATTTTATATATTTTAAGTATTCCCATTGCCCAAAATGATATCTGTAAAATTTTCTTAGCAAAGCCAGTAAAAATTGGAAATAATATTGATAAAATTGAATAGGCAAAATTTAAGATTGTAATAATAAATTATTCGCCATCAAAGAAAGCTGCAAAAGCTACAATGATTTAACAATATGTAATAGGGATAAGCTTGTAGAATTAAGTGATAAATTTTGTATAACTAGTTTATTTAGAAATAAAATAGGTAGCTGCACACAGGTTAACAACGAGAACGTCCCAGCAATAGAAGAAATCGGTAGCGACTTACTACTGCTGAATCAATACATTGGGAAAATTAAAGTGAACGAAGAAGAAATAGCATTAAATGGAACTTATTTGGTCAAATATTTCAAGTCAACATTGAGGGTCGAGAATACTATTCAAAAGAAATAAGTGGCAACAAACCTCTTCCAGCTTCATTACAACCAAGAGCATGGAATAGCAAAACCGAAGAAATCATATCACTGCAAAGACTCCAAAAATTTAATATGGGAAACATCAAAAGATTGGAAACACTGGAAAACAAAAATAACTTTCTACTAACATCAAGCCTCATCATCATTGTATCCGTTTGTGTTATTATCGCTTGGATTTCTAAGAAGAAGAAAACAAAAAAAGAAGAACATCCAATTGTTGTAAAATCTACAGAGGAAAAAATTAGGAAAAAGAATTCCACCATTTTTGACATCCACACATTTTAAGCAATCGGGACGATTGCATTAAAGGAGGGAGGAGTTAACACAAAATACATTTAAAATACATTTAAAATAAATATTTCGCTAACAACAACAACACACATTAAAAAATACCAAAATTAGTTCTCAAGCTGACGTTGCGTCTTCTGCAAAACCAACAAACAGTTATTTCACAACAATACCGTTGCACGCGCATCCGGCGCGATTACCAAAATACAGTAATTCTGCAAGGTAGTATTTTCCCACCAACAATATTGAACGGCATTGCACATGCCAACGAATAAAGCAGCTCATTTTACAATAATACCATTGCACGCGCCAATCGTAAACACAGAAATTCTGCAAGGTAGTAAATTCACACCAACAACATTCAACAGCATTGCACGAGCGGCAGAATGACAACAGCATGAATGAATGGCGTGATCAGCAAACCTGTTATTATAAATTAGGGTAGTTTTAAGAAAATTATTGCTTTTTATTTTGAATTACAAATAAAGACGGTTGTTGTGTCGCCATCAGCGCACAACAATTAATTTTTTTAAACTAAAATTCTTAAAGGAATTTAATTTATATATTTGACATATAGTAAACTTCAGCGCCTTCGTGAGTGCCACTTATTTCTAATTGAACTACCTCACACTCCTCCCGCGTGGTAAGCTGATTTAACCACACTAATTCCAAAAAGTCTTGACTTCCTTTAATACCAAGCACCATCATCATATGTTGTTAATTTTCTATTATTCGCATATAAGTTTACTGGAACAACTTGGAACATAACACCATCACCAAATGTATCTAAAAGACAGCTTCGACGTTCTGGATTTGAAACTTTGGCATTATCATCATGAAGTAAAGGATGATGTCTTCTGTCAAATTTGTCACATCGTTTTTTATAAAAACACTTTGAGATAAGATGACCCTTCTTCAGACAACAGTAGGAAAATTTTAGGATTTTCACTCGTTCATTGCGACCGGATACATTTAAATTTAAAAACAGTGTATATTCTTGAATATTTTTGCACTCACCCTCGCAACAAACACATTTCGGTGTTGTTGCTGTTGCACGGCTTTACTTTACCTTGGCTTGTTGTAGGAAGTGTATCCATTACAACATTTGTTTCTTTGCGTACCGCATTAATCCATGAACTGAAATCCAAAATAGTTGGATGAGTTTCTAATGCTAAACTCTTCTCCGCCCATTATATTTGGCGAGAAATTGGTAACTTGCATACAAGCTCGCTGAGAAGTGACGGATTTGACAAATGACACAAACCTCGAGCATTTTTCAAAAATTCAGCCTTATTAATTACTTTGTTGGCAAATATTACCAATCCTTCTAAGTCTCCTTCAAGCACAGACGATATTTGGCGCACCTTATCGATTTGGTTTCTAATAAGTTGCTCTGATATCCCAAAGGTTTCTTGTAAAGTTTCTAAGATGATTTCAACATTACCGGAATTCGATAGCAGAGCTTCTACAGTCGCCCTAGCATGGCCTTTTAAAGCTTCTCGGAGACGCATTATATTTTGTATATTAGAGTAACCAAACTCTTTTGTAGTACATTGAAATTCTTCAAAATATATGGTCCACTCTTCAGGAAAACCATTAAATTCAGGTAATGGATAAATCTTCTTTGGCTTTTATACTGCCATAACTGATTGACTTATGACTGACCTCTCACACTTTATACCTTGATTTCGATTATTTATAGAAGGTTCTGTACGAGATTCAACATTGGAATCTATAAGACGACAAGATTCTTGTATTTGTGACACTATCAGTCTCTGCATATCAAACATCTGTTGTTGAAACTCTCTACGCATAATCTCTAATCTCTTTTCAATTTCTAGTGAGATGCTATCCGAAGAAACCTCTCTTGGAGCCGGATTAACCGGAACATTTTCCATATCAGCTGATTGTTTTTCGGGTTCATCAAGGGTTCTATTTAATGCAGCAGTTGTCAATGTTCTGTAGCATGTAACGGTCTAATTGAAAATGGTAGGATGATATTTTTATTTCAAAGTTTCAGTAGCGGTAGCATGCACTTTTCTCCGGCCTCTATCTCGTCGGCTAATGGGGTGATTCGGGGCTACTTTTACACAAAAGTAATCTGCATAACTACAAGAGGGTAATTTTGTTGTACATGCTTAATGAAGAAATTGAAAAGTAGGAGAGGGAAAGAAAAAGGAAACAGATTTGAACCGAAAATTTGAAGTTGTCTAGTGGTTGCAATGTTGTGTATGTTGTTACCACAACGAAGTACCCCACCCAACAATGATCATGCAATTTTATGCAAAACTGTGGTGCATGATCCCAAACGGTATGCTTAACCTACTCGACCTGTAGCTTAAGAAATCAAAACACTAAAATTTTAGTGATTCATATTATAATTCATAATTTTTATTGAATAATAAAAAACCCATAACGAATAACAAAAGGTTATTATACGAAATTAGAAACTATCTTACAGAAGTCTTATTATGGAGTGACCAGCTACTTAGAATTACAACATAATCGCAAAAAGAATTCAAAATGAATTATATAGATAAAATTATAAACAGAAATTATGCAACAAAAATATACCACAAAAAAATCTTTTTTTTTTTTTTGTTTTTTTCTTTTTGTATGCAAAAATTAATTTAACCACAAAATAAAAGGGTAAGCTGGGAAAAAAATTTAAAAGGTATCCAATTCGGCTACCAAATGAAAATAAATGCAATATAAACAATATAGAAATACAGAATTTGAAAAATCAAAAAAAATGTGCTGTCTGTGCAAAACCCATTTCTTTCTTTAACAAAAATTATTTAAGCAAAAACAAATTTCAAAGGCAGTCATACCACTTTGAAATCATAAAAAAATGTTAATTAATTAAGAAAAACCGAAGTGATATTTTATAAATTGTGAAACGATTACTTTCATATTTTGACGAAAAGTTTAAAAAAAAAATGTATCCTTGAATTCAAAAACGTTTAGATCGAAAAGGAACGACGGAATGAAATAGGTGGTGGAAAATTTTATCAACGAGTTGAGTTATAGAGAGTAAGTAAATCTCTCTCTGTTTAGTAATAAGTTAGTTTCAATATATATTTTTTTTTATATATTTGTTTAATACCGTAAACATTCATTTAGCACTTTAATTCGTTTTTATCTATAAAACGTTCAATAGTTAATTTTTTGATATCGGGTTTGCACTCATCATTATAATTTTCAATTGTGTATCCGAAGTGTTAATTAAATTCCTAATAAAATCTTTACCAGACAGTAAAAACGTACTTATTACTTCTCTGGTTAACAGCTATACGTGTTAACTGTAAACGATTATGCTGTTAACAGACATTCGAACTGTTAAAAATTCAACAGAACAATTATTAACCTTAATCATATTTTGCACCAAGTAGTATGTACGCTTTTACTTTGAATTTAATAAATCAAATAAAAAATTAAAATAAACAAATTATGACTTACATTAATTGATGAAATCCCTCGATGAAAGCGCTTTCATCAGGAACCAGATCTTATCAAAGTATGTGTAGGAATCAATAATTCTTTTAAATTCGTTGCCTATGTTTTTTTTTCTAAGTATTTAATTAATTTTCGAGAATCATTTTCTTAGGTGTTGTTTTCATAAAATTTTTTTATTATTAGCACATTTTGACTTTTCTAATTCTTTCACTTTTTCTTAGTAGTGTCACTCGCGTAAATTGATTTTTGCATACATGTATTTAAAGACAAAATATTACTGAGAAGATAACTGCAATTAACATTACTTTAATATGTTATAATTCTATGATCGCTTCATTAATAATAAAAAAAAAAAATATATATATTACAAAAATTTTTAAGAAATTGTTGGGATATTTTAACTTGTGCAATAAAACTGTCATAGATGATAGCTTTAGGTTTTAGTTTTAAATTTAAATTTTAATTAAATTTCCCTCTTTCAATGTATTTAAATTATCTTTTAATTTTTCTTTGAGACACTACAAACTCTTCACTTTTAGCACTTTTTATAGAATTTCCCTGGCTTGTAAACCGATTTCCGAAGATGGGGATGTTGGAGAGGTTTAAGGCAAATGAAAGGGCACCAAGATGGCAAACTTAAAGGTTTGTTGAAAGTTCAAATTATGTTTTTGTCCAAATATCGTTTGAGGGTTTCTCGTTGAGGGTTTCCCTCGTCCCAAAAAGAAGCTGGCTGGCTTGATCCCAAGGCCTTTAAAAATTCAGAAGCTGTTGGTAAAGATTATGGTTAGGTTTTAGTTTTTTATATTTGCTTGACTGTTTTTGTATGTTGATATACCTTTTTCGTTTCCAATAAAAAAATGCAAAAAGAATTAAATTGTATGAATTGGCACTCCGATTTAATATTTTTGCCAATAACTTTTGGTTGGCGAAAAATTAAATATTTTGGAAAGCTTTCCATCCAACAAACAAAAAAAATCGGTATCGAATAGACGAAAGTCTGTCAGCAAGTGACGAAGTAATTTAAGAACTTAATGTGCTTCACTTTAGGTAGCAAAAAAAAGATAACTGTTTGGCATACCGTTTTTGTTCGATGCATATAAAATTGGAAAATTAATGTTATAACAATTACAAGCACACATTCTGCAGAAACCACCCTACAAGAACAGTGACGGTCATTTGACCGGTGATATGACCGGCACTACTGACTGAAGTGTCGGTCATCGCGTAGAACAAAGTTTCTATCATTTTATTAAGGCAAATATGCCAAAACTGACCGAAACTTTTGTGTACATGTGATTTTGCATCTTACTCTAACCTATGAAAGTATGTAAACCATATAATATATATCTGAACTGCTCACTCTACCGCTGTTTAGTAGTCAACGATGATAGATATATCCATCATCGCTGACCGGTCATACTTGATGGCTATATACACAGCCTAACATGCATGTAACACCATAACGTAACCAATTACGTGCCACTGCACTACCAACAGCAAAAAAAATTAGGTGGCAACGTTGTTTTAATTATGTTAATGATTGACATTAGAATAATGTACTGCGGTGACAAAAAAATTTAAACGCGTAGAACCCTTTTCAAATAAAAATCGCATTCATTATTCCTGCCTACAAGCGCCCCTACAGTTCCTTTGCCTTTTCTAGGCGTTCGGTGAGCTGGCATACTTCAAATTGTTGGTAATCTCCAAGTAGCAAAGGGTGAATCACAGGATATAAGGCTTCTCACAAAAATTCCACAGAGAACACGTAATTGCTGATGATATCCTAACCTACGAGCGTTAACTCTTACCAACTCAGGTCTCTAGGATTTTTAACCACGAAACAGCACACAAATAACAATAAAAATATATAAATGTCGCGAATTTTTCAATTCAATTTTCAATTATATATTCCTTTATTTACATATTTTAACAAATTTGATATTCACATATGAGATCTTATCTTTACATATAGATATTGCAACAAATAATATATAGGATCTAAAGATATTAAATAGTTTTTATTTTACTCTTTAATGATTTTTAAAGGAAAATGGGAGGAAATTGTAATTCAAATACTATCTGAAAATATTTATGTGCTTATTAGAAATAATAGACCTCTAAAGCACATAATTTTCAATTTGGTGATTTCTTTTTAATTTTACGTTAATTCTCTACATTCTCTTATCAGTGGGTAAGAGGAATTTTCAATTTTGGCAAAATAATTGTTATTAATCCTTGTTATGAAATCGATAATTTTTTCATAACCTGTTTCTTCATGAAAAGATTTGTAGGATACCTCCAGGGCTTTTTTTTTATCATTTTAAGACATTTGTTTTGTATAATTTGTAAGCGTTTTAGGTGGCAGTTGTCAGCGTCACTCCAAATAGGACACGCGTATGTTAATATTGGCCTTATAACACTTTTGAAGAGTAGATTTTTGTTTTTGGGGTTTAGAAATGACCTTCTATTTAGTAGTGGCCATAATGCTTTAAATGAATTTATAGCTTTTTGGCACGTAGCCATAATATGTTGTTTAAAAGTAAGCTTTTTGTCCAAGACAACTCCGAGATATTTGACACGATTAAGTACATTTACGGTATTATTTCCAATAAGAAGATGGCGTCTTGGCAGTCTTTTGGGAGACTTTTTGAATGGAAAAATTATTGCTTGGGTTTTGTTTGGATTAATTTTGATTTTCCATTTGTGAAAATATTTACTGCATTTTACAAGTCCCTTTTCCATTTTCTTCAGGAGTGCACTTGTAAGTTTGTTTGAAGAAATTAACGCAGTATCATCTGCGTAGTAAGCAACTTTCATATATTTCGGGACTTTGAAATCGGATGTATATATCGAGTAAAGCAATGGCGACAAGACTGATCCTTGAGGTAACCCTGTGGTAATGGTTTTTGGAGATGATGTTTCATTATTAATCGCAACTTTTAAGTTTCTGCAGTGAATGAAATCTGAAATAAGTTTGCATAAATGTTTTGGTATATTTGCATCAAGAAGTTTAAATACTAGGCCATTATGCCAAACGGTGTCAAACGCTTTTTCAATATCTAACAATATTAGACCCGTTGAACGTTTATTGTTTTTATTGGTGATTATTTGATTTTTAATTCTGTTTATTTGGTGAGTAGTGCTATGTCCTTTTTTAAATCCAAATTGTTCTTTAGCAACAATAGAATTGGTCGTTACAAATTCATTAAGACGAGAATGTAGAATTTTTTCAAATATTTTACGAAAGTTACTTAATAGACTGATAGGTCTGTAGCTGTTTGGGTTATTTTTAGGCTTGCTAGGTTTGTAAATAGCTATAACCTTAGCAATTTTGAAATGGTTTGGGAAATAGTTGAGTTTGATGCAGCTGTTAAATATTATAACCAGTAATTTTAGAGCTTTGAGTGGTAGTTTCTTTAAGAGCAGGTTCGGAACATTGTCATAACCAGGGGATTTTGAGGGTTTTATTGATGAGACAATATCCATTACTTCTTCAAGAGATGTATAAGTAGCTGATTCAGAACTAGGATTTTCCTACTTAAAATTATTTACTGCTGAATTTATTAATGTATCCGCAGAATGGTTGTAGTTCGAAGTGAGGTTATTTGCTTGGGCAAATGTATTTGCCAGGACTTCAGCCTTGTCCTTATCAGATGTTATTTTTGTAATTCCAACTTTAAAGTGAGAGATTTGATTTTTTCCTATTCCTCGCAAGTTCCTGCTTCTTTTCCAAAATGATTTATCCCCTGGTTTTAAATTGGATAATAATTGACACCATTTCTTATTGCGTTCCGAGTTAATACTTTTATCAATCATGTTGCTTAGAAACTTATTACATTGATTATAAAAAGGTTGCTCGGCTATATTTGAAGATCGTTGGCTTTTTCTTTTAAAGCTTCTTTGTTTTATATATTTCACAGTACTTTCTGGTAATGTGTAATTATTTTGTTGAGTTATTTTAGGTATAGACACATCCCTTGCTTCGAAAACTACATTTATAAATTTTTGGATTCCCTGATCAGTTACTGCCTTGGTATTGTACATATCGGAATAGAACGTGATTTTATTGTCTAAAAAAATTCATATAAATGTTCCAGTAGGTTGCACTATAATCATAAAAAGTGAGGTCAATCTGCAAGGCCATTGATCTTTTAAGTGTACATTTAATGGGGCGATGGTCTGATGGTATTTCGTAATCCATGGTTTTTACGTCTATATTTAAAGCGGAGTTGCTTAAAATAATATCGACTGTGGATGCTTCGCGATTGTGTTGATGGGGGAATAGGGTTGGACTATTAGGATAGTGTATGAAAAAATCGCTTGATTGCTGTTGATTGTTAAGTGCGATTCCTGCCGTGAACGGCAATTCCAGAACAAAGTTTGGCATTTAGGTCACCAAAAACTATATATTCTTTGGTGGAAGGTGTTAGGTTCAAGATATCAGCACAGAAGTTATGGGTATATCTTGGTGAATATAACGAAGATATAACAATAGGTCTAGTATTTATAATAACTTCCATTGAGATGTTTTCGATTGATGAGGTGTTTGATATAAAGAGGTTTTTATGAGCGACAGATTTATGAATTAACTGTAAATGTCGCGAAAGCTTCAATAAAACGTTTTATACTATAAAAATAATAAGTATTAAATTCACAAAATTGAATTATTTTTTAAAAATAAAAAGAAACTTACGTTAATTTTTCCTTCACAGTTCAAACAACAAATATACAATGAAAAAATATTTAAAATAATTTAACATTAAAAACTAAAAATCAAAGCATTATTGAATTAAAGTTATAAAATATTTAAAGTAAAAAAGAACAAGGTATTTTAAAAATTATGAATAAAAATGTATCAACAACAGATAGAAACTCATGAACGTTTATCATAATGATCCACTCCTAGGAGGGCATTGCGGACGAAAAAAATTATACGCAAAATTAAGAAATAAACATTTTTGGAAAAATATGTCGAAGGATATAATTAAAGAGGAAATAAAGAGGAATTAATTTTGACACCAACACCAATTAAGCCTTTTGATATAGTTGTAGTGGACACTATAGGCCCATTATCAGAATGTAATTATGGTAATATGTATGTTTTAACTCTTATCTGTGACTTAGCAAAATATTTAGTAACTATTGCAATACCAGATAAAAGCGCAAATACGGTAGCCCGTGCAATTTTTGAAAATTTCATTCCAGTTTATGGTTCAATGAAATCAATCAAAACAGATTTAGGAACAGAATTTAAGAACGAAGTATTAGGTGAAATATGTAAACTATTAAAAATTGAAACAAATTTTTCAACGGCGTATCACCACGAAACAGTGGGTACGGTTGAACGCAACCATAGGGTTTTTAATGAATATCTGAGAGCTTACATTAACGAAAACATTTCTGATTGTGATACTTATATGAAATATTTCACATTTTTCCACAACATTACTCCAAATACAGCTTTCGATAATAAATTTTCACCTTATGAATTAGTTTTTGGCAAAAATGCAAGTTTGCCTAACGATACAAGGGCAACTATTGATCCAATTTATTATATCGAAAATTACAGTAGTGAAAATATCGTTAAATCGTTAAATATCGTTTACAAAAACAAACAAATTGGCAAAAGATTTAATTGAGAAACACAAATTACGAAATAAAGTTTATTATGATAAATATGCAAAACCCTTAATACTAAGAATCAAGGACAATGTATTGATTCAAAAACAACCATACGATAAACACAAAAGTATTTACGATGGCCCATATGTAGTTGAAAGAGTCGATGGTTGTAATGTGACGGTCTATGATAAAATAACAAAAAACAGAAAAACTCTTCAT
The DNA here is from genome assembly GCA_963682025.1 of Cordilura impudica. Taxonomy (NCBI): domain Eukaryota; kingdom Metazoa; phylum Arthropoda; class Insecta; order Diptera; family Scathophagidae; genus Cordilura; species Cordilura impudica. The sequence goes on along the minus strand of OY821517.1, from coordinate 223,454,336 downwards.
AAAAACAGGTTTAGAAAAGCCTAACCAACAAAAATAATCAATTATATTATTTTCACTTTCAAAATTAAAAGGGAAAGAAATAATTGTTACGCAATTCTATTTTGTAAACACTATTTTGTAAATCCAAATGTTTTAATACCAGAAAAAAAATATAAATCCGATTTTGTAAAGCACTTTAAATTTAAGATAGCTATAGGGTTAGAAAAAGCCAGAACTAAACAAGGACGGTACCCCTTGGTTAGTTCTTTCTTTTTAATATAAAAAGGGGAGGTGTAGTGCATCCCTATATATGCAACCCATAATAATGGTAAAGTCAAGAGTTGTATAAAATATTAACATATAAGTAGTATTTGAGTAAGATAAGAATATTAATAAAGTACGACTGGATATCAGTCTGGTGACAAACATAAAAGAGACAAGTTGTTTCATTTTTAATAAGATGTAACTTTATAGCGTATCCCACGACGAAATTTGGAGCCCCATGTTGGAGATAATAATAATAATAATAGGTTATTGAGTGACTTTCTAAAGTCACTCCATAAATATTTTACATGTTTATTTCTCTATTTGTTCTCTTTTAATGTATTTGTTCTTTACTAGTATGTATATTTGTACTAAGCGATCATGAATATTTGGGGGTGTTTTCTAGTTCTCCATTTTATTATTAATCATACATAGAGTACAATTCCAAATAACGAGTGGAATTCGTACTGGTTAAAGTGCAGACCAATACGATACATTAATAAGTGCATTGTATTCAGTTTGCATATGAAATCAAATCCAGTTGCTCTACATTTCGATCAACCAACTCTCTTCGATTTCATTGCTCTGTAAATTAACCCGCTCAGTCAAACAAACAAACAAACAAACTGAGTCGTTTGCTGTACGCGAGTTACATATATAGATATTGACAAACCTACAACCAAAGTCGACGAACTTGTTGAAACTATAGACAAGTTCGACGACTTCCTAAATAAAATAGGTCAATCAAAATAAATGCTAACTAATAAAAATATATTTTAAAATTAATAAATGTTTGCATAAACAACTTAAACATATTGTGAAATAATTAAATAATAACACTAAATAAACGCTTACTGCGTAATTATTGTCAAATTAATAAATGTCTGTATAAACAATTTATACATATTGGGAAATAATTAAATATTTAATGAGAACAAATCAATATTGTAAACTAAGCAGAAACTACATTTAAGCCAGCGAATAAATAAGTAAAACAAATACGTAAAATTTTAGTTTTGGACTTGACTTCTTGTTGTAAGAACGTTTTTAGTAAATAAAATAATCTTTTTTTAAACAACCAAACGTGATAATTAAAAATAAAGGTGGCGCAGTCGGTAGGATCCAAATTCAAGTGAAAGGATCCAGTGAAACGAATCAAGGTATTCCGTGTGCAGTGAACATTCAAAAGTTAACACCACAAATAAAAACTATAATTGTGCAGTGAACATTTAAAAAAGTTAACACCACAAATTGTGCAGAGAACACTTAAAATTAACACCACAAATAAAACCATAATAGAAAAAGAATTGTGCAGTGAACACTTAGAATTAACACCACACATAAAATTATAATAAATAAAAAAATAAAAATATATATAATTTGTGCAGTGAACACTAATACAGTGAATACCACAACTAGAAAAGAACACAAAATTGGGAAAAATCAGAAAAGACAACAAGCGTTTGACAGCAGAAGAATGGAACAGGCTCAAATACCACCCGTAAACTTAGTGGAAGAATTACCTAGAAGAGAGCAACAACTGGAACAATTGCGAAATGCATATCTGGAACTGCAAGAACAGCAACAACAACAGCAACATCAGCAACAAAATCCAATATTATACTACAACAGTACAAGGGACAACATTCTAAAGACAATAAATCATCTACCCACTTTTACCGGAACTGGAGAAGTAACGGTAAACAGTTTTTTTTAGCAGCACGGAATATCTCTTGTCAACTATACTGGATGAGAATCTGAAAAATGAGGCCGTCAGAACAATATTTTACATAGTTTTACAAGGCCAAGCTAAAGATGTCGTCATCAATATACCCACACCGGACAACTGGCAACTAATTTAGAAACCATAAAACTACGTTATAGACTCAGCATTTGGTTCAATGCCAACTATACAGGATGATAGCAAATTTAAAAGTAAATTCGGTAAGTGAGCTGTTAACCGAAATCCAGAATATTAAGTATAAGTCAGATGAGCTGACAATTTATTATAAGAATGATCATTATATCGATTAATCAAACATAGATAGTTTATTAGTAAACACAATAAAAGAAATGACGCAAGGGACGTTATTAAATAAAATATATGAGGAAAGGAACATTAATGATATATTGAAGATATTGACAAAGAGAAGATTTAAAGACAGTTGTATCAGGGCAGAATATAGAAAATACAGGACTAATAAATATGATAATACAAATTCAAATCGTAACTATAATCGAAATCAAAACTATCAAACTAGAGGGCAAAGTAATTTTAATATTAATCATTACAATAATTATAATAATAATAACAATACTAATATTAATAGGAATAGACAATTTAATAATTCAGGACGTTATAGGGCCCAGATCAATAGAGATAATAATATGTCAGGACAATTCCGGAATTTTACACAGGTTGGAAACCCTAGGCCGAACTCCGGCCAATATCCCTGGAATCAACCTAGGCAAAACCGAGTTGAACAGATAGAAGTAGACAACATAGAAAGAATTTATAATAATCCTCGAGTGGCAGGACACCCTAATCATAAGTTAAGCCAAAATCGCTTAAACTCTGATAGGCAAAGCCCAGAAGGACCTGAAAAAATTATGGAGAAGAAATTAATAATACAGTGTTTTTTACGAAGCAGCCTCTGAATGACTGCCAAAAATAAAACTAAAGTTTAATAATAAAAATATAAAGCTTTAATAGATAAAAGAGACAGCCTTAGCTTAATTAGTAGTGAAATAGATGATTTCAAGAAAATTAAATTGAGAAGTCCAATAACATTTAGTACATTAACAAACATAGATAAAATTAATTATGAGGTACATACAGACGTACCAGATGAATTCAGTTTACCTAACAACGCAAGGGTTCGTTGGAAAGTCACACCGTTAAGAGGTAGAATGTATGATTTTATAATAGGTATTTATGTATTAAATTTTTTAAATGCGCATATAAATATTGAAAAAGGAGAAATAACACTTAACGGAAAAGTGTGTAATTTTTTAAATAAACCGTATGGTTTTAACCATATTTGTACCCTCGAAACTAGTTAATTGGATTTAGAAAGACTTTCATTAGATCACTTAAATGAGGAAGAGCATAGAGAAATTATAAAACTATTGAAGAGATATGACAAGTTACTATTTAAAGAAGGCGACACAACAACAAATCAATTCAAAATTGTGTAGATACCCACCTTAACACGAAATGGAGGTTAGAAAGCAAATCAAAGTAATGGAGGAGCAGGGTATTATTCAAAAGAGCTACTCAAGATATTCAAGTCCTTTAATAGTTATACCAAAGAAAATAGACAACTCAGTCGAAAAGAAATATCGAATAGTAATAGACTACAGAAAGTTAAATGAAGTTACTATTGATGATAAGTATCCTTTGCCGAATATCGATTCAATGTTAGATAAGCTGGGAAGAGCTCAGTATTTTACTACTCTAGACTTGGCAAAGGGGTACAATCAAATATTAGTTAAAAAAGAAGATAAAGAAAAAACGGCATTTGTCACCCCACACGGGTTATATGAATTTGTGAGAATGCCATTTGGCCTAAAAAATGCCCCGCCAACCTTCCAAAGGTTGATGAACGAAATCTTAAGATACTACATTAATAAAAATTGCATCGTGTATTAAGACTACATTTTGATATTAAGCACCTCCTTAACTGAACATATTAAAACTATAGGAGACATTTTAAAAGTCCTCGAAAGTACAAATTTAAAAATACAAATAGACAAGTGTAGTTTTTTAAAAAAGGAAACTGAATTCTTAGGACACATATTGATGACAGACGGCATGAAGCCAAATCCAGACAAAATTAAAACAATTCAAAATTTAGGATTACCAAAAACTGAGAAACAGATAAAAAGTTTTTTGGGATTAACGGGCTACTACCGAAAATACGTAAAAAACTATGCGGAGGTAGCTCAGCCAGTTACGAAATTTTTAAAGAAAGATATAAAAATTAATATTAAGGATCCAAATCAGTACATATCCTATTCTAAGTTATCCCGACTTCGAAAAGCAATTTACATTGATGACCGATGCATCCAATTATACGATTGGTGCAGTACTATCACTAGAAGGGCACCCGGTGTGCTACGCTTCAAGAACCTTAAACAACCACGAAAGAAACTATTCTGCGACTGACAAGGAATTTTTAGCAATTATGTGGAGCGTAAACTATTTTAGACCCTACATATACAGCAGAGAATTCAAAATTCTAACCGATCACCAGCCAATCAAGTATTTACACTCCAAATATAGAGGGAAAGACATGTCACCCAGGCACCAACGATGGTTACTAAAATTAGGAGAATATCAATATGAGATTGAGTACCTAAAGGACAGAGAAAATAAAGTGGCAGACTTCATAAGTAGAATTGAAAATAGTGAGGACCCTAGTTCAGAATATACCAGTACTGCGAATACCAGTATCTTAAAATCTTTTTCAGTTAATAATATAGAAGATGACATAACAATGGCAACAGTACATTTATCCGACGAGGAATTAGGTGTGAATAAGTATAAAACACAAATAATTCTTACAAATGACAAAATAGAGGAATTTAAGGAAATACATGGGAAAAGGATTATTTTTAGTGCAGAAGGCGACTTGGATCAATTAGGAGAAATTTTTAGAAGATATATTTCAAAAGGGAAAATAGGGATATTTTCTGAATTATCCGAAAGACACTATAATATAGTGCAGGAAAAATTGATAGATATGTATTCAAATGATAGCCAAATCAAATTCATTATGTGCACCATGAGAGCACAAGACATTGAGACAGAGGTTGAAGCAGTAAGGCAAGTATCATTGTACCATGTCACAGAAAGCTTACACTCAGGAATCATTGAAACTTATAATAAAATTAACAAGTAAGAAAATTATAGTCGGTCTAGACCGACTATACGATACCCTATACCATGCGTTTAGAGACCCTATCTCTTAGGCCCAACCAACTGGACATAGAAAATAAGCAAAAACCAAATTTGAGTGGGATTTTTATTAATTTTTTTGACTGCAGATATGAAAAAGTTCATATCGGATGCTATATCTATATAGGGACTCGGTCCAAAAATGGACCGATCCCGATCATGTTTGGTAAAGTCTCTTGTATTTTGCAAAAATATATACAAACAAAATTTGAGAAGAATCAGTGCAATATTTTTGTTTTTTAATATATTTAAGTGAAGATCGGGAAGCAGCTCTATATGGGGTCAAAGGGATCATTTTTGGACTACTCATTAATGGATGTAATGAACGCATACAAACCCTATTTGAGTAAGATCTATATGACAATTTGGATCTTATGGCAATTTATGTCGATTTCATATGGGTAATTTGTATGGGGGCTAGGTCTGAACATGGACCGATTCTCACCAATTTCAATAGCGTTCATCCCCTGGCCGATAAAAGCTTATATGCCAAATTTCATCAAAATACATTCATATTTGCGACCTGCAGTTTGATTACAAGCTTTACATGGACACACAGACGGACGGACGGACGGACGGACGGACATTGTTAAATCAACTCAGAAAGTGATTCTGATTTGATCGGTATAATTAAAGATGGGTCTAGGTCAAATATTTTTGGTTGTTACAAACAGCAGCACAAAGTCATTATACCCAAACCACATAGTGGTATAGGGTATAAAAATAAAATATATTTCCCAAAACTCATGGAACTAATCCAGATGGTAATTAACCAATGTGACATTTGCCAACAGGTGAAGTATGAAAGACATCCAATTAAAAATAAGTTTCATTACACAGAAACCCCTTCGGACAAAAACCAAATTATACATATTGATACATACGTAATCAAAGGATCTAATTTTTTAACAATAATAGATAAGTTTTCAAAATTTGGAGCGGCGTATCCACTGAGTGATAGAAATCACACAACTTTAATAGAAAAAATTGAAGAACATGTAACTAAAATCGGAAAACCCGACAAAATAATAGCGGACAATGAATCTAAGGCAATAAGGATAAAAGAATTTTTAACAGAGCAGACTAACAAAAATTTACCTATACCGCAATTGATTCAACGAACAATTAGAAATTATAATGAAAGGTATCACTCAAGTATAAAAAAGGTGCACCAAACGACGTTCAGGAAAGACGTACAGATTTGGAGAAAATTAGACAATGCTGAAGAGAAAGCAAAAAGAAAAAAATTGATAAACTTAATTTAAAAAGAGAAGATTATAGAGAAACAAGACGGGAAGGGTTCATTAAAAATTACAAAGCAGTTAGGCATAAAGAACAACCTAAGTACAAAAAGGGACCTTTAAATAACATTCATTCAAGTAACATTAAAGGCCCTTTAAAATTTTCAGATACGAATAATGTTGATGATACTACTAATGATAACACTGACTAATGGAATGATGACAACAAAACGTCTCACGGAACAAAGAGGATTTATAGATATTTACATAAAAAACCAGGAAATTGTTAATGAATCGGATATAATATTGCATATGGTCAACTTACGCGAAATAGAAGACATTTTAGACAACATGACGGAAAATATTATTTTAATGAGAGTAGAAAATAAAAATTTACTTCAGTTAGAATTGATGGAAGCTAGAAATAAATTAATGACGCTAATACCGAAACAGAATAGAGACGTGGACTTATAAACGGAATAGAAAGTATGTCTAAGTGGTTATTTGGAACAATGGACGAAGCAGACAGACAGAATATACAAAATCACCTTCTAAATATTAATGAAATAACAGAAAAAAATAATCAACAGATACTAATTAACGATTATTTTAATGTAACCTTAAATCATTTGAAAATTATTATAAATAATGACAGAAAAATAATAGAAAAGGAAATTAATTCTATAAGTAAATTTATGGAAATGGAAAAAAATAAAAATGTATATTTAGAACAAATGACGAACATACAATTATTGAAAAACAAAATAGAAGAGTTACAAGATAATGTAATTTCTGCACAATATAATATTGTACATCCAAATATATTAACAAGTCATGAGATACAAAATAATGAATTGATTATAATAAATTTAAACATATACAACTTGGAACAGCATTTTTAAATAACTCTTATCTAATTTTTGGCATTATAATACCAAAAACATTCGAAACAGTAAAATTAAGATCAATTGTACCTATACCCAATAATGAAATAGATTATAACATTGAACAAATTTTTGAATTCCAAAATAAAATTTATAAATTTGAAGAAAACAAACATTTAAAAGTAATCACACATTGTGTAATTAAAAATGATTGCCAATTAATAAAATTTAAAGATTTTGAAATATTTGAATTAAATATAGATACACTTATAATTAAAAATGCAGAAAATATTAAAATCAAACTTGCAATTCTGAGAAAATTATTTTAAATGGGAACTATTTAATTGATTATAATAACTGTTCAGTTAAAATTAAAAATTGTTTTTTCTTAAATATTGAAGAAAAAGTTGAACAAAAACAAATATTTAATAGTTATAATGTTCGATGATTGTACGCCTATAACGTTCGACGTAAATTAAAGACACTTGTTGTTTTTCTTTGTAAGTCTAAAGCGCCAATTCGTTTGTTTACAAACAATAACCCTGCTTATAAAGAACTTATGAGAAGTTCTAGACTTCTTCGCTAAAGAGAACTTTCTAAAGTACTCTTAATAATTATTAATACTAAGAGAGATGTTCTAACATGCTCTCGATAATTTTAAGTCTATCTTTAATTATTTAGCTAGGTGTGGTTTATAATCTTTAATACTAAGAGAGATGTTCTAACATGCTCTCGATAATTTTAATTCTACATTCAATTAGTTAATGGGGTGTGGCTTAGTTTGGAAAAATGGATACTCATTGAATCAATGTCTAGTGGTGCGCGGCTTCACTCTCAGTTTCATTATTACTCACTGAGAATACAAGTGCTGCCGCATTCCATTCAGTACATTGACCATATGTAGTATATGTGTATGACTCGTGCTATAGAAATGAGAGCCACCCCATTATTTGTATACATGACGCTGTACGTTAGCATTTGGCCTACATTCGTACGCTACGTCATGTATACACGACACCCCGGTTCTAAAAAAAATCCTACAACTGTTTGTAATAAAAGTTGTTTGATTTTAAAAATGTAGAACGGTGTCTTTGAATTGAATGGGTTTTGTTTTAAGTACAATATGATTCATTCTTGTTTATACTGTTTGGTTAATGTTTATAATAATTTTCGTTTAATTATTTTGGATTTTGGACTCTTGAAAAAATATTCGGTAATCTGATTTGTTTTAATGTATTTTGTTAATCTTCATATTACTAAGTGTGGTTTTGAAGTTTTGGTTAATTGAGTCATGGATAGAAATGTACATGTTGTGTTGATTGAAATTTGAACTTATACAGTAAAAAATAAAAAAAAATTATTAAACTTATTGAACTAAATTCTTATTCTATATAACGTACATATTTTTGTATATATTTATTTGTTTTTGTTTATTTGTGTGCATATTGTTTTCTTGTATACATTTTGTTTGTTTGTCAATTTGTTTCATTATATTTCTTTAATAAATTTATATGTAATATTTTTTCTTTATCTTTAATTTTCAAAGTGACATTTAAGTCATCAATTTTAGTTACTTCATATGGTCCCCTATATGGAGCTTCATATTTTTTTATATTTTCTGCTTTAACTAGTACTAAATCTCCTATTTTTAATTGTATGCTGTTTTCCTTATTAAATGAATTAAGTCTACGTTTTTTCTTTACCTCTAGTATTATTTCCCTAGCATAATCTAATGATTTTCTTAACCTAATTTTGAGCTCATTTGCATAGTTATCTATATTGTATATTTTGTCATTGCCTGTAAATTTTTCACCCGGTACGTTTGGTAATTTTCCAAAAACTAATTCAAATGGGGAGTATTCTGTATCGATATGTGTTGTTATGTTATAGCAAATGCGTAGTATGAAATCCATTCGTGCCAATTATCTTCATCTACGAAAGACAAAAAGTATTCATTTAGGACTCTATGATTCCGTTCGACTGTACCTAAAGTCTCGTGATGGTACGGCGTTGAGAATCTCTGTTCTATTTTTAACAAATTGCATACTTCCCTAAAAAGTTCGTTTGTAAATTCTGTACCCTTGTCAGATTTTAAAGTTTTAAATGTCCCATATCTTAATATCAAACCCTCAACCATAGCCTTTGCTACTGATTTGGCTTCTTTTGTCTCCATAGGAACAGCTATAATATATCTTGTCAGTTCACACAGCATTGTCAGTATGTATCTGTAAAAACCTGATGGACGCAGTGGTCCTGCTGGTTCAATTACCGCGGTCTCAAAAACTATTCCCAGGTGTGTCCGTTATATTGAATGGTTCTTTTGTGTGCCTTATCTGTTTGTTCCTTTGACAAAGATCACACGTTGATACATATTTTCTTACCATCTTGTGCATATTCTTCCATACATATTTTTGTTTAAGCCTTATTAAAGTCTTTCTTATCCCGAAATGACCTCCGCATGGTGTGTTGTGATACAATTTAATTAATTTTGTTCTCTCTTCGCTGTCTATTATGTTCTGAGGTTTACTATATAGTATAATTTTGACGTCATTATTATTTTTAATCTTGTTAAATTTTTCTTTTAATTTCCCATGGGTTATAATATCAAATATTTCGTCACCTTTTTCCAGTGCGAATATAGCATAGTTCAATCTGCTTAACCTGAAACATAGTTTCTCCAACATATTATCTAGATAAATGGGATTATCACTACATTTTACGATCGTGTGGTTCACAGAATGATTGTCTTCAATTCGTAAATATTCCTTTGTCGACTTTGTTAATATAAATTTTAGTTTTCGTGCACGTTTTATAACTTTCATGGATGTACATCCCCACATTTTGAGTTCATGACGCTCAATAGAAGATGATTCATCCTTTTCCTCAATTTTATATTTATCCTCATTATCAATTTTATCATTATTTACCTCATTTTGTTTCCTTTTCATTGTTCTAGTAATCACCAGCGTCTTTTTGCTTAATTCGTCAATTTTATTGGGTACCATAGCTTTCAATATGTCAGAATTTAATTCTATTCTTGACAATGCGTCTGCATTTGTGTTGCTTGTCCCTTTTTTAAATATTATTTCGAAATCATAATCCGATAGGTCTAGTCTAATTCTTGTTAATTTGGAATTCGGGTTTTTATGAGAAAACAATGCGACTAATGGACGATGGTCAGTCACTACAGTAAACTTTCTGTCTACTAAGCGATATGTCCGCACCTGTATCCATCAAGAATGTAATTTCCCTGTCCGTGTCATCAATATTTAATCTAACGTAATTTCTAAGGTTCGATGCTATACTGCATATCTTTATGGTTTCTACTGTACTGTTTCCGAAGACTGGGATGTTATCATCTCCGGAATTTGGGAGTTTCCCTGGTTCTGTATCTGATTCACATTACGATATCTTCTATTATTGTTATTTCTATTGCTACCCATTATTAAAATTTGTTTCAATTCTCGAGAGGAAAAAAAAATGTTATATAACAAAATTTTTTGTTGCACTAATTTAACGTTTATGTCTAACAAACTTCTATAATTTATAATGTATAATTTAATTTATTCTATTAGCATTCTTATTTTCATTTTTCCCTTCTTATGCTTCTTTATGCTTTTTATTTCATTCTTTAATTTATAGTATTTTCTTTTGTATATTTGTAAATTTCCAAATTTTATTTCCATAGTTTTGTTTACGATATAGATTATAATGTAATTTAAAAATTTTCATAGAATCTTGTTTCTAAAGAAATTTTTCTTATAATGTGTGTAGTGTATTCTCTTCTTCGATATTAAATCTTATTTAACAATTTTATCAAAAATGATTCTTAACCTATGTACATGTAATTGGACAAATATAAGTAACGTACGTATTTCAATTAATTAAAGATTACAAATAATTATTTAATCTGATCAAATTGTAATTTATTTTGAAATATATCTACTAGTTCGCATATTTCCTTATCATCAAAATGGTCTCTAATTCAGTAGTCGATGGTCGCAAAATGTCCTTTTCTGTCGGTCTTCCCTTCATTCCTATGTCTTTCCATAATCTGGTTAACCATTCTACTTTCCTTTCTAGTGTAGCCTTATCCATTTTCTTTTCTATCTTTTTCTTTTTCAGTTTGTCGAAACTACCAAAATATTTCTCATAGTCGAAGTTACGGATTTCTTCGTCCAGTCTGTCTAACATGTCTGTCCCTTCTTTTATGTTATCTTCCTTACCATCTTCGACGATTATTGGAATGTTCCTATTACTAGACATTTTTGTTTTATTTTTATATAAATCTGTAAAAAAAAAAATTTCTGTTATTTATGCCGTGTTATGTACAGCTTGCCTATGTATCTGCTTCTTTATGGAATTTTCCTTTCTTTCCAAATATTTTGTACACTACAATATCTTTGCATAATTTATAAAATTTACTTCAATTTGTTTTATGTTATCTATTAATATTTTTTTAAAATTTTTCTTTTAAATTAATTTTGCTTCAAAATATTTCCTCATTACACGACATAGTATTGAAATATTAAGGAATTTTCCTAATAAAATAACATTTGAAGAAATTGAAAAAGAACATCAATGTAAGATATACCAAAAATTTAAATTATCATAAGAAAATAACATACAGTTGTTAGATTTTTATTATAATTGTAATAGTTATCATTATTAATATCATTTTTTTTTAAACATAAATATAACTGTGAAATTAAATAAAAGAATTCAGGAGAATTCGAACTTAAAGGGGGGAGTAGTTACATATATAGATATTGACAAACATACAAAAAAAGTCGGCGAACTTGTTGAAACTATAGACAAGTTCGACGACTTCCTAAATAAAATAGCTCAATCAAAATAAATGCTAACTAATAAAAATATATTTTAAAATTAATAAATGTTGGGATAAACAATTTAAACATATTGTGAAATAATTAAATAGTAACACTAAATAAACTCTTACTGCGTAAATATTGTCAAATTAATAAATGTCTGTATAAACAATTTATACGTATTGGGAAATAATTAAATATTTAATGAGAACAAATCAATATTGTAAACTAAGCAGAAACTACATTTAAGCTAACGAATAAATAAGTAAAAGAAATATGTAAAAGTTTAGTTTTGGACTTGACTTCTAGTTGTAAGAACGTTTTTAGTAAATAAAATAATCTTTTTTTAAAAACCCAATCGTGATAATTAAAAATAAAAGTCGCACTTGATCCCAAATCCCAATTGGATATTCTTTGCTTTGTTTGATTCTGTCGCTAGTCGATATACGTGTGTGTATATGGGGGCTGTTTGGCTTAATGCTTTTTGTTATTGGCACTTCAATGTGCTGCTTACGTAAGTAAATGAACTACATATACGACACCCTTATCATCGAGAAAAATCTTATTATTTTTGTTTACATAAAATAATGGGATTTTTCTAACTAAATGTAAATATTCTGTAATTTAATTTTTATTTTCTATTAGAATACAATTTCTTTTTGTCCATTACATGGTTTTTTTTTTTTTTTGTTTTAAATTTTAAACATATTTTTGTTTATGATATTTTAAGATAGTTTAGTTTATTACATTTTATATATATTTTTGTTTACTTATTCCTATTTCTTGTTGCTATTTTAGATTGTGTTGTTTACATATTTTATTGTGTGAGTTTTCTGTTCTTATTAGTTTACAAATATTACATAATATGTTTTCAATAGATTTTTATGTACATTTTTTATTTTATTATTGATTTTTATGTCTACATTTAAATTTTTTATATCTATTATTTCATAAGGTCCACCACATACCTACGAGGTTCACTCTTTTTTCTGTTTCCTACTCTTACTAGTACTAAGTTCCCTATTTCTAATTTTATGCTATTGTTATTAACTATGGAATCTTCTGTTCTTTTTGTCTTGATTTTGTCTATAATTCTTCCCGCATTGTGTAAAGAATATTTTAACCTAATTTTTAACTCACTACGTAATTTTCAAGATTGTTTGTTCTGTATATTGTCACCGGGTAAGTTCGGTAATTTGCCGAAAATTAGCTCGAAAGGTGAATAGTTGTTGTCAATGTATGCAGTAGTGTTATATGCGAATGTATAGTATGGTATCCATGAATTGCAATCATCATCATCAACAAAGAATAGAAAATATTCATTTAAAACTCTCTGATTTCTTTCAACAGTTCCAAGTGTTTCATGATGATAAATAATATCTCCTTCATTAGTTGATTTGTAAATTCAGTCCCTTTGTCCGATTTCAATGCTTTAAATAATCCGTATTTCAGTATAATATTCTCAATCAGTGCCTTAGCAACGGATTTTGCTTCCTCAGTTTCCATTGGGCAAGCTGTAACATATCTCGTCAATTCACACAGCTTTGTGAGAATGTATCTGAAATTTTCCGATGGTCTCAGTCGACTCTCTGTATCAATTACTGTGGTCTCGAAGCTTTGACATGGTGTGTCAGTCTTTTCGAATGGTTCTTTCGTGTGTCTGACTTGTTTGTTACTTTGGCAAAGATAACACGTTCTTACGAATTGTTTTACCACTTTATACATATTCTTCCATATGTATCTTTGTTTAAATCTGAGTAGCGTTTTCCTAACTCCGCATGGTGTGTTGTGATAAGCTTCTATTAAATTTTTGTTCTATTTTCATTTTCTATGTATTGAGGATTTCAGTATAGCAATATTCTGACGTCAGTTCTTTTGTTTCTGTTCATGATTTCCTTGGATCTGTGTTGTGTCACTATGTTGAATATGTCATCACCCTGCCCGAGAGCGTAACCTTTGTAATTCAACTTCTCTAATACCGATGGTAGTTTCTCCAAGTACTTTCTAAATAGTATGGATTATCGCTACATCTTATGGCCATTTTATTGAGACTGCTACTGTCTTCAATATTTATTTGCGTAGTGCACCTTGTATCTAATTTAAACCTTATCCTCTTCGCGCGCTTTATGTCATTTACCGACGTACATCCCCATATCACGTGTTGATCACACTCCGTGTCGGCTGTCACATTTATCTTTCCCTTATCTTTAGCTGTATCACTTGCCTTTGTACCTTTATCTTTAGTTTTGCTAGCTTTTCGTTAATTTCCTTATTTTTCATTCCTCTTGTAATAACCAATGCTTTTCTTACTGCTTCATCTATACCTGGAGGTATCATTGCCTTTAGTATAGAGTCCAGATTAATTCGGGAAAGTGCGTCTACATTAGTATTGCTCATTCCTTTCTTATACAAAATATATCAATATCATAATCTGACAATTCCAGACGTATTCTTGTCAATTTTGAGCTGCGTTTTTATGTGAAAATAAAGCAACCAGTGGCCTGTGGTCAGTTACCACTATAAACTTTCTACCATACAAAAAGGGTCTGAAAAATTGTATGCCCCAATTATACCAAGTAATTCCTTTTCTATTCCCGGTTTGTTCCGTTCATTCTTATTCAAAAATCGACTTGCTTACGATATCGACATATCTACACCAATTTCCCCTTGCGACAAAACCGCTCCGAGTGCAAAATCAGATGCATCGGTTGTCAGAATAAAAGGTCTATCGAAATTTGGATAATGTAGAACTGATGGACTTATCAGTTTCTGCTTTAATGTATCAAAAGCAGATTGACGTTCTTCTGTCCATTCAAACTTTATTCCTTTTTTAAGTAAGTCATTTAAACAATTTGCTATATTCGCAAAATTTTCAATAAATCTTCTGTATAGTTACAAAACGCAACGAATTTTCTCACATCATCGGCGTTTTTAGGTATATGGATACTTATGTATCACGTCAAATTTACCGGGGTCTGGTTTTATACCCTCTGAAGTTATTAAGTGACCAAGATATACAACTTCAGGTTTCAGAAAACAGCATTTATCGCATAAAATTTTAAATTATATTTGGTCAATCTATCAAGAACTTTTACTAGGTTTGCATTATGATGCTTCAAACTGCATCAGAAAATAATTATATCATCAACGTAGAGAAATGCTTCAGAATCTAAGCCCGATAAAGCTATTGTCAACATTCCATGAAAACTGTTAGATGATATTTTCAAACCAAATGGTAGTCTCATATACTGGCAATGACCATTAGTCGTTGAAAAGGCAGTATATGGAACTGATTTTCCATCGAGTTTTATTTGATGGAATGAGCTTGTCATGTCCAACGTCGAAAAATATCTTGCTTTGCCTAGTTTGTCTAAGACATCGTCCAATCTTGTCAATGGGAATTTATCATTGATGAATTTGTCATTTAATTTTCTCCATTTTTTTAAAATAGTGTGTTCCCTTTTGGAACTAATAATAAAGGAGCATTATAGGGGCTTATTGATGGTTCTATTATCTTATCATCTAATAACCTTTGTACTTGGGAATTTATTTCATCAGTTTGTGCATGAGGTAAACGATAATTATTTATATATACCGGCTTATTATCGTGTAAAGTAATTGACTGTTTGTAGAAGTTTTTTGTAGTCACCTTTTTGCCTTCCAAATGGAATACATGTTGATACCTTTTTATAATTTGTTCCAGCTCATATTGACATTCCTTGTCCGCATTATTCAAATCTAAATTCGTCAATAATTTCATAAATCTATCTTCCGAATACAAATTACAACCTCCATGTGTGTTAATTTTGACAATTTCATAGTTTTCTAGTGGCATCGTCTCCACTCTTTATGTGCTTTTTACCCTCCTTTGGTATTATTGTGTTTGCTAAGTACACACCTTCAATGATCTCTTTATTTATAATAATTTTGTCTTCTTCTATATCTATATCAAAAGGTACTATGATTTCACTTCTTGGCGGTCTTCTTATGTGATTTATGTCAACTATATCGTAGTAAATATCTATCATAGTCGACATTTGAATCTCGTTAGGAAATCTCTATCTAAGATTACGTCAGTATTTATTGGAAAATCATTTTCCACTAATTGCACTTTCTGTTTTTTTGTCATTTCATTTATATTTTTTTTTTCATATCTGTGGAACCAATAGATCTAACTTGTTTTCTTGATATTCCTGTTAAACAACAGTCATCATTCGAATCTACATCATAACGATAAAAAATTTTGTTTGCACAAAGAGACATCTGCTTCCGTGTCTATTTTAAATGTTAATGTATGATTTGGTTGTAATATGCTTAACTCGATGTAGTTCTTAAGATTCGATTTAGTTCCTAAGATTCGATGATATATTAAATATTCTTTTTGTGCCTAATTCATGCCCCTTGGAGATTCTCTCTGCGTAATCACCGGCATCTGGAAGTTTCCCTGATTCTCAGCTCTATGTACATTGAAACTTCTACTGCTGTTCTCTATACTGTTGCGGTAATTATTATTACCTCCGTTTTGATTGCCGTTACTATTATTACGGTAATTATTGTTATTGTTATTATTTATATTGACGTTTCTATTGTTTATATATATTCGCATTTATTGCACTTTACTCCGCTGGCTGGACATCCGTTGCCATGTATCGAACCACAGTTATTACACCTTGACCGTTGCTGTCTATTTGCAGCATAGTTATTGGTAGCATACAACACCTGTCTCTGTGTTGAACTAATTTCTGATTCTTCCGCAATGTTCAATGCGTCAACGAAATTTGTAACCCTACTGGCATTCAAAGTTGATAAGATTTGTTGATCTCTCAGACCATTTTTAAAAGTATTGAATGCCATCATGTTATTTGTTCTTACTATAGAAGCTCTGTCCGTTTCTCCGACCTCTGATATCTGGATTTCGTTAAGTTCCGAAATTAACTCTTGTACTCTATTTGCAAATTCTCTTACCGATCGCCCTTCTGAGTTAATCTTGAAACTTTATTTAAAACATTGTTGAAGTTTCCCTTCGGTTTGTAAGCCTTCCTCAAAGCCGTGATTAATTCTGTTATATTTGTCGGAACAGTCTCTTGTCGCACTATGTTTTGCACGAACTTTTGTGTCTAAAAACACGAAATTTAAAAATGCATGCTGTTTTGCTACTGGTATGGTATTACGTATTTGCAACAAAGTTACAAAACGCGCCTTTCTTTCCTGTAAAACATTAATAAGCTCTATAATATCGGCTATTTCGTTTATGTCCAATGTATCACTTATTTGCAACAAAGTTACTAAACCCGCCTTTCTTTCCTGTAAAAACATTAATAAGCTTTATAATGGCGGCTATTTCGTTTATGTCCAATGTTTCCATTGCCACAATTTGTTGTTTGCCAATGTAACCTTATTTTTCGAATGTTGTGTCAATAATTCTAACGTTTCGTCTCTCAACTTTTTAAATATTTCTGATGCTCTTACTCTTTGTTCTTCCGAACTGTTTATTTCTATCAATATATCCTCTAAGTTTTTTTTTATAAATTTTGTATTTCCAACTTTTTCGCTGAAACAGTCTTTAAAGAGTATGGACGACCTATAGATTTCCTAGTGTTTACTATAATAGACTCCAATGATTTTAATATTGGAACCATGAGAAATAATATTTGTTATAAAAAATTTTTGTTTACAAATTTCATTATGTAATATCATAACATTCATAAAAAAATAAAAAAAATATTACAGAAATTCTCATACATATACTTTTCGCCATATATTGTAATATTAACATAATCTTTTAATTTTTGTTCTCTTAGACACCTTCTTTTTTCATTAAAATTTTATTTATGTATATATCCTTAATATCATAACATTCATAAAAAAAAAAAAAAAAATATTATATAAGTTCTCATACATTACTTTTCGCCATATATTGTAATATTAACATAATCTTTTAATTTTTGTTCTCTTAGACACTTTCGTTTTTCATTAAAATTTTATTTGATTGTTACTTAAATTTGATTTTGAAAATTCTTTTACTGCTGTGAACCAGCTCTTTTATTTTGTCTACGTATTTGCTTCCTCGCTTATGTACCTGTGTAAATGTTTCATTATTACGAACACTGTCACCACCACACAGATACATACCACAATATCGATGCTGGTGCTTACTGCTGTCGGTGCTTGTGCCGTTGCCGTGATGACTTCGTTTATTTTTGTTTGGTGCTCCCCATTTTTTGTTCGATAATTTCTATATCATTCGAAACTCTTTAATTTCCAATTTAACTTTCACTAAACGCTCCAATAGTTTAGTCCTTGATTCTACGTCTTCAGTGCATGATAATTTCGAATTAATCACTGTATATTCTTTCCTCTTTCTATTTAAAAAGTCACCTCTCGATCTCTTTATCTCCTGTACTGGACAAATTTCGTATCTCGCTTCAACTATTTAAATTTTCTTCACTATTTTAATCGGTTTTGGGCCGAGTTGTAATATTTCTGGTTTCGGCACGTCCGCTTCGTATTCTTGCAATTGTTTCTTCCAATTGTGCTCCGCTATGCGCATTCCTTCAACTGTCTCCTCCCAAGATTCCTCCATCAATTCTTTTTCTTCAAAACAATTTTAACAAGCCCCTTTTACTTCATTTATCCGTGGTGTTCGTCGTAAAATGATTCACCAATGCAAGTGTTAAGTTCACGCGTACGTAAAAATATTTTTTTTTTTAAATCACTTCTTACAAAATTTCACAAGTCCTAAAAAAAATATTCCTCGCACAAATTTTTACTTTTATCACAAAATAGATCTTTTGTTTTATCCTTAAAACAAATACCAACATCGCCAATGCGATGTCTGTTGGATTTGTTAAAAAAAAACTTGTTCTTTTACACAAATTAACGGAATTCTACCAACCTCGCCAATGCGGTTTCTGTTGGTTATCACAGTTTATTTATGTTTTTCCCTTGTATACACGGACCAAATTCTATTTCAGCCAGGACGTCAGAATACAAGCCTAACATCTAAGCTCCTGCTTTATATTGTTTATGTGGTTCGTAGCATTCTCAAGCATTAAGCTAATTTGCTTACTATCCTTCATGCGTACTGTATATATTGATGTTGATGTTGCATTGCAGGATTTGTAGCAGGATTCAGCAAACTTTGCTGGATCCGAAGGCAGGATTCATTTGTGTTTTGCTGTATCTGTAGGCAGGATTTGCAGGATTCTCAATCAGGATTTCACAGGATTCGTACTCTAGGATCGCCATATAATGATGCTATGTTGTAGTTTTAAAAGGATGTCATTACTTACGGGATACAGATGTATAACTTTTAAAATAAAACATTTGAACTTTGTTGTTTTCCCTTCAAGAGTATTTGTTCTATTGCTAGTATGTATATTCGTACTGGGCGATCATGAATATTTGGGGGTATTTTCTAGTTCTCTATTTTTTTTATCAATCACACATAGAGTACAATTTCAAATAACGAGTGGAATTCGTACTAGTTAAAGTGCAGACCAATACGATACATTAACAAGTGCATTGTACTCAGTTTGCACATGAAATCAAATCCAGTTCCTCATTTTATGTGCATCAGACATCTGTTGCTCATGGACAACCTTCTTGAATAAGTCGGAGAACGATGTCCACTTCATGTAATCACCATCAAATTTGGTAATGGTGACCATGGGTAATGGTAGGTCAGATGGTCTAGCCATAGTTTCTGTAGTTGAGTGGTGGTGTTGTCTATTCGCCGTGATGAGCTGGATGATTGCTGACTGAGAAGCTTGTTAGAGGCGAACATATCTGCTTGAATCGTAGCCTGCGATGTCCGGGTCGGGATATTTATCCAATACTTCATCGTTAAGCCGTTCTAGTTGCTGCCATTGGGTTATTGTGCTCTTTTTTACATTATAATAACACCCATCTTGACCTGGTTGCAGGTGAAGGGCTTCTAGCTGTCGAGTAAGAGCTGCCATTTTTCGTGATGACGTGTGGCGACAGATGCATTAGCTGCACCTACTTCACCTACTTGTGGCTGAACTGTGTTCGCAGTTTTGGAATCAGCAAGTTCTTTTCCACCAGATTCTAGGCTTTGAGTACCAAGCTCACGTTACATGATCTCTATGTACTTTACTGCCAAGGCCTAAATTCGAGTGTAGTAGTCGGATGTGAAGTACTCATCGGATGTGTCTAGATCCTTTAAGCCCCGCAACTCAATATCTGCAGTGCCAAACTCTGCCCGCGCTGTTTTGATACGGGAAATCGATCCTGATAATATGTTGCTGTTTTCCGACTAGCTGAGTCCTTGGTGAAATTTCGGACAATGGCGGCAATAGATTCCCCAGTTTTGTTTAGCTACCGAAGAAGTTGCTTTGCTGTCTTTGCCATGGTGGTTTCAATGAATCCTTTGGTCTGCGTGTGGTTGACGCATGTTGATTGTGACTGAGCGCTTTCAGCTTGCGGTTGAACGCTTGTTGATTGCGGCTGAGCGCTTGTAGCTTTCGGTTGAGCACTTGTAGCTTGGGGTTGAAAGCTTGATGATTGCGGCTAGGCGCTTGTAGCTTGAAGTTGACTTCGCATCCGAAGACTAAAAGTCCTGTCACGGTCGCCAGTATGTTAAGGCAAAGTCTCGTTTGTCTTGCTTAACTGAAGAAAGGAAAAGGATAACTTGGTGTTTCACCAAGTTATTTGTTAGAAACGATTTTATTATCCGAGTGGTACACCGGATTTATATTTAGGTTTTGCTGAGTTTAGTTATCCAAGTGGTAAACCAGGATAACGTAGAATAATGGAAAGGGATGTTGATTGGTTAAATGACAAAATAAGAATGTGTATTTTATTAAAGAACTCATGCTATTTAAATATTATTACAGGTGAGAAGTAAGATTAAAATAAATAAAATAAAATAACAATCAAAACAAAACAGCGACAAAAAAAATATGCATGCCAAACATCGTTCATTATTTTCCCACCGGTAGCCAAAATATAATTTCATGACCGAGACTGCTAATTCATATCGGCATGTGTAACATTTATTGGCTTCGTTTGAGCCATGAATTTGCAGACGCAGTAATTCTCACGCTTTTGTTTGTTTGAAATAAGTATAAGAATTTCTGCGACTTCCAATTCATATAAGCCCGTGTAACGTTTATTTATTTCGTTTGAGCCATGAATTTGCAGACGCAGCAGTTTTTTTTTTTAAATTTATTTATATCCCAAATATAAATTTAGTAGTACCTTTGTGAAGCCATAATTGCTTATCTGCTGGTATAAAAATATAATTGTAGGTAATATTTATATAAATTACAATTCAATTCAATTCATTGCAAGCTCAAGAAAAAGTTTTTAAATAGTTTCTTTGTTATATTATTATTATTAGTATTTAGTATCTACCTTCGGCTCTTCTTCTAGTGTTGTGTATATGATTAATTCTTTGTAGAAATCTATCATCGTTGTAGAATTCAATTGCCAATGTGGTATAAAAGATGCTTTTTATATTAAGAACGCGTTCTTCTTTTGCAATATTATTGACACTGTTGGCATTGTTGTTGATGGTGAAATGCAACATTATAGCAGGGTGTGCATTGTTGTTTATGTTTGTTATTGTATAAAGGCTGCTGTTGTTGTGTATTGGTATGTCTTCAGTCATGTTGGGATGTGTATTTAGGTGATTTTTTGAGTAGCTGGTTTTGTGTTTGTTGCAACGATTTCCAGAAAATCGAATTTCCCCGTGCAGTTATACCATTTCTTATATGTGACTCGGCCAATGCGAAATAGGCTTGGCGCAGTACGTTGTTGTTAGAGCAGTTGCTTAGATGGTGAAGCATATATGCGGCTTTTCTAAGTTTTTTCGGATTTCATCTATATGAGTTTTCCACTTAAAATTTTGCTCGATGTGTATTCCTAGGTATTTATAGGTGTTTACGATTTCAATAACAGTAGAGCATTGGTCGTCGTCGTAGTCAAAATCTGCTAACTTATGTTTGTTAAGTCATTGTATTGTATGATATTTTATTTGTATATCCATGTAGCGGAAATGAGGCGGTTTAATATGCATAAGTTTTGTTTTCGATGCATTAATTACTAAACCATAATCTTGGCATAAGCTTGATGCGATATCTAACTGATGCTGCATAATTGCAGTTGAAGTTTCAATATTTTTATGCGCAACAATAATGGCGGTATCATCCGCATAAGCAAAGGTTTTGCTCGTCTTGAGTATATTTAATAGGCTATTTGTATATATAATATATAGGATGGGACCTAATTTTGAGCCTTCTGGTACTCCATAATCTGTGCTCGATTCGTCACTAAGTTTTTTTGATATTTTTACGTAGTATCTGCGAAATGATAGATAGTTTTTAAACTACCCTAAGCAATTACCACGTATTCCCTTTGATTCTAATATCTGTAGTAATCTTTCATGTGAGAGAGTATCAAATGCCTTGCTGAAGTCTATGAAGAGCGTTAGGCAGTGGTGGGCTTTACTTAGTTGCTCATTGATAAAGTTTGCGAAATTACCAAGCAACTTATTTAAGTTCTTACCCTTTTGAAATCCATATTGGTTGGGATTTATAACTTTGTATTTTATTATAAAGTTATAAAGTTCGTTAAACTTCTACACACGATTTCTTCTATTACTTTCTCTATAACCGATAAAACAGCGATTGGTCGATAATTATTATAGTCCGATCTTTGACCACTTTTATATCTTGGGCGAATTAACGATATTTTTAGAGTGTCTGGTATGGTTGAGCTGTTTAAGATTAAGTTTGTTAATTTTGTGATTATTGGGGACATCACACGAGCATTAGTTCTCATACCTATTGGCCTAATTCCATCAAAGACTGGGCCAGGCTTTGTTTATATTGTTTGTTTATATTGAGTGTGTGTTTTTTTTTTATTATTGAAGATTTCTTCTTCGTTTGTGTTAGTTAGATAAAATTAGTTTTGTATTGTATTTGGTGTATTGTTTATTGTTTTAACGTTACATTTATGTAAGACATTTTTAACACATTCTTTAAAATTTTTAGCAAAGTTGTTACATATGGTCGTTAAATTAATGTTTTTAAAATTTGTTTGTATTGTTTTATCGATATTGGTTGGTTTCTTGCCAATAACTTCATTAGCTATTTGCAATGTAACGCGTATATTGTTTCTATTATCATAAAATTTATTTTTATAATATAGATTTTTTGCATAGTTTAATTTTTTATTCAACATATTTTTATATATTTTATATGCATTTTCTTTATATATATATTATTTCGGCTTAATCGCAATTTTTTGTAAAGTTTATCCCTTGTTTCACAACATCTTATAAGATTATCTTTCATGCAAGGGTTTGAAGTTCTGTTTTTTTTTTATTTCGACTAGCTATTACTGATTTTTCATATATATTATTGAATTTTTCGTGTATTAGATTAAACAATTCATTTGCATCATTTAGGAGTTCTATTTGGTGCCAGTTGGTTGTACATATCTGCGGGTTTACTTTGTATTTACAAATTCTTTTGTTATGTATATCGTTTTCTATTTTTTTGTTTACTGCATGATCTTCGGCGAGACAAAACACAAGAGAATAATGGTCAGAGATGTTTGTTTTCACTATGGATGCATTTATATGTGTGTTTACATGTTTGTACCTTACGTAGAGATGATCAATGTTTGTGCGTGTGTTTCTTTTAAGATCTTCTCTTAAAAACAACAATACTAACGTTTTGTTTCTTTTTTTATTGTATTAAGTGTTTCATCTATCTCTTTAATAAAGTTGCTAACATTAGCAGACGGCGGTCGATAAATGGCAAATAATGAAAGAGTTCTCTATTAATTTGTATGTTTATATGCAGAGATTCATTTTTCCCTCTATTTTATCTATTAAAGAACGTTGAGTTAAAACCATCTATACAATAAAATGCACTATCACTGTCGGTTATGTTTGCTTCAACCTGAATTATTATTTTGATATGATTTATTATTTTATGGATTGTTGCTAAAAATGGTGAAAAATTAAGTCGCATGGATATTTAAGAATATTAATGAAAAGGGATAACTTAGTGCGTTTTTATTAATTTCACTGAAAAAACAAGTAAGAGTGTTAAATTCGGCTATGCCGAATCTTTGATACCCTCCACCTGGGTTTTACGTTTACATTAATATCTGGACTTCTTGCACTATTTGTAATAAATGTATATAAAATATTTGAATATGTAAACACTTTGATAAACCTATTACTGAATTATTACAACAAATGCTCTGAATTTTCAGCATTTTATAGAGGTGTCTACATATTTTAGGTCATAAATTGGCACAATGACTCCCGATTTATCCCATTTTAAATACTAACCTGATCCAGATAATTACAAACAATATTAAGTTTAACCAGGTAAATGGTTTATTTTGTAATTTTCTTTTTAATTTAAATTTTTTAATATAAAGGTCCATTTTATTTTTTACAATCCTTTTCAATTTTCCAGACCTATTAGTATAGGGCACATTTGTGAGTCCGCATAGATCAACATTCAACTCTTACTTGTTTTTATTGTATTAAATCTATCTTTGTGTCTTTAAATTAATTAAGATAATTAAGATGAAAATATTTAACAAATTGTTTTTTTTTTTTTTTAGTTAATATCTGAACATTTTACTGACACAAGGCAAAACTAAAACTGCCAAAAATTTCAGTCAAAACTATTTTGAATGCATTTGTTAAATATCGCATAATTTTCTTAAATTTTAAACTTTAAAGTCTTTTTAAGTCTGGTAATAACTCTATAATATGAAGGAAGTAAATATGTGGATTCTTTAATAACAATGACAAGTATAAAACACTTTTTTGTGCATTACATTAAAATATTATAAATTTGAACATAATTAATTTTAGAAACATAATTAATTTTAGAAAAATGTCCGATTCGTTTTTCGATGATGCTGAAAACACATCAAAGAAATACAGAACATAAAGACTTTGCTTCAGTTAGTTGAGAGACGAGAAGCTAATGGATGGCTGGAGCAGGTCAAAGGTGACGACTATAAATGCAGATGCAAGGCTTTTGCAAATATATTAAAATGCGATAAATCAGATCTAAGTATACATGCTTATTACCACTGTTATAAAAAATCTATTAAAACCAACAGTGTTGCCATAATTTGAAATTGTAAAGATGATAAATTGCAAAAAAAAAGATGCTTAAGCGTACTGGAGTCTAAAAAAAAAGATGCTAAATTTTTTTTTTTTTTTAATTTCATTACCTTTATATTGAAAAATTATATACCTATTAATAAATTCTTTGGTTTTTAAATCGAAAAATCAATATAAAACATATGTTTCGATTTATATTTTTTAAATTTTAATTAAAATTATTTTGGATTTCATCTGAAATTTTTTTAATCATCAAATTGAGTTTATTTTAAACTTAAATTAAATATTTTTAATTTTAGAGGGATTTTTTCTTTATTTAAAATATAACAGAAATTACATTATCGAAAGATACGATTTTATTAGAATAATTGGTTTATGGAATCTATCATTTCTGTGATGTCTTCATCTTCAAGTTCTTCTTGGCTCTGATATTTTTCTGACGATCGACTTTTATCAACGACATCGCTCGACATATTGTAAGTGTGACAGCACCGATTTTTCAATTTCAATCCTTCTTTTATACGTATTACAGAACATAACAACTCGGATTTTAATCTGTTCGAAGTTTGCTTTTAACTAAAGTCATTAAACTAAACAAACGTTCAACTTCGGCTTTTGAGAAAGACAAAACTAATATGGACAATACAAATATTGATGACTCCTTAAATGGATTTTCGCCAATAGAATTTTTCAATCCATAAGGAGGTTGTATTCAGTGTTGTATCCCAGCTTTGTTCTGTGATATAACTCCATTGGATTTGAATTTTTCTGTTTCAGATGATATAAATTTAAACTCTTCTAATTTATTGGTTATCTGTTCTTTTACCCGATTTAATGTGTTTTGTATTGAAAATTTTGGCATTTTTTAATACAATAATATTTTTTGGCAATCGACTTTCTAATTCATTAAAAACTGTTGTTGGTGTTTACATTCTTCTATTTCAAAATGTTTTGTTATATATGTTGAAAGAAACGAGCAGAGTGGTAAAAGGAGTAGTACACAAAATTACTGTACTACACTTTGAGAAATGAAGACATATCAATACCATTAAAATTATATATTCAAAAATAATTAAAAAAAAAATATCAAAAAAAAAGATGCTAAAAGCAACTTTTTATTAATAAAAGATTCTAAGTTAGCATCTAGCATCTTTTGATAAATTTTGGATGCTAAACGACAAAAAAAGTTGCTAAATCTAGCAACTAAAAAGCTAAAACGGCAACACTGAAAACCAAGAACAAATATTCTGTTTGAGTTATAACATCTCATTTGCAAGCCATTTTAATTAATTGTGTAAATTTTAAAAGCACATCTAGCCATATCAAAAAGATGAATTATACAGAATTGTAAAAATATTTTTTTTATAATATGTTGCGGTGGCCCTATAAGCTTGAAATCTAGCCCATGACTCTAGAGTGTAAGGCGGCAAGTTTTTAAACAGTTTTAGCATTATTGGAATTCGAAAATGGCAAACGAGCAGGTATTAGTTGAGTTAAATGCGTTGAATGCGTTAAATACGTCAAATTTGATTAAATGAATAGTTGACAAATGGTAAATGTGGTTCTGGATATTCCGCTATGGCTTCAGATGCTGGAGATGCAACTGTTGATAATAATAGGAGGATCCAATAGTCAGCAAGCTAGAGGAAAATAGGTAGTGAATAATACAAGAAAAACACTTCTTTTCTTTTATTAAACTTACCGCATCAATGATTTCACCAACTTCCTCGGAACCTAACCTGTGCCGAACGAGAATGGAGTTTACGGCCTTTTGATTATCTGCCGTGATGGCATTTTGTAGTTGTTAAATGTTGGGGTATAGGTCTGGTTGATGAATGCTGAGCAGATGTAGTTGATATGTGGCCGTTGCGTTGTGGGGTCGGATATACTGTAAGGATGGGAAAAAAATGTTTAAAAAAATTAAATATATAGAAATGTTCATACTTACGCTTCTTCTGAAACTATGTGTAGGAAATAATTGAGGTTGAAAGATGAAACATGGTTGTACAAAAGCGTATGTATAGAGGTGTTTTTTTATATACACTGTAAAGATGTACGTTTTGTTAGTGTATCGTGCAGCGTATAGATAAAAACGTTTTTTATGAATGAAGTTAATTTGGAACGTTAAATTTGGAATGTCGAAATGAGAAAATAGAGGGTTTGAAGCTAGGAAGGGATAAAAATAGATAGATTCAGGATATTTTACGTTAGTTTAAAAAAGAGATAGAAAGATAGAAATTTTAATGAAAGGGATAGTTAAATTAGGTAATTTTGTTTTGGAATAAAATATTAATATGGCTGTTTTGGAAAGAATTTTACCCAAGCTTACGACAGAAATTTAATAAGGAGCCATTGCTAGTTAACAAACCATTGAGTGCGGGAGTGTTAGCGGAAAAAGAAAAAAATTTGCTTAAAAAATCAGAAAAGATAACCATAAAACTTTGAGACAGTGAGAAACTTTAATCTGTGATCAAGTGAAAAAGTGGGAACCAAACGAAAAGAAAACTAATAAAGGTTAAAAAAAAATTTTAAACTGGGCGAACCGAACAAGGATACAATAAATAAAATTACGGTGGTTATAGAGGTATGTAAATGATACGGAAATTTATAATTTCCAGGAAATGATGTTGAAAAAAATTTAGGTTATCCTGGAGGACATATTGTTGTGAAATCAGTGGCAAATAGAGTTATTTCCTACAAAATACTAAAAAAAGGAAAGAAGACTTGGGTCTGGCCTTCGTCGGTGGCAGGTCCTGCGACATATATATTAGTGGAGACCAGAAGATTTTGGGGAGTACTTCTCGACAAGGTTCGTTTAACACAATCGAAGAAAACAATGCAAAGATATGTAAAGAAATAAAGAAAACAATAAAAGAAACAAATGACAATCAAAACAAACCGTCATTCGCTGAAATAATAAAAAAGAATACGAAGCTGCCAGATTTTAAAAAAAAAGTACCACTAATAATAAAACCTAAAGAAAAACAAGTAAGAGTGTTAAATTCGGCTGTGCCGAATCTTTGATACCCTCCACCTCGGTTTGTGGCAATACTATTAACATAGCTCATGGTAGTTGTGTTCTTGTTATTGTTAATATGTATGAATCACATTTTTTTTGTGGCTTTTTTTATGTTGTTGTATGTTCAACCACTAAACTATTACAAGAAAACACTAGGTTTCATGTTTTTTTTAGAGGTATCTATAAACTTTTGTTCATTTCTCAGCGCAGAGGCTCCCGATTTACTCCGATTTCAATACCAACCTGGTGGGAATTATGGCAAATAATTTTTTCGTAACCTGACCTAAGTAAATGCTTTTTTTTTTGAATGAGCGTGATTTCAACAGACACACGGACAGACGGACAGACGGACAGACGGACATCGCTATATCGACTCGAGCTGTGATAAGGATCAAGAATATATATACTTTATTGGGTCGGAAATTAGTTTTTCGATGCGTTACAAACGGAATGACAAACCTATATATACCCTCTGCCACTGAGATGTGGAGGGTATAACAAAGCGTGGGAAAAACAAAAGACGATCTGAACAATAAGGTGGATCCAATTAACCTAAATATAACAAACATTGAAAACCGAAGAAATGGAACAATTGTGATACAAAGTGAAAATGATACAGAAAGAGAAAAAATAAAAAATGCTATTGAAAACGGAATGAATGATACATATGATATAAAAGCGCCAACAGAAAATGATTTGTCAATAATAGTAACGGATATGTCATTTAAATATACAGAAGAAGAAATTATGAAGAAAATTAAGAGACAAAATAAGCAATTGCAAGATCATGAAATGAAAATAGTGAAATCTTACGAATTCAAAAGATATAATAAAGTAATTTATAATGTGAAAATAAAAGTAGACAAAGAAACTTACACAAAAATTAAGACAGCACAAAAATTAAATATTGGATGGGAAAAATGTAGAATATTTGATGGAACTGACATAATTCAATGCTATAAGTGCCAAGGATACAATCATAAGGCGGCCGAATGTAAAAATCAAGAAACATGTTATAGATGCCACGGAAACACAAATCAAAGGAATGCGAAAAAGAAATAATTAATAAATGCATTAACTGTATAAGAACAAATAAGAAGCTTAATATGGGACTTGACGAAAATCATATCGTATCAAATAGAGAATGTCCGGTATATCAAAATATGCTTAATATGAAAAAGAAAAGGCTGGGTTTAATAGTATAACAATCACAGGAAATACATGGCATCTACACAAATATATGCGGATTAGTTAATAACTATATTCAATTGGAAATAATTGCTGATAAAAAAAACCCAGACTTCATTATACTTACAGAGACCCATTTAACAAAAGATATAGATGAACGAGAAATACTACTACATGAATATAATCAATATAGTATACGGTCAAACTCAAAAAGGACGGGGGGACTTACTATATATTTTAAAAAACTATGGAACATTACACAGATTTTTGAAAACACTTCCGACTCAAATTATTGGATTAGAGCTTACGTGGCCAAATTTGGTACAAAACAAATCGTAATAATGGCGGTTTATAGATCACCAAGTAGCAGTGAAACAGAATTTTGCACAGTTTTTGAGCAATTAATTGAAGACATATCTGAAACAACTTATGATATAATAGTAGCAGGTGATTTCAACATCGATTGGAATAAAGAAGAAACTTATAAAAGCAGATTGGAAAATGTTTTGCATGATAATGGACTAAAGCAGATAGTAAACGAATATACAAGAATCACAAAAATTTCGAGAACAATAATAGACTACGTTATAACAAATAATGATCGTATAACAACGAAAATCAATAGCGCCAATAAAATATCAGACCATGAAGCAATAGATATAAAAATTGAATATAAAAATGAAAATCAAAACCAAAGAAATAGAAAAGAAATTGAAATATTTAATTATAGTCAGGATCTATTCAATAGAGAACTCAGTGCAATATTAGAATATAATGAAAATTATAGTGTTAATAAGAGCGTGGATATAATTGACACATGTATCGAAAATACGATTAAAAAATTTACAAACAAAAAAATAGTGAATATAAAGAACGATGTTAACAAATGGTTCAACGAAGACTTAAAAATACTCAAAAGAGAAAAAAATATTAAATACCAAATCGCTAAAACGGAAAATACAGAATCTGCATGGAATGAATATAAATTAATAAGAAATATGTATAAAAATAAAATTGAAAATGAAAAAAACAAATATGTTAACAACAAAATAAATAATTCCAAAGACCAGAAACAAATGTGGAATGCAATAAAAAACTTAGTACTTAAGAAAAATGCCAATGTGATAAAAAATGTGATGTTTAACAATATAGAGTATAAGGATGACTATCAAATCGCTACCCAATTTAATAATTATTTTGTCGATAGTGTTAAATCAATAACGGATGCAATAGAAAAAGTGCAATATACAAACAACATACCTGTGATATTTTCTAGATTTAAATTTCGTGCAATATCTTCAATAGAACTTAACAAGTAAGAAAATTATAGTCGGTCTAGACCGACTATACGATACCCTATACCATGCGTTTAGAGACCCTATCTCTTAGGCCCAACTAACTGGACATAGAAAATAAGCAAAAACCAAATTTGAGTGGGATTTTTATTAATTTTTTTGGCTGCAGATATGAAAAAGTTCATATCGGATGCTATATCTATATAGGGACTTGGTCCAAAAATGGACCGATCCTGATCATGTTTGGTAAAGTCTCTTGTATTTTGCAAAAATATATACAAACAAAATTTGAGAAGAATCAGTGCAATATTTTTGTTTTTAATAGATTTAAGTGAAGATCGGGAAGCAGCTCTATATGGGGTCAAAGGGATCATTTTTGGACTACTCATTAATGGATGTAATGAACGCATACAAACCCAATTTGAGTAAGATCTATATGACAATTTGTATCTTATGGCAATTTATGTCGATTTCATATGGGTAATTTGTATGGGGGCTAGGTCTGAACATGGACCGATTCTCACCAATTTCAATAGCGTTCATCCCATGGCCGATAAAAGCTTATATACCAAATTTCATCAAAATATATTCATATTTGCGACCTGCAGTTTGATTACAAGGTTTACATGGACACACAGACGGACGGACGGACGGACGGACGGACGGACGGACGGACGGACGGACATTGTTAAATCAACTCAGAAAGTGATTCTGATTCGATCGGTATAATTAAAGATGGGTCTAGGTCAAATATTTTTGGTTGTTACAAACAGCAGCACAAAGTCATTATACCCAAACCACATAGTGGTATAGGGTATAAAAACATATGCAAATGCCTAAAGAACAAACAAGATTTTAACAAAGTCTCAATTAAGATAGTGTTAGATAATTGGAACATTATTGGTAAAAATTTGCTTTACATTATAAATAAATCTTTCAAGACTGGTATATTCCCTGAAAATTGGAAGTATTCTATGGTAACACCTGTGGAAAAAATAGTCAAAACAAACAAATGTGAAGAATTCCGACCAATAAACACCTTAAAAACATTTGAAAAAATTATAGAAAAAATTGCTAAAGAACAGTTGGAAAGTTATATGGAAGAAAACTATATGTTTTCAAAATATCAATCTGGTTTCAGAAAAAAATACTCATGCGAAACAACGGTAAACTATATGATAAATAAATGGAAATATTGTAATAAAAATAATAAGATAATGGCAATTTTCTTGGACCTCAAACGAGCGTTCGAGACTATCGATAGAGAGCTATTGATTAAAAAACTGTATATGTATGGTATCAGAGAAATTGAACTGCAATGGTTTAAATCATATCTGACAAATCGAAAACAAATTACGAAAGTTAATGGTGTTAAATCGGATAAAATTGATAATAAAATTGGAGTGCCACAAGGTTCTATATTAGGAGCACTATTATTTATAATATATATAAATGATATGCCCAATATTTTAAATAAATGCGAAATAATTCTATATGCTGATGACGCACTGATCTATGCTCAAGGAAATACAGAGGAACAATGTAAAGATAATATAATGCATGATATCAACAAAATAAACAATTGGCTGAAAATGAACAAATTAAAACTAAATGAAAAAAAAACTAAAACAATGGAAATAAACATGAACAATAACACAGTTTTTAAAATTAATAATGAAACAATTGAAAAAGTTAATCAAATAAAATATCTGGGTTTCATAATCGATAAAGACTTAAAATTTAAACATCACGTCGATTACATATGTAAGAAAATTGGAAAAAAAAATCGGCTTTTTTAAACGGGTGCGAAATAAAATATCGATAACAACGGCAATAAATATGTATAACACAATGATAAAACCTCATTTTGAATTCGGCTCCACAATTCTGTATACCTGCTGCACAACAACACAATTGGAAAGATTGCAAAAACTTCAAAATAAGGCTATGCGTTCTATTTTAAAATGTAACAGATATACTCCCATCCAAAATATGCTAGATACATTGAAATGGCTGAACATACAACAAAGATTAGAATTTAATACGTTGAATTTTGTCCAAAAGATGAAGATGGGTAATGCTTGATCGACCAACTGATGTACGTGGGAGAAGCTCAACCGTATAACTTAAGAAACGCGGAAAACTTTAGATTACAAAGGGTAACAACAACAGCAATGCAAAGATCTCTCTTCTTCAAGGGACTAAAAATATATAATACGTTACCTAACTATGTCAAATTAGAAAGAAATGTTAATGTATTTAAAAGAAATGTCACACAATTTTTAAGATATAACACAAATCAAGAAGTTGTATAAAAACTGTTAAATATTAATTATTAGTTTTAAATTAAAGTATAATAAATACTACTACTACTACAAAAAAAAAAAAAAAAAAAAAAATCGAGAAGACCAAGTTAAGTCCAAAAGGAACCAGTCCACATAAAATCCCCGTGTAATTCCAGGTAACCTCTAAATATTTTATTTAAAGTTAAGTCCGAAGTCCATCAGCGTCATGCGGAAATAACTGTCCGTGCAAAAGTTGGAAAAAATCAAGAGCAAATATCTGAAAACAGAAAAATTTGATATGTATATTTAATGTAGTGTTATGTATATATCAAGGTTCAGAAAATACACACATGAAACACACAATGTTCTGTTCAAAAGCAGCCAACACATATCTTTATTTTCATATCAATTATGTGCGTTTCTAAATTTTCTAAGGTGCCCAACACAACCATGACTGTGTTCGTTTTAATATTTCGTTATTTACACGAACATTTTTGTATCACGTACTTTTTGTTTCAATCACACATAAAGCACACATATTTGAGTGTTGCTTTATTTGAAGTTCATGTTCTGGTACGTGTACTGAAAAAAAAAAAACAGAACATGTACAATAAACAGGTTCGAGTTCAGTTATATTTTATATTTAAACACGACTTAAAATATAACTGAACTCGAACCTGTTTATTGTACATGTTCTGTTTTTTCTTACTACACGAGCCACAACACGACTTAGAATATAACTGAACGAAATATTAAAAAAATATTAAAACGAACACAGTCATGGTTGTGTTGGGCACCGAAGAAAATTTAAAAACAAACATAATTGATATGAAAATAAAAATATGTGTGTGTTGGTCTAAGTTATGTTTGTTTACATATATGTACGAGTTTTTTATTCAGTGTGTGTTTTTTTCTGAACTCTGGTATATATATATATATATGTATTTATAAGTATAAATAAGTAGCATTAGGGTTAAGTTTATCTTTGTGTTTTTTTTGGTGTGAAAATGTATTTGTGTGCCAAAATTAATAAGGCCTTATAAAAAAAAAAAACACAGGAATCGATATTATTCGCAAGTGAAAGTTAGAATATATTTTTTTTTGTGTGGTCCAGCACAGGTTTTAGGGAGCTCCTTCAGGCCAAGTGGAAATTTAGGACAAAATTAGGAACCAGAATGTATAGCTAAAGCCTTGTGAATGGTCATCCATCTTGTGTAGGCGTCTACGGATAAAAACGCGGCAAATAGATAATTTTTTTTGTTATAAAAATGGCCTCAAATATAAAGATGGCGTGTTTTCGAGAATATTTGGTATAAAGTTTCTTTTTGTACACAATTACATGCATATACATATCTATATATTTTCAAATTTCTTTTTAGTGAACATAATTATTTTCTTTTGTTAATATAGTTTTTCTTGGTTAAATTATCTTTATTAAGTGAAAAGTAAATTATTTTTTTTTTGTTTTTGAGTTTTTGGCATAAAGGGCCGCAGCGTAAATTCTATTAAAGTTTAATATAATCAATTATAACGATTATTTGTGTTTTGTTCTAAATTTCAAGTTAAAAATAGATGTAAAAATTTGTAATTTAGCAGTTTATTTTTTTTTTTTTTTTGTGGTATGGTTAGATATAGGAATATATTAATAAAAATCATGTATTGAATTTGTAAAAAAAAATATGATTGGTTAAATTAGTTAAATAGGGGTAGGTTAATAAAAAGGTAAGTGTGAAGGCAAGCGGGTTTTTGGGGTCACGGAACTTATAGTTCGGATGAAATGTGACCATGGTTGGGCAGGGCGACTGGAGGCCAACATCTTCCTCCCACTCGAGATGTGTGGTAAAAGTGGTAGTTTTTTTTTGTTTATGTCGTAGTTTTTTTTTATTGGTGCGAGCCTAGGACTAGTGTTGAGGGATGGATGCACACCCTGATAAAACCGTAGAGAGCTAGTCGGTCCAATCACTCTAGTGCCAAACAGGTCTCGTAACAATATGGCGCCCAATCGGAAGACTTTCAGCGTCATAGACGCTTCAAAAATTTTAAATTTTTTTTTGTGTAAAACAGCGATGCACAAGATAATAAACCAATAGAGTTAGTACCATAGCCCATCGTTTTTGCTTTTAAGTGTTTTCCATTACATAAGGTTACCAACCTTGTAGCCGTTCTAGGTAATTCCCGGGAAGTCAGTGTACAAGTAAAGGTTTTTCTGTGTAATTCGTAAAACATTTGAAGTAAAGGTGTCCAGTTCTTAGGAAGTGCAGTGATGTTCGTAGGTGATCGAGATTATTACGACCCTATTGGTACACACTTACCTCCTTATTTTGTGTTGTACTGTAGTTTCAGCTTAAGATTTTATTCATGGAGCAGTCTGCAAACCGTTCGATAGCCGCTCAAACAATAGTTTAGAGGTCCCGAGTATCGGAAGGTGGAAAAACTGGTCTTTGGGGTTTTCCTAGAAAAGGAGGATACCAAAGCATGAATAAGATGAAAAGAAAAGTTTTACGTATGCATATATATTTCATTATGATTGTTTGATTAACACATCTAGAGATGCTCTTAGGAGAGTCCACGAAATTATAACCGCAAACGCTACCACAACTTTTATTAACCGCCCCTGAAATAAGGAAATATATAAAAGCATTAGTTTAAATAAATGTGTAAGTATAGATAAATATTGAGAGTTTAGAAAAGTTTATTTATGCATATGTGAAAATTTTTTTTTATATTTTTATTTATTTTTGTGCGTATTACATTATCATAAATTTTTTTATTTTTATTTTTTTTATTATTTTTATTATTTTTATTTTTTTATTTTTATTTTATTATTACTATATGGAACATTTTTCTTAGTAGATACGTGATTTTTTTTTGCTTACCGATATTTTTTTTTTGTTTGGTTAAAATTTGATGATCAAAGATTAGAAAAGTTTTCTTGTCAATAAAAGGGCATGAATATAGAAACAAGAGCCCAATCAAACGTAAGAAAGCGTAAGGTTGTATTTGATTCTAATAGGTCTGTCCAACACACACAACCCAAACAAGCTAGATCCAAACCAGCCATTTCAGATATGAATAATCCCAACAATAACGCAGATTTAGGACAGTTTATAGATCTGTCAGGGACCATTGTATCAGGTAATGCGGGAAGATCTAATAATCCACCTTTGGACCCGGGATTCCGTGCGGGTTCGGAAGAAAATGCAATTTCGGTTACGGTTGAAGGGTCATTAGAACAACGAATGAGGAACATGGTACAAGGTGAAATGGGTGAAATTAGAAAAACAATCAGTGATTTGGCTAAGGCTGTCAGTGATCTGACAAGGATTACGTTGACAAACCAACCGACTGCAAATAATGTTTCTCATGCTGCACAAAGGGAACATGTGTTAGTTTCGAGTGTACCCGGTAGCGATCAAAGTGGTATCCAGACCCCACAAGATGTTAGGGCTAACGAAATGCCAGTTAGGGAAAATACCTCGACTTCGAATCAACCAATAGGTTTTACAATTGAAAATCAATTTCAACCCAGTTTTAGAATTGGCACCCCAAGCATGCCCATTCATAGAACGGTACCAATAAGCACTGACGTGGGAAATCGTAGCAATCCGGTTTGGATTCGTATCGACAAGTGGGGTCTAAATTTGGATGATTTTATTTTTCGAATCGAGCGTTTACAAGCTCAATATGAAATTCCGTTTGACGAAATTTTGAGGGATTTTCACCTTTTAGTTTCGGGTCCGGCAAAGGATTGGTACTGGCTATTTATTCAGACCCATTACTACGTTAAATGGCCTGGACTTAAACAAGCTTTATTGAGCCAATACCAAACCTCTCGGTCAAATTTTGAAATAATGAGAGACCTTGTGGAAAGGAAACAACAGCCTAACGAAACGATAGATCAATTCTTTCACGTCATGTGTCGCTTACGTGCCAAACTGGTACAATCCATTCCGGAGTATGACATAATCAAAATACTGAAACGCAATGTCAAGGAGCGCGTGGGAAGGATCGTCTATCCCATAAATGTTTCATCTGTTGAGCAGCTAAGAGTTGAATACAACGAAGCTGAGCGGAATTTCCCAAGGAGAGAAATGAGGCAAGCGCAACAACCCATAAGACCAGTTAGGCAGATTAACGAAATATATGGTGATCAATACGAAAATCAGCCTGGGCCTGATGAATACAGCCAGGAGTGTGAAGAAGTGGCAGCTTTTCGTCTGAACCAACAAAAACAACCTATTGTCTGTTGGAACTGTAAAGTGGCGGGGCACGTGTTTATAGAGTTTCCATCTACGGAAAGATCGCTATTTTGCTATCGCTGCGGGAAGCCTAACGTAATCACGCCCAACTGTCCAACTTGCCAGCAGGGAAACTCAAAACGGGGCGTGGGATTAACGGGGGGCCCGCGTCGGTCCGAGAACCCCGCATCATCAAAAGATTAAGAGAACCAGATGAGTCGATTAGAATGGAAAATGGTAGGTTAAGAGATAAAATAAAATTAGCAAATACTAATAAAAATTTAGCAAACATTAAATATCTTTTACCGGTAGAAATAAGGCAGCAAAATTATGAGGAAGCTAGATCGAGAATTTTTGGTTCAGAACTTTCTATTAGAAAACCCTCAGCTCGGATTGTAAAAATTAGGAAAAAATTTGCAGAACGCCGTCGAATGAAGCGGTGCGTTATTGAGTCTGTACATAGAGCAACTAAGGTGCAAGGAGATCCACGCGTTTTCGCTGATGTAGAAATTGAAGGACAAATTTTTAACGGACTGTTAGATACAGGAGCATCAATTAGTATTTTAGGAAAAGGTTGTAGGGAATTTGTTCAGGATTCTAATCTAAGTATTCAACCAATGGTGACCTGTGTGAAAACTGCCAGCGGTCAACAACATAGAATACTTGGAAAAATAAATTTATCCATAAAGTACAAAGAGAAAGAGCATAAAATGCTATTTTATCTTTGCCCTGATTTGGAACAAGTTCTTTATTTAGGTATAGACTTCTGGAGAAATTTTAGCTTGGCTCCTGAAATACTTGGCGTAGAGAAAATAGATTTGCCTAAATTTGAACAAGACTTTGTCAAAAATAGAACAGATTACCGACTAAGACCACACGAACTTACTGAAGAACAGCAGAACGAATTAGACAATGTAGTAAAAACTTTTTATAATTTTGAAGAAAATGGTTTAGGTCACACGACGCTAGAAAAACATAAAATCACTCTGGTAGAAGGCGCTGTACCGGTCAAGGACAGATATTACCCAATATCGCCGGCAGTGCAACAGATAACGTATGAGGAGATTGATTTGATGTTAAAACTAAATGTAATAGAGGAAAGCGAGAGTCCTTGGAGCAATCGCACTACTATTGTTAGGAAGCCAGGGAAAAATCGATTTTGTCTTGATGCCAGGAAGCTCAACAAAGTAACTGTTAAGGATGCATATCCATTGAAAAATATAGAGGGCATTTTGAGTCGTATCGACGAAACGTATTTTATAAGCAGCGTCGATCTTAAATACGCATTTTGGCAAATAGAATTAGACGACGAGAGCAAACCTTATACCGCATTCACAGTCGCTGGGAGACCGCTGTACCAATTCAGGGTCATGCCATTTGGTTTATGCAACGCGGCGCAACGTCTATGTAGGCTAATGGATAGAGTTATACCGCAAAGACTTAAAGATAACGTCTTTATATACTTAGATGATTTGCTAGTGATTTCAAGCACGTTTGAAGAACATATGAAGCTTTTAGGAGAAGTAGCCAAATGTCTGCGAGATGCAAATCTTACAATAGGTTTGAAAAAGTCGAAATTCTGTTTCCAAGAATTAAAATATTTGGGTTTCATAATTGGCGGAGGAATGTTGAGAACAGATCCAGAAAAAGTACAGGCAATAAAGGATATAAAACTACCAAAGAACACTAGGGAAGTGCGTAGCTTTTTGGGAACTGCAGGATGGTATAGGCGCTTCATCAAAGATTTTGCGTCAATTTCGGCATCTTTGACTGATACCTTAAAAAAATCCAAGAAATTCGTAATGACGTCAGAAGCGAAAGAGGCGTTTGAAAAATTAAAAAGAGCGCTTACAACGGTTCCTGTTTTTTGGCACGCAGATTTCTCTAAAAGATTTTATATACAATGTGATGCATCAGAATATGGTATTGGAGCTGTGCTATATCAGCTTAATGATAAGAATGAAGAGCACCCAATTGCATTCTACTCACAAAAGTTAAACAACTGTCAACGAAACTACAGTG
Organism: Cordilura impudica; assembly: GCA_963682025.1. Lineage (NCBI taxonomy): Eukaryota > Metazoa > Arthropoda > Insecta > Diptera > Scathophagidae > Cordilura > Cordilura impudica. The sequence continues at coordinate 223,415,006 of OY821517.1, read as the reverse complement.
TGACAGAAAAAGAATGCTTAGCAGCTGTCATGGCGATAAAAAAAATTCAGGCAGTATGTAGAGATGATGCCATTTACCGTGGTTACCGATCACGCCAGCCTTCAGTGGCTGATGACATTAAAAGACTTGAGTGGAAGATTGGCAAGGTGGGCGTTACAGCTACAGGCCTATAATTTCGATATAACCCATAGGAAAGGATCAGAAAACATAGTAGCTGATATGTTGTCGAGACTGCCACAAAATCTAGAAATCAGCGAGTTAGAAAAAGAAGATTTCTTAGATTTCGAAACTACCGAATTCGGAAGCGAAGAATATCTGGAGCTGGTAAAGAAGATAGAGGAAAATGTTGAAAATCTACCAGATTTGAAAGTAGAAGATGGGTTGATATTTAAAAAAACCGTTTTTGATCAAGATCAAAGAGATGAATATATCTGGAAACTCTGGATACCCTCAAACATCACGCAAGCAATTATCGAAAAAGCTCATAACACAAATACTGCCGGACATGGTGGAATAGCTAAAACTATCGAAAGAGTAAAGCGTTTCTTTTATTGGCCAAGAATGACACAGCAAGTAAAAGAATATGTGAAAGCTTGTCAGATTTGTAAAGAATCTAAACCGGCAAATCAAAGACTTATGCCGAGTATAGGGCAAGAAGTAGTGACTGATCGACCATTCCAAAAGCTATATATTGATTTCCTGGGGAAATATCCGAGGTCAAAGAATGGAAATTGCGATATCTTTATCGTTGTGGATCATTTCACCAAATTCACATTTTTGAAAGCTCTCATTGCCACAACTAATAATGTAGTGAAATTTTTAGTGCATGAAATATTCCATAAATTTGGCATACCGGAAATAATCCACAGCGATAATGGTGCACAATTTGTTTCGAAAAATTTCCAAAATATGATTGAGGCGTATAAAATTCAACACATTAAAACAGCTGTTTATAGTCCACAGTCGAACGCTTCAGAAAGGATTAACCAATCTGTTTTGAATGCGATTAGGTCATATCTGGAAGACGATCACCGAGACTGGGACATGTACCTGTCCGAAATAGAGTGTGCATTAAGAACATCGGTTCACTCAGCGACTGGTGTCACTCCATTTTTCGCGTTGTTTGGGTTCCACATGTTTTCCAGTGGAAGCGATTATAAATTAGCCAGAAAACTAATGTCTTTGTCGGATCACGAGATAGTTAAATTAAAATCGAATGAAAAGCTGGAATTAATCAGGGAAAGGATTAAGGCAAACATGCACAAAGCCTATGAAAAAAGTTCAGAAAGGTACAACAAACGAGCTCGTCATGTCAAATTTGTGCCAGGTCAAGAAGTTTATAGACGCAACACCGTATTAAGCGATTTCGGGAAAAACATAAATGCAAAATTTTGCAAGAAATTTATTAAATGTAGGGTACTAAAACCGATAGGCAATAATATGTACGAACTGGAAAATATGCAGGGTAGAACTATAGGGGTATTCCATGCCAAAGATATAAGGGCTTGAAAATTGCAAAAATCAAATATAAATAGTATCAGTACCGAGGTCATAAAGATCACCGTTGACTTTCGATGAGGTGGGGTTTGCCAGTGAAATCAGTATCGTTACAATGAATAATTCGGTGTAATTGTTCAACAATTGGGCCAACGTTTCTAAGCAGGTTACGTCTGTAACCGTCATTGTGGGGAACTATGCCATTAAGAACTGAGAGTCGTTTGTCACCTGGTACAATAACATTTATCTGAGTCCGGAATTACGGCGAGATGAACAAAACAGTCGAATTAAGCAACAAACAGCTCAGAACAGACGAGGGTGTTTTCATTGTAACGATACCACGGTCACTGACGAACGAATGGCATGCATTGCATGAAACTCCTTAGATGTAGAGTCCGGCAACCGATAGGGAACAACCTTTATAAAATTGAGATCTTGCATGGAAAAATTATAGGCATTTATCATGCGAAAGATATTAAATTATAGGCAAGCAACAAATCTGTGATATAAATATACGTGCAATATTAGGATATAAGAAACGAAAACGTTATACATATATAATTATACATAAAAAATATTTCATGTTGTTTCGTGCCTAAATGTCCAGTATTGTCCGTAATTATACACTTATTTTGTTGAAGGTTTATATATATATATATATTAATTTTTTTTTTTGATAAACATATTTAAAGATTATCCCAAGTGCAATATTAGAATTAAGGAACGTAAATTTTGCAAATGAATTTTCGTTTGTTTTAATGTACAGTATTGTCCGTAATTATACACATGTTATTAAATTATTTATATATATATACAAGTTTTTACCTGATTTAATAATTTTTTTTTTGCTAGTACATTGTCGAATAGTCAACACTAATGTCCCATGGGTCCAAAATTAACTCATTCATAGAATTTCGAAAAGTACCTGAAAAGAAAAAGACAAAATACACAAAGTAACAATCCTTTAAATCAAGTAAACGAATTTACTGCCCTAATAATACCCATTTCAACGTAACCGGGAACCGTCATTATGTAACTGCAAATAAGATTAAATAGTTAGAAACAAAACTGATTCAAGCTGTGATAAGATAGAATTGGTGTGAGAACACTTACCTGAACATTCAAACGTCATAATAAAATTCAGATTTAGGCCCGGCTTACGAGACTTCAGGGTGTGGGAGTTCCCCACGTAGGGAAGACGCATGATGTCCACGCACACCGGTTTTGTCGTCGGCAATCCTTAGCCAACACCTGTGTTTTGTTGCGGTGGCCCTATAAGCTTGAAATCTAGCCCATGACTCTAGAGTGTAAGGCGGCAAGTTTTTAAACAGTTTTAGCATTATTGGAATTCGAAAATGGCAAACGAGCAGGTATTAGTTGAGTTAAATGCGTTGAATGCGTTAAATACGTCAAATTTGATTAAATGAATAGTTGACAGATGCTGGAGACGCAACTGTTGATAATAATAGGAGGATCCAATAGTCAGCAAGCTAGAGGAAAATAGGTAGTGAATAATACAAGAAAAACACTTCTTTTCTTTTATTAAACTTACCGCATCAATGATTTCACCAACTTCCTCGGAACCTAACCTGTGCCGAACGAGAATGGAGTTAACGGCCTTTTGATTATCTGCCGTGATGGCATTTTGTAGTTGTTAAATGTTGGGGTATAGGTCTGGTTGATGAATGCTGAGCAGATGTAGTTGATATGTGGCCGTTGCGTTGTGGGGTCGGATATACTGTAAGGATGGGAAAAAATGTTTAAAAAAATTAAATATATAGAAATGTTCATACTTACGCTTCTTCTGAAACCATGTGTAGGAAATAATTGAGGTTGAAAGATTAAACATGGTTGTACAAAAGCGTATGTATAGAGGTTTTTTTTTATATACACTGTAAAGATGTACGTTTTGTTAGTGTATCGTGCAGCGTATAGATAAAAACGTTTTTTATGAATGAAGTTAATTTGGAACGTTAAATTTGGAATGTCGAAATGAGAAAATAGAGGGTTTGAAGCTAGGAAGGGATAAAAATAGATAGATTCAGGATATTTTACGTTACTTTAAAAAAGAGATAGAAAGATAGGAATTTTAATGAAAGGGATAGTTAAATTAGGTAATTTTGTTTTGGAATAAAATATTAATATGGCTGTTTTGGAAAGAATTTTACCCAAGCTTACAACAGAAATTTAATAAGGAGCCATTGCTAGTTAACAAACCATTGAGTGCGGGAGTGTTAGCGGAAAAAGAAAAAAAGTTGCTTAAAAAATCAGAAAAGATAACCATAAAACTTTGAGACAGTGAGAAACTTTAATCTGTGATCAAGTGAAAAAGTGGGAACCAAACGAAAAGAAAACTAATAAAGGTTAAAAAAAATTTTTAAACTGGGCGAACCGAAAAAGAAGGATAAAATAAATAAAATTACGGTGGTTATAGAGGTATGTAAATGATACGGAAATTTAGTAATTTCCAGGAAATGATGTTGAAAAAAATTTAGGTTATCCTGGAGGACATATTGTTGTGAAATCAGTGGCAAATAGAGTTATTTCCTACAAAATACTAAAAAAAGGAAAGAAGACTTGGGTCTGGCCCTCGTCGGTGGCAGGTCCTGCGACATATATATTAGTGGAGACCAGAAGATTTTGGGGAGTACTTCTCGACAAGGTTCGTTTAATTCGAGAAGACCAAGTTAAGTCCAAAAGGAACCAGTCCACATAAAATCCCCGTGTAATTCCAGGTAACCTCTAAATATTTTATTTAAAGTTAAGTCCGAAGTCCATCAGCGTCATGCGGAAATAACTGTCCGTGCAAAAGTTGGAAAAACTCAAGAGCAAATATCTGAAAACAGAAAAATTTTATATGTATATTTAGTGTAGTGTTATGTATATATATATATGTTTTTGTAAGTATAAATAAGTAGCATTAAGGTTAAGTTTATCTTTGTGTTTTTTTTTTTTGGTGTGAAAATGTATTTGTGTGCCAAAATTAATAAGGCCTTATAAAAAAAAAAAAAAAAAAACACAAGAATCGATATTATTCGCAAGTGAAAGTTAGAATATATTTTTTTTGGTGTGGTCCAGCACAGGTTTTAGGGAGCACCTTCAGGCCAAGTGGAAATTTAGGACAAAATTAGGAACCAGAATGTATAGCTAAAGCCTTGTGAATGGTCATCCATCTTGTGTAGGCGTCTACGGATAAAAACGCGGCAAATAGATAATTTTTTTTTTTGTTATAAAAATGGCCTCAAATATAAAGATGGCGTGTTTTCGAGAATATTTGGTATAAAGTTTCTTTTTGTACACAATTACATGCATATACATATCTATATATTTTCAAATTTTTATTTAGTGAACATAATTATTTTTTTTTGTTAATATAGTTTTTCTTGGTTAAATTAACTTTATTAAGTGAAAAGTAAATTATTTTTTTTTGTTTTTGAGTTTTTGACATAAAGGGCCGCAGCGTAAATTCTATTAAAGTTTAATATAATCAATTATAACGTTTATTTGTTTTTTTGTTCTAAATTTCAAGTTAAAAATAGATGTAAAAATTTGTAATTTAGCAGTTTATTTTTTTTGTGGTATAGTTAGATATAGGAATATATTAATAAAAAATCATGTATTGAATTTGTAAAAAAAAATATGATTGGTTAAATTAGTTAAATAGGGGTAGGTTAATAAAAAGGTAAGTGTGAAGGCAAGCGGGTTTTTGGGGTCACGGAATTTATAGTTCGGATGAAATGTGACCATGGTTGGGCAGGGCGACTGGAGGCCAACATCTTCCTCCCACTCGAGATGTGTGCTAAAAGTGGTAGTTATTTTTTGTTTATGTCGTAGTTTTTTTTTATTGGTGCGAGCCTAGGACTAGTGTTGAGGGATGGATGCACACCCTGATAAAACCGTAGAGAGCTAGTCGGTCCAATCACTCTAGTGCCAAACAGGTCTCGTAACAAATATCTGTATGTTTTTTATATTATTCTTATGTAATTCTCATGATATTTTTGGCTTATTTTTTATATATTTTTTCTTTGTTTTTATGTTATTTTTACATAATTGAAATCAAGCAATTTTTTTATACACTATCCTAATAGTCCAACCCTATTCCCCCATCAACACAATCGCGAAGCATCTACAGTCGATATTATTTTAAGCAATACCGCTTTAAATATAGACGTAAAGACAATGGATTACGAAATACCATCAGACCATCGCCCCATTATGTGTACACTTAAAAGATCAGTGGCCTCGCAGGTTGACCTCAACTATTATGATTATAGTGCAACCAACTGGAACATTTATATGAATTTTTTAGAAAATAAAATCACGTTAAATTCGGATATATACAATACCAAAGCAGTAATTGATCAGGAAATACAAAAATTTATAAATGTAGTTTTTGAAGCAAGGGATGCGTCTACACCTAAAATAACTCAACAAAATAATTTCACATTACCAGAAAGTACTGTGAAATATATTAAACTAAGACGAAGCTTTAAAAGAAAAAGCCAACGATCTTCAAATATAGCCGAGCAAACTTTTTATAATCAATGTACTAAGTTTCTAAGTAACATGATTGATAAAAGTATTAATTCGGAGCGCAATAAGAAATGGTCTCAATTATTATCCAATTTAAAACCAGGTGATAAATCATTTTGGAGAATAAGCAGGAACTTGCGAGGAAAAGGAAAAAATCAAATCTCTCACCTTGAGGTTGGAAATACAAGGATAACATCTGATAAGGACAAGGCTGAAGTCCTGGCAAATACATTTGTCAAAGCAAATAACCTCACTTCGATTTACAACCACTCAGCGGATATAGTAATAAATACAACAGTAAATAATTTTGAGAAGGAAAATCCCAGTTCTGAGTCAGCAATTTATACATCTCTAGAAGAAGTAATGAATATTGTCTCATCAATAAAACCCTCAAAATCTCCTGGTTTTGACAATGTTCCCAACCTGCTCTTAAAGAAACTACCGCTCAAAGCTCTAAAATTACTGGTTATAATATTTAACAGCTGCATCAAACTCAACTATTTCCCTAACCATTTCAAAAATGCTAAGGTTATAGCTATTAACAAACCTAGCAAGCCAAAATATAACCCAAACAGCTACAGACCTATTAGTTTATTAAGTAACTTAGGTAAAATATTTGAAAAAATACTACATTCTCGTCTTAGTGAATTTGTAACGACCAATTCTATTGTTGCTAAAGAACAATTTGGATTTAAAAAAGGGCATAGCACTACTCACCAAATAAACAGAATTAAAAATCAAATAATCAGCAATAAAAACAATAAACGTTCAACGGGTCTAATATTGTTGGATATCGAAAAAGCGTTTGACACCGTTTGGCATAATGGCCTAGTATTTAAACTTCTTGATGCAAATATACCAAAATATTTATGCAAACTTATTTCAGATTTCATTAACGGCAGAAGCTTTAAAGTTGCGATTAATAATGAAACATCATCTCCAAAAACCATTACCACAGGGTTACCTCAAGGATCAGTCTTGTCGCCATTGCTTTACTCGATATATACATCCGATTTCAAAGTTCCGAAATATATGAAAGTTGCTTACTACGCAGATGATACTGCGTTAATTTCTTCAAACAAACTTACAAGTGCACTCCTGAAGAAAATGGAAAAGGGACTTGTTAATTGCAGTAAATATTTTCACAAATGGAAAATCAAAATTAATCCAAACAAGACCCAAGCAATTATTTTTCCGTTCAACAAATCTCCCAAAAGACTGCCAAGACGTCATCTTCATATTGGAAATAATACCATAAATGTACTTAATCATGTCAAATATCTCGGAGTTGTCTTGGACAAAAAGCTTACTTTTAAACAACATATTATGGCTACGTGCCAAAAAGCTATAAAATCATTTAAAGCATTATGGCCACTACTAAATAGAAGGTCATTTCTAAACCCCAAAAACAAAAATCTACTCTTCAAAAGTGTTATAAGGCCGATATTAACATACGCGTGTCCTATTTGGAGTGACGCTGCCAACTGCCACCTAAAACGCTTACAAATTATACAAAACAAATGTCTTAAAATGATAAATAAAAAGCCCTGGAGGTATCCTACAAATCTTCTTCATGAAGAAACAGGTTATGAAAAAATTTTCGATTTCATAACAAGGATTAACAATAATTACTTTGCCAAAATTGAAAATTCCTCTTACCCACTGATAAGAGAATGTAGAGAAATAACGTAAAATTAAAAAGAAATCACCAAATTGAAAATTATATGCTTATAGAGGTCTATTATTTCTAATAAACCTTCTATAAGCATATAAATATTTTCAGATAGTATTTGAATTTATTAAATCATATAAAGGTTTTTTTCCTCCCATTTTCCTTTAAAAATCATTAAAAAATAAAATAAAAACTATTTAATGTCTTTAGATCCTATATATTATTTGTTGCAATATCTATATGTAAAGATAAGATCTCATATGTAAATATCAAATTTGTTAAAATATCTAAATAAAGGAAGAATATATAATTGAAATTTGAAAAAAAATTTACATAATTGAAATTGAAAATGTACAAATGAAAAATAAATTTTAAAAAAAGTAGTGTAGGGGAAAAAAGTGGGTGTAGAGAAAAAGGGAATTTTTTTCATAAGCGTAGAGATTTCTGAAAAAATCTCCTGGCATCACTAGTACCTATTAAAAAACAATGTAACAATTCACAAGACAACGCGACGTAGACTTACTTTATTCAAAAGCTTCCATAAGACTGAATGAAATTGTTGCTTACTTTACTCTTTGGTGAGTATTTTCGTTTTTGTTCGGCTGTATACATATAAGAAGCCGATTAGAGTTCGGTTTATTCGTGGTGCTATGCATATGTTCGTGTGTTAACAAAAATATACGATATCCCAGTCAACATTTCGAAGATTGTTTTAACAAAAATTACCTTAATGTGTCTTCTTCGAGCACTTTTGATGATTAAAAACTGATTAATCACATGCGCTATTAGAAAAAGACTAGATAATGCTTTTTGCTTGCTCTTAAAAAGTGATTTATAGAAAAATTACATTAAATAAGACTCAAAAATGAGTCGAAACTGATCAGAAAAGTGGATAAAAAGGACTCTCAAGAAGATTCGCAGGTAAGGTAATATTTAATCCCAACAAAAGAATATTTTGTGATCAGCAAAAGGGCGCATTTATTGCATAAAATGCTTACTGGGATTTTATTCACTATCTGTAGACACAGGTTTTTCAAGTAAAACAAATCTGCACACAATTTCAATTCTATTTCGTTCACAATGATACGGTCACTTTGTTTACTGGCTACCAGTAAAATAAGAAAATAGTATTATAATACAGCGTAATGATGAATTGTACTTCTCAATTAGTTTATTTGTAATGTGCCATAAGAAGTTCGGTTTGTGCTAAGAAAAGCATGAATATATGTTTCCCAGGGCGAAGCTTCATCATTGCACTTTGATCGAGTTGAGCTCCGCGAATATTCATAATGTGAATAGCTCGTGTCTAAAATTTTTTGGAAGTTGGGAATGGCGTTTGTGTTAAGAAAAGCATAAATGCATGTTTCCCAGGGCAAGGCTCGATCATTGCACATTGATTGAGCTGAGCTGCGCGGTTATTCTTAATGTGGATAACTCTTGAAACAAAATTTTGGGAATGGCGTTTGCCTCCGTCCCGACATTAAATAAAAATTTATTGTAATTAACATCTGACAAAAAATAGTATTTTTCTAAACACCAATTTTTTTACAGGGTAAATAAATATTTTATGGTTTACCTACCTACTACTTTTGAATGCAAGTATTCAGGGTTTACACATGTACTAAAAATACAACTCTTAAAACCATACTATTTTTGCAACTCTAAAAATTTCAGAATTTTGTATAAATAAAATAAAATACCGATTTATTTTAATATGCGCTTATTATGGATATACATATACAGAATATATGAATATTATTTATAATATTTTGATATTGGCAACAGTAGTATGTATCAATTTGTAACATTTTGTGATGTTATAAAAATCGCAGAATATTGATATTGATTTTATATAGATTCTTTTATTAATTAATTAACTTAAATATTACACCAAAAAATTTTGATATTGATGAATTTTTATATTATTAACACAACGACCACAAAAACAACATGCACAGCTATGATAAAATAGAAAATTTAGGAAAACAATATAGGAAAACGTCATTTTTTTACCTTTTCAGTGATTTCTCGGCACCTATGAAACCTATTATCATGATATAAAAACAGAAACCTTCTCATGATATTAGTGAATCATTCTCACTAAAAACGAGCGCCCTAATTGTCCTATTGAGGGCGTTATCACAAGAAAACATATTCAAATCATATTTTCTCAGGACTTTTTTTACTTCTTAGCTCAATTCTCGGGACCATATTAACCGGTTTGGACGATTTTAAACAGCAAACTTCTCAGGAAGTTAGTGAATCATTTTTTATGCCAACGAGCACCCTAGTTACCCGATTGAAGCCGTCATCGTGATTTCCACAGACGGACAGACGGACATCGCTATATCAACTTCGCTTGTTATAAGGATCACAAATATATATATATATTATGGGGTCCATATTTTTTTTCTAATTATTACAAACGGAAAGACAAACTTATATATACCCTCTGCACACTGGAGTGGAGGGTATAATCAATATTTTGGGTTATTATATTGTCCATATTTGTTTATTAAGTTTTTATGTTCTGTGATACAAAAATGTTTTTTTTATTTTTCTTTCTTTTTCATATAATTTATTATTTGATTTATGTACTAAGCGATAAGTTCAACATCACATTCATTTAAAATACGAATTGCGGTGGTGTTTTCATTTTTCTTTGCAAATATTTGGCCATTACGTGTCCAAACAAATTGCCATTGGCATGCTTTGCCTTTATTTTTGCTTAACCAAATAAGGCAATGATTATGGGCCGTAAGTTGGTTATTGACGAAAACATAATTGTTGTTGTCACTGCTACTGGCATCTGTATTTGTGGACATCTTCAATATATCTCGTTTAAGCCTATGGCCACGTATTTTACTCATCAGCTGTCTTTTTTTATGTAATGAGCAGAGGTCAACAATAATTTTGCCATTTTTTTTATAGTTTTTATAAGCGTTGCTTATATTAGTGTCATCAATTTTCGCATCAACAGAGGCCGCTATTATTTTGAGAACTTCAGCTGGTGAAAGCTCTTCATTTTCCACATTTCTTATTTCTATGCTCTTACTTATAAGTTGTTGTTCTAGTGTGTTAACTTCGCTCTCAATATCTTGAATTCGTATATCCTTCTCTTTATTTTCTTTTTTAAGGTCGTTGACCTGCGTAGCTCAACCTGCAATTGTGTCCGTGAGTTTAGCAAATGCACTTGCCATCTTCTACCTTAAAATATTGTGCGTCGATGCTACATTAATTGTTAGTTGTTGTATGCTGGTTTTGATATCATTCATGTCGTTTGTTATACTGGATTGTAATGAGGACAATTCTGTTTTAAGCCGTGAGGCATCAGCTTGTACCATATTTTCGGAGCTTAGAGACATTGAGTCTTTAAATCTCTTTGCGTTTTCATCTCTACCATCATCCATGCTATCATCGGTCCTTTGCTGTTTCGTGTTTGGTTGTTTTTTTTCATCAAATACTTCATGATAAACATTATTAGGCGATTTACTTCTTTCTCTGCACTTATGGCAATTCCAACCAGCTTTGTTCTCAGCCTTCATAGATGAGTATGTAGATTCGGATAGTGTTGAACAAGGAGAGAAATGGTATTTAGAGTTACACTTAAAACATTTTACATACTCTCCGGTAATTGGTAAAGATTTATTGCATTGATTGCATATTGAGTTGGTGGTGGTTAAATAATTTTTTAAGCTCATTTTAAGAGTGTTTGTATAATTTCTTTAATTTTCAAATTAAGTAGAAAACACTTTTTTTAATTTTTATATAAATCACTGAAATGTTTTATCTTTCAACCTTTCTATTTTTATTGTAAATTTATTAATTTTTGAAAATTGTTATTTTTTTTAATTTCAACTGATTTTTACGGGTTTTTTTATGCACAGTAAAATAACACGTTCGCTTGCAATGAATACTGAAAACAAAACCGTGGGAAATGAATATAAGCAATTTAAGTTTTAATTCTATAAAGATTGTTTTTATTTTGTTATAAAAAATATAAAAAAAAATCAGAACGAATTAACAGAACGTTTTACAAAAATTAGAACATTCTGGCTTATCAATTAATGCATCAAAATGTGAGTTTGGTGTTTCAGATTTGGCATTTTTAGGACACCATTTTTCGGCCCAAGGTCTTAAACCACCATCACACGGAGTAAACGCCATTAAAGATTACCCTAAGCCAGAAAATATTTTCGAACTTCGTCGATTTTTGGGAATTTTGAATTTTTATAGGAAATTTATTCCTAATGCGGCCACGATTCAGGACCCGCTGAATAGTTTATTCAAGGAATCGAAGAAAAACGATAAACGAAAAATTGACTGGATTTCAGATCTGGATAAATCTTTCGAATTATGCAAAACAAGTTTGGCGAATGAGTTTTGCTAAATTTTCTGGAACCTGGATCACTACTGGCTCAAGTTACAGACGCTTCGGATTCTGCAGTAGTAGCTCATTTAGAACAACAAGTGCAAGATCAATGGAAACCAATGGCATTATTTTCGTGTAAACTAAAACCATCAAAGCGAAACTACAGTACGTTTGATCAGGAGCTACTAGAGGTATATTTGGCTATTAAACATTGCAGACATCTCCTTGATGGTCGTAATTTTGTTGTCCGCACTGAACACAAGCCATTGATATACGCACTTAAACAAAAATTGGATAAAGCATCACCTAGTCAGGCACGTCACTGAAATTTGATTGGCAAATACACGACGGATATAATACATGTTTCCGGTTCTGAAAATACAGTGACTGATGCTCTCTCAAAAATCAATGAAATCAGTATGCCTGAAACAGTTTCCTTACATGAAATTCAACTCCATCAGACAACTGACACAGAATTACAAAATATTTTAGATGAGTATACATCTTTACGCCTAAAAAAAATTTCGTTAGAGCCAAACATCGAAATATATTGTGATACGTCAATTTCAAAAATATGTCCATACATACCCCATCCTTTGAAACGAAAAACTTTCAACTTAATTCATGGTTTGTCCCATCCTGGTAAAAGATCAACATTAAAGCAAATGCGTCAAAAGTACATTTGGCATTCAATGAATTGAGACGTAAGCAATTGGGTACGGGAATGTTTAGACTGTCGAAGATCAAAAGTTGGTAAATATACATACTTAGAGCCAAAACAGTTCCAAGAAGTTGACAACCGCTTCGAGCAGGTCTATATAGATATTATAGTTCTACCGGAGTATATGGGTTACAGATACTGTCTAAAAATGATTGACCGTTTCTCTCGTTGGCCGTAAATCGTTCCATTGAAAGAGATGTCAGTAGAAACAGTAGCAGAAAAGTTTTACAATTTTTGGATTTCTAGATTTGGTTCTCCTAAGACCAAGGGGCTCAATTCGAGTCCGCACTTTTTGTAAATTTTACCAACAGTGTTACTGCGTCGTATAACGCGTTTTAAAGAGGAGATAGAATGTTCTGCGGCTGAAATGTTATATGGAACCACACTTCGTGTTCCATGTAAATATTTTTTCGATGTTGAGGAAATTTCAAATCAACCCTTTTTCTTGGACAAATTCCGTGAATACATGCGTCAGATTCGTCCAGCACTAGTTAAGCATCATATTAGCAACAACAGATTTTTCGTTCATAAAGATCTTATGACATGTACACATGTTTTTGTAAGATCAGTTCATGTTAAGAAACCATTGGAGGCTCCGTACATAGGACCTTTTGAAATCTTGGAAAGAATTTCCGATCGTGTGTTTTAGATAAAAATAAAGAACAAACCGCATAGCATTTCCCTTGATTGATTGAAACCAGCTTTTATGCCAAAGCATCCGGACACTCCCCCAAGACTTCTAAAAACATACAGCAGAAAGAAAACAGTTTCATTTGTCGAAAGTTAACTTCAACCTTCTAATGTTTTTTTGGGGAGAGTAGCTGTGGCAACACAACACCGTTGATACGGAATAATGCAGAACTGCCTCGTGAAATTCGTTTCACAGCAAACCATGCTTTGTGTCACTTATGTATTCAACGCCATTCTCATTATTTTTTTAGTTTGTTAAGAAAAAAGAGCTTTGTTATAACGCTCTACAAATAAAAGAATAATTAACTTACAAAAAAACGTTTCTTTTTATCTTGAACGTTATAGGCCAAAACCTATAGAAAACTTAAACTAGCCCCTACAGTAAAATTCATTTGTTCCAGAGACGCTGATAAAATTAAAATTTTTCTGAAACAGCCACATCATTGCAACAAATTAAAAAGTTATAAAAATTTGAAGTCCTTTAATGGAAAAAATGGAGTCCCTTCTTAGCTTTTGGATAGAAAAACAAAATCAGCATAACAAGCCATTGAGTCAAATGGTAATTCAGAACAAAGCTTTAACTTTATATAAAGATCTTCACGAAAATTATCCATTATCAAGTGCCGAAAGTGTAGAGGAATTCGAACCGAGTAGAGGTTGGTTTGCTTGTTTTAAAAATCGTGCAAATTTGCATAACATAAAATTAAAAGGAGAATCTGCTAGTGCAGACACTTCAGCTGCAGAAGAGTTCAAACTTGAACTAAAAGCAATCATTGAAGAAGGTGGGTATTCTGCAAAACAGATTTTTAATGCTGATGAAACGGGACCCTTCTGGAAGTTGTTGCCAAGAAGAACGTACATTTCTAAATCTGAATAATCTGCCCCTGGTTATAAAGCTAGTAAAGATAGACTTACACTTATTTTAGGAGGAAATGCAGCGGATGATTTTAAATTTAAGCCTTTTAATTTACCAATCTGAAAATCCGAGAGCTCTAACAAATTTTAAAAAGAGTGGTCTTCCTGTTCAAAAAGCATGGATGACTGCATCCTTATTTAAAGATTGGATGGGAAAAAAAATATTCAGTTAAAGTGCTTTTGTTACTAGACAATTCACCAGGGCATCCTATTTTTTGATGATTATTCTAAAAACATCAAAGTGATTTTTAAGCCCCCAAATACCACAACAGTGATACAACAAATGGATCAAGGTGTTATATATATAACTTGAAGTTCTATAATCTGCGACGAACTTTTAGTCAACTTCTAAAATCAACTGATGGCAATGGAAATAAATATGATAAGCTTGATGAAGATATGCCTACCACGAAGGATTTTTGGAAGAATAATAATATCATGATGGCCATTGAAAATATAAACCTGTCATGGAAAGAAGTAAATGAATAGTGTATGATGTTCCGAGCGTTTGTAAATAAATTGCAGAACCAGATATAAATGCCAATTTTGCAGGAATGGAAGAAGTAGATATTACCGAGCTTTCGTTATACGACGAAGAGCTAAAAAATTAAAACTTGATTACAATTGAGATTAACAATGGGATAGATGATGAAGCACTTACCCTTGAAGCCAAAGCAGAACAAAAAAGCTTACTACCGGTAAAATTTATGAAGCGCTGCAGTTGATATCGTAAGGCATGGAAATTTTTGAAAATAATGACCCGGACGAAGATCGCAGTTTAAAAGTCTCTAGAAATGTAGCCGACGTTATTAATTGTTATAAGTTAATTTACTTAGAAAGAAAAGCTCTTACAATAGAACACACTTTAGATAATTTTATACAAAATCAGCAAGATTGCCAAATCAAACTGAGGAAATGGTACTAAATTTGGATAACTCAAGCTCAGAATTTTTTAATTCTATGCGATGAGTTCCTTTTTTATGTAAATTTTTTCCTTTTTTATGTAAATTTTTTTTTTGTTATATTTTTCTTATAAATATTTATATTTTTGTTTTAATAAAAATTTTTTATCCAAAAAAGTGAATAAAAATGGTGTTTCATATTGAAGAATCACTTAAAAAAAAGATGGGATAATATAAAAATAAAATAAATACAAACGTATGTAAAATGGTGTTTCGATTTGTGTCGCATATTTCCGGTCCCAAGTAACGACGCAACCGGGGTATCGGTGTACTTGTTTGTGTTTAACCTCTTAGTGAACATTGCTGTTTTAATCCCCTTATATAAAATAGCATAAAAAAAATTCCACTTGGCGGCACAAGCTTTGTGTTTGTGAAAATGATGAATTAGTTAAAAAACAAATACCATCAGCTAGTGCAATAACTCAATTTTAATAGAATTTTAATATATACTATTATCAAATTAATAATTTTAATAAAATAGAAATAAAAGGTTTGAATGAATAAATATATTACTATTGTAAATTGGAAAAATGTGGATTATATGTGGAAATCGATCATAATGCTAAACAAAAAAAGATATATTTATATTAATAACGGATGTATTTTAGACAATTGCATATATATTGTAAAATATTGTAAAAATTAAATAAATGAATATTTTCTGAAATAAAGCCAAAAAAATTCCATTACATAAAATTATATTGTTGTGAAACACTGTTTCACATAGGAGTAGTTATTAGATTTTATTATATGTTGATGTAAATATTAGATAGTAGGTTGAATATTAAATATAAGATATTGTTTTCCTGTGTAGTAATGTAATGTAAGTAATACGGTAATATGTTAAATATTAGTTTAGATATTGTTTTAGTTATAATAATGTTTTTAATAAACATTAGTTCGAATATTGCTTTAATTAAATACTGTGGAGTGTCATTAACAATATTTATTCATAAATAATGCAAGCAGTACATTTTCAGCCGCGATTTCGTGTAACCCAATTTGCCATGGTAACGACCGCGTTTCCATGTGTTGTTTTGTTTGTTTATATTTTTTTTTGTCGTGTGCTAAGTTTTTTTATGAACGCTTTTATGGTAGAGTAATACGATAGTTTTTTGCAACGTTCTGTTATTGAAGTTTTGTTTAATAACATCGACTTGGTTTTTTTGTTTAGTAAACTTCCGCGTATGTTTAACAGAATGGTTGCACTAGGTCGCGGCCATGAAAACTGCATTGTTTTATGGTTCTTGTTTTTTTTTTTATCAGTAGTAGTATTATTTGTATTATTATTCGTGTTATTGTTTTAATTTTTGCTATTTTATTGTTATTTTATTATACCCTCCACTCCAGTGTGCAGAGGGTATATATAAGTTTGTCATTCCGTTTGTAATAATTAGAAAAAAAAATCTGGACCCCATAAAATATATATTTTTGTGATCCTTATAACAAGCGAAGTTGATATAGCGATGTCCGTCTGTCCGTCTGTCTGGCTGTCCGTCTGTCCGTCTGTGGAAATCACGATGACGGCTTCAATCGGATAGCTAGGGTGCTCGTTGGTATAAAAAATGATTCACTAACATCCTGAGAAGTTTGCTATTTAAAATCGTCCAAATCGTTTAATCTGGTCCCGAGAATTGAGCGAAGAATTAAAAAAAAGTCATGAGAAAATATGATTT
This sequence comes from Cordilura impudica, assembly GCA_963682025.1. Classification (NCBI taxonomy): domain Eukaryota; kingdom Metazoa; phylum Arthropoda; class Insecta; order Diptera; family Scathophagidae; genus Cordilura; species Cordilura impudica. Next base: position 223,397,968 of record OY821517.1, on the reverse strand, counting down.
GAATATGTGTTCTTGTGATAACGCCCTCAATAGGGCAGCTAGGGCGCTTGTTTTTAGTGAGGATGATTCACTAGCATCATGAGAAGGTTCCTGTTTTTAAATCATGACAATAGGTTTCATAGGTGCCGAGAAATCACTGAAAAGGTAAAAAAAATATGACGTTTTCCTATATTGTTTTCCTAAATTTTGTATTTTGTCATAGCTGTGCATGTTGTTTTTGTGGTCGTTGTATTAATAATATAAAAATTCATCAATATCAATATTTTTTGGTGTAATATTTAAGTTAATTAATTAATAAAATAAACTATATAAAATCAATATCAATATTCTGCGATTTTTATAACATCACAAAATGTTACAAATTGATACATACTACTGTTGCCAATATCAAAATACTATAAATAATATTCATATATTCTGTATATGTCCATAATAAGCGCATATTAAAATAAATCGGTATTTTATTTTATTTTTACAAAATTCTGAAATTTTTTGAGTTGAAAAAATAGTATGGTTTTAAGAGTTGTATTTTTAGTACATGTATAAACCCTGCATACTTGCATTCAAAAGTAGTAGGTAGGTAAACCATAAAATATTTATTTACCTTGTAAAAAAATTGGTGTTTAGAGAAATACTATTTTTTGTCAAATGTTAATTACAATAAATTTTTAAAATTTGTTATTTAATGTCGGGACGGAGGCAAACGCCATTCCCAAAATTTTGTTTCAACAGTTATCCACATTAATAATAACCGCGGAGCTCAGCTCAATCAATGTGCAATGATCGAGCCTTGCCCTGGGAAACATGCATTTATGCTTTTCTTAACACAAACGCCATTCCCAACTACCAAAAATTTTTGACACGAGCTATTCATATTATGAATAGTCGCGGAGCTCAACTCAATCATAGTGCAATGATGAAGCTTCGCCCTGGGAAACATATATTCATGTTTTTCTTAGCACAAACCGAACTTCTTATGGCACATTAAAAATAAACTAATTGAGAAGTACAATTCATCATTACGCTGTATTATAATACTATTTTCTTATATTACTGGTAGCTAGTAAACAAAGTGATCGTATCATTGTGAACGAAATAGAATTGAAATTGTGTGCAGATTTGTTTTACTTAAAAAACCTGTTTGTACAGATAGTGAATAAAATCCCAGTAAGCATTTTATGCCATAAATGATCATGTAGAGTCTTTTTGACTCATATGTGCTATTAAAACAGTCATAAATGCGACCTTTTGCTGATCACAAAATATTCTTTTGTTGGGATTATATATTACCTTACCCGCGCATCTTCTTGAGAGTCCTTTTTATCCGCTTTTCTGATCAGTTTCGACTCATTTTTGAGTCTTATTTATGTAATTTTTCTATAAATCACTTTTTAAGAGCAAGCAAAAAGCATTATCTAGTCTTTTTCTAATAGCGCATGTGATTAATCAGTTTTTAATCATCAAAAGTGCTCGAAGAAGACACAGTAAGGTAATTTTTGTTAAAACAATCTTCGAAATGATGACTGGGATATCGTATATTTTTGTTAACACACAAACATATGCATAGCAGCACGAGTAAACCGAACTCTAATTGGCTTCTTATATGTATACAGCCGAACAAAAATGAAAATACTCACCAAAGAGTAAAGTAAGCAACAATGTCATTCAGTCTTATGGAAGCTTTTGAACAAAGCAAGTCTACGTCGCGTTGTCTTGTGAATTTTTACATTATTTTTTAATAGGTACTAGTGATGCCAGGAGATTTTTTCAGAAATCTCTACGCTTATGAAAAAAATTCCCTTTTTTCCCTACACTACTTTTTTTTAAATTTATTTTTAATTTGTACATTTTCAATTTCAATTATGTAAAAATAACATAATAACAAAGAATAAAAATATAAAAAATAAGATAAAAATATCATGAGAATTACATAAGAATAATATAAAAAACATACAGATATTATAAAAAAAATATTTTTACAATTCTATATAATTCATCTTTTTGTTATGGTTAGATGTGCATTTAACATTTACACAATTAAAGGTGTGTTTACACTATGTGTATTTTCCATGTGTAAATTCAGTTTTACGATCGATACGTAATTCCGTGTGTGTGTCAAAATTGCCGTTTTACATATGATTCATAATTTTTGCGTTCAAACGTACATATGTATTTCCGTATGACATAACCTCTAAATGTAAACAACAGCTGATTTAATTTGTGAATTTACAAAAAATTATTGTTAAAAATAAAGTTATATATTTTATATATTTTTTAATTGTTAATTAATATTAAACAATTTATTTTTCTTTCAATATTTATCTTTATAATTTACTCTGTTTTTCTTTCGCCACCAGCAGTGTTGTATTTTCATATAGTTGTCATGCCAAAATAGAACCTGCTCTAATTGAAAAATTTACATATGTCTTGCCAAATGTGTTGTACATAAACAATTTTTGAAAGGGTTCACACTATGTGTACGAATTGCACGTGCTAAAACAATAAGAAAAACACAAGCAAAACACATAGTGTGAACGCAGCTTAATTAAAATGGCTTGCAAATGAGATGTTACAAGCTAGATTTAGCAATTTTTTTGTCGTTTAGCATCCAAAATTTATCAAAAGATGCTAGATGCTAACTTAGAATCTTTTATTAATAAAAAGTTGCTTTTAGCATCTTTTTTTTGATATTTTTTTTTTCATTATATTTGAATATATAATTTTAATGGTATTGATATGTTTTAATTTCTCAAAGTGTAGTACAGTAATTTTGTGTACTACTCCTTTTACCACTCTGCTCGTTTCTTTCAACAAATATAAAAAAAACATTTTGAAATAGAAGAATGTAAACACCAACAACAGTTTTTAATGTTATGATTTTTAGAAATTTCTAATGAATTAATGAATTAGAAAGTCGATTGCCAAAAAATATTATTGTATTAAAAAAATGCCAAAATTTTCAATACAAAACACATTAAATCGGGTAAAAGAACAGATAACCAATACATTAGAACAGTTTAAATTTATATCATCTGAGACAGAAAAAATTCAAATCCAATGGAGTTATATCACAGAACAAAACTGGGATACAACACTGAATACAACCTCTTTATGGATTGAAAAATTCTATTGGCGAAAATCCATTTTAGGAGTTATCAATATTTGTATTGTCTATATTAGTTTTGTCTTTCTCAAAAGCCGAAGTTGAACGTTTGTTTAGTTTAATGGCTTTAGTTAAAAGCAAACTTCGAACAGAATAAAATCCGAGTTGTTATGTTCTGTAATACGTATAAAAGAAGGATTGAAATTGAAAAATCGGTGCTGTCACACTTACAATATACCGAGCGATGTCGTTGATAAGAGTCGATCGTCAGAAAAATATCAGAGCCAAGAAGAACTTGAAGATGAAGACATTACAGAAATGTTAGATTCCATAAACCAATTATTCTAATATAATCGTATCTTTTGATAATGTAATTTCTGTTATATTTTAAATAAAAAAAAATCCCTCTAAAATTAAAAATATTTAATTTAAGTTTAAAATAAACTCAATTTGATGTTAATAAAAATTTCAGATGAAATCCAAAATAATTTTAATTTAAATTTAAAAAATATAAATCGAAACATATATTTTATATTAATTTTTCGATTTAAAAACCAAAGAATTTATTAATAAGTATATAATTTTTCAATATAAAGGTAATGAAAATTGAAAAAAAAAACTTAGCATCCAGTACGTTTAAGCATCTTTTTTTTTTTGCAATTTAGCATCTTTACAATTTCAAATTATGGCAATACTGTTGGTTTTAAAAGATTTTTTATAACAGTGGTTATAAGCATGTATACTTAGATCTGATTTATCGCATTTTAATATATTTTCAAAAGCCTTGCATTTGCATTTATAGTCGTCACATTTGACCTGCTCCAGCCATCCATTAGCTTCTCGTCTCTCAACTAACTGAAGCAAAATCTTTATGTTCTGTATTTCTTTGATGTGTTTTCAGCATCATCGAAAAACGAATCGAACATTTTTCTAAAATTAATTATGTTTCTAAAATTAATTATGTTCAAATTTATAATATTTTAATCTAATGCACAAAAAAGTGTTTTATACTTGTCATTGTTATTAAAAAATCAACATATTTACTTCCTTCATATTATAGAGTTATTACCAGACTTAAAAAGACTTTAAAGTTTAAAATTGAAAAAAATTATGCCATATTTAACCTTCTGTCAGTGCATAGTAAATTTTACATAGTCTGTGCATGGGGTCAACCTGACCCCACATATATTTAAATGCATTTTCTAAGCTTTTTGTTAAAAAATAGTCGTTTCTATTGTTATTTATTAATGAAAAAAAAACTTATTTTATTCAGAATATATAAGATTGACATTAAGATAATTTAAATTATATTATATTACATAAAAAATTAGCCAGATGCATCGTCTGACATGATTTCGTTGTTTTCTTCTTCAAGGGAATCCATTACTTCTTCGTTGACACAGTTTATGCAAACGGTTTTTATATGTGTTGTGCAAGAAGGCTGATTGCAGACATAACATCTTGTTCCTGTTTTTTTATCAGCGGATCGAGGGCAAATGTAACATCTTGGTCGCTTACTGACAGATCTATTCGCCGCTGTTCCTTCAGTTGTTGTGCTCTGTCTTATGTTTATTATATCATATCCAATTTGATGAATAGCAATTTTAACATTTTTTTTTATTGCCCGTGGGTTTGATAATCGGTGCAATATATGATCATTTACCAATTGCATAGCCAGCTCCTTCAAAAAGATTTTACGTTCATTGTTTTTCCGCTGAATATATAGTTGTGGATTAGCACATTTGTACAGATTATAAGCGGCTATACCTGCGATATCAATCATATTAAAAAATAGAACCATTGGCCATCGTTTGGTCTTTCTCTTGCAGGTATAGGTACGAACTAATTTGTCGAGTGTGTCAACACCTCCCTTTGTTTTATTATAGTCCAATATTATGTTGGGTTTATTCGTATCGGGGTCAACAATATCATCATTGTGTAGAGTGGATAGTAACAATACATTCTTGTTTGGCTTCGGAACATAACTTACCAAAGTCAGATGGTTGTCGAAGCAAAATTTAGAAGAATTCAGGTCTCGCTTCTTAATTTCGGCCTTGTTCGTAAATTCTTTAGGTAGATCTGGTTTATTTGAGCGAATTGTTCCAATTATTGTTGTTTTTTTCTGCAACATATGTTCTGCTAATGGACAGCTTGTAAAAAAGTTATCCATCGTAATAGTTCGTCCTTTATTGATATATGGTGTAGATAATCGATGAACTAAATTTAATGCGTAATCAACCGAACGTACCTCATTCGGTTGTTTGCCTACATAAACTTCTGCTTTCAATGGGTACGAATTCAACGCATCGCAAATCCAAAAAATCTTAATCCCGTACTTGCCTGGCTTTGATGGTATATACTGTCTGAATGAACATCGGCCACGAGTTAATACCAATTGTTCATCTATAGTTAAGAATGATGATGGTTTATAAGGTCCTTTGATATTTGCCAAAAACATATTCCAAACATCACGGAAAGCTGCTAGCTTATCTTCCTTCAAACGTTCTGCTCTAGTCTGATAATTGTCGAAGCGCAGGAATCGTAAAAGCTGCTGCACTCTTTGTAATGACATTGCAGCCCGATAAAAAGGACGATTGTCTAGGCGGTACAATTCATCCAATCTTTCGTCCCAGTTTTTATGAACACCAGCGTATATAAGTATACCAATCAGGGCATAAATTTCATTTGAATTTGTATCATACCAAATACGTGCAGGGTTACTATTTATAGTGTAGAAATGGCGAGCTTTTCTATTTGTTTCGGCCACTATTACATTTATTAATGTCTCTGGAACTAATTTTTTGAATGCGGACAGATGAGTATTTATATTTACAGCTGTTTCTGCAGAAATTCCTTGTCGTTCTCTCAAGATCTGAAAGTCGCGAACTCTGGTTACATTTGGTGGACTTGCTCTCCATTTTCTTTTGTACTTTTTATTTTGCGCGTAATACCAAATTCCTTCTTCTTCCACTTCAGGTTCCTCATCAGTTTCAATATTTTGTACTTCTTCTTCTTCACCAGTTTCTATATTTTCTTCTTCGTTTTCTATATTTTGCAATTCAACAGCAGCTTCATCTGCTCCTAAATCACAATCAGAAAAGTCACTATCAATGTTATCATCTACTACCTCTTCCTCATCAGATTCGGTAATGCTATCGAAAAGATTTCGAATATCCTGGCTATTTTGTCTTTTTAGGGCCATCTAAATAACAAAACAAATTATTATATGCATAGAAAATTACACTACATAAAGTAACCAAAAAAATATATATACTCACCTTATAATAATAGTTATTTATGTGAATATATTTATAATTATTACAGACAAATAAATTTATAATAAAAACACCTCTATTCATATGTGTTGAATAGAAAACACTGAATGTTTTCTATTTTCAATTTTTGCATTTGAAAAAGAAAGAACTTCAATATATTGTTACACGGGAAATCCCCTAAAACACAAAGAAATTTAAAACTAAATACAAAATGCATAGCAAAATAATTGGGGTCAGATTAACCCCAATGCACCAAAATATGCTTGACTTGCTTAAAACTGTCGTAGCTTAGTCATTTATAATGTTTTTTCGATTATTTTTTTTGCAATGTGTGAGTTAAACATTAGTTGAGGCTTATCTAGTTGCTTGGTATAGTAAGTTGGTGTAAAACCTTATTAAATCACTTTTACAAAGACTGGGGTCAATTTGACCCCTATGCACTGACAGAAGGTTAACAAATACATTCAAAATAGTTTTGACTGATTTTTTTTTGCAGTTTTCGTTTTTAAATATTTCGTTAAATATTTTCATCTTAATTATCTTAATTAATTTAAAGACACAAAGATAGATTTAATACAAAAAAAAACAAGTAAGAGTTGAAAGTTGATCTATGCGGACTCACAAATGTGCCCTATACTAATAGGTCTGGAAAATTGAAAAGGATTGTAAAAAATAAAATGCAGCTTTATATTAACAAATTTAAATTAAAAAGAAAATTACAAAATAAACCATTTACCTGGTTAAACTTAATATTGTTTGTAATTATCTGGATAAGGTTAGTATTTAAAATGGGATAAATCGGGAGTCATTGTGCCAATTTATGACACCTCTATAAATTGCTGAAAATTCAGAGCATTTGTTGTAATAATTCAGTAATAGGTTTATCAAAGTGTTTACATATTCAAATATTTTATATACATTTGTTACAAATAGTGCAAGAAGTCCAGATATTAATGTAAACGTAAAACCCAGGTGGAGGGTATCAAAGATTCGGCATAGCCGAATTTAACACTCTTACTTGTTTTTGTTATTGTTTTGATTTTTAAGATCTAGTTTTAATATAAGTATAAATAAAATGTGAAAAACTAGGGCAGTGGCTGAGAGATGAGCTCTGTTACCCAAGAAGGTATACAAACATAAACAATTGTCTCTTAGCGTCTTCTTTTTCTTACAGGTGACATAAGTGCCGTTTGGGCGCTGATGTACGACGCTTGCCAGCATTATAAAAATAATAGGCAACCCGCGATTAGCGCCAGTTAGGGACCTAACATAATTGGCGCAGCCGGTCTTCGGACCAAACAGCGTTCCGGCATTAGGTTTATTGGAAAATGTTTTTGTAGTTAATTTTTATTTATTAATAAAATATGGGTTTTTGTTTTGGGATATGGTAATTAGTTTTTTGCAGTTTGGGAAGTACTGTTTTCCTAGTTGCTCCCATACTCTGTGTATATGAGGGTGGCAGCAATTTGCAAGCAATCTGGTAGGAATGTTAGTGATATTAGTAGTAATTTAGATATTTTGTTTTTTTATAATAGTTAGATATTAACATTTTTTAATGTTTTTTTTTATATAGGTGAGAGGGTATATCACGGGGTCGAGAGCAGCTACTACAGTACGCACCTATATGGACTGGATCCTACGGGTAATGGACCTATGGAGCAACAGTACGGGGACAACTACGGTACGCATAAAGGGAAGATCCTAAATGGCATGATAACCATTTACTAACGTTTTACCGGTCGTAGACACGTTACCTGATCATTTTGCTTTTGGGCCTGGGAAAAATGGGTATGCATGAAGTTCCATTCGTGAATGGCATAATGGCGAACATATGTTCTGATCTGAAAGCATTTGGTTTTAGTACTGCAGAGAATGAGTATGCATGAAGTTTCCTTTGTGAATGGCATATTGGCAAGTTACGTACATTTTTTCTAGTTGTAAACGTGTGTCTTGGTCTGAAATTATTAAGTTTCGATACATATGTCCATGAGGAGTGTTTTGTTTTTTTATTATTGATATGTTATGTGAGGTGGTGAGGGGAAGGTAGGGGTTTACGCAGAACACGCCGACAAGTGTATCACATGTGTAGCGGTTATACCTCATACCGAGTCTCGCAAAATTCGTGGCAAAGCAGTGTGGGGATGGTTTTTGCCATAGTAACGGGAAGGTATATGGGAAAATTATAAATAAGAAAAGATGGGAGATCTCCTCAAGTAAAAAGGAAAAATATATAGAAATAAGAAAGAAAAGATGGGAGGTCTCCCCATGTGAAAATAATTGTACGAAAAGATGGGAGGTCTCCGCATGGGAAACGGGAAGAAGATACATGTTTAAAAAAAATGTATATTAAAAAGGGAAAAACTGTTTATTAACATACATATGTATTTTTAAAAAATAAATTTATTTACAAAAAATATGTATATACAGAACGGAGCATAACTATAAACGCAGTCAAAATATGCTGATATTTTTATTATTTGCTATGCAAAATGCCGTTATCATTCTACACAATTTTAGAGTTTAGAGAGAAGATGTTACATAAACAAAAAATTACTAACAACTTACCATAGTAAGTGCCGTTATGTTTAATTTGTTCAAATTCAGCCGGAGCATAACTTAAAGTGTAATAAAAATAATTTTATATTTAATTATGATTTTGGCCGGCGTCTTAAGCGCCACTGGCTCTTTTTCACAAAACTCGGCACTTCAAACTTGCCATAGTTAAAGCACTTAGGAGTGCTAGTGGTTTCAATAAAAAACCAGAGCCAATTACTCGGCTTGAGTTCATTTTAATAATTGATTTTTATTTATATTCTTATCCTACTTATAAATACAACTAACGGTACTTTAAGCTACTTAAATCTAATTACAAATTATGTTCTAAAATTAAGTCCTAAAGCTACAGCTGATTTACGTTTACATTTGTATCAGCTGGTTTACATATGTTTTAATATCAGTGATGGGATATTCACTACAAACTACAAACGTAATAAGTAAATGATGGTTAGTTTGTGTTATCCACTATTGATAGTAAGATTAATTTAATAACTAATTATTTGATCGCTGTTATTGATATAGGCGAATTAAAATGTCGCGTGGTAAAGTGCTATCTTAAACTGAAAAAGGCTAAATTCTTGCTGCTTTTGAAGAAGGCAAGCGTGCAATTGCTGAAAAGCTGAAGCGGTCTGACGCCATTGTTCGGAATGTTTTACGTTATCCTGAAGAATATGTTAAAAACAGAAGAGGTGGACCAAAAAGCAAGCTTTCAGACCGAAATAAGCGTTGCATTATTAAAAGTGCAAGCAATTCAAAGAAGACCGCTGCGCACATCGCCTACTAAGTGTGTCTTAATGGACTGTCCACAGAGTGCTCAGAGCATCTGGGTACATTTGTCGCCAAAAATTGAAATCTGCACCACGTCTGTTAGCACGTCACAAGGCAGCAAGGCTTGAATTTCCCCGAAAAAATATACAAACCAACTTCGCCAAGGTAAGATGTTAAATTTATTTTTTGTAATCTACTTAAGTTTTTCTTTTCTTTTCATGGTCATTTTTTCTGATGAGAAACTCAGAGGAATACATGGAAGTGTTGCGAATGAATTTATTGCCGTTTATAAGAAGCAAAGGTGCTGATAACGCGAGAATTCATGTTAGTTCAAGTTATGACTTGGCCAGCTTGCTCTCCAGACCTTAATCCTATAGAGAACATATGGGGACTAATAACAAGAGAAGTTTATAAGGAAAGCCGGCAATATGACAACATTCAACAATTAAAAATTGCTGTTATTGACGACTGGCATAATTTCGATAAAAATACAAATAGATTATTTGATATTACACGTAATAAAAGTGGTGTAATTATTTATTAAACTTTGGTTTTGTTTGATTTTATTTCGTTATTTTATCAAATTCTTTGCTTGCGTTATAGTTATGCTCCGGCTGAATTTTAACAAATTAAAGATAACGGTACTTACTGTGATTAGTTACTGCTAATTTTTTGTTTATTCAACATCTTCTCTCTAAACTCTAAAATTGTGTAGAATAATAACGGCATTTTACATAGCAAATAATAAAAATATCAGCATATTTTGACTGCGTTTATAGTTAGGAAAAGGAAAATATAAATTTTTAAAGCATAAATATTTAGAAAAAATATATATAGTATATATATATATATATTTTAACATGCGTATTTTGGAATAAAAATATATAAAACGTACACATCTTTAGAGAAATATATTAAAGAAAAACAAGTAAGAAAATTATAGTCGGTCTAGACCGACTATACGATACCCTATACCATGCGTTTAGAAACCCTATCTCTTAGGCCCAACTAACTGGACATAGAAAATAAGCAAAAACCAAATTTGAGTGGGATTTTTATTAATTTTTTTGGCTGCAGATATGAAAAAGTTCATATCGGATGCTATATCTATATAGGGACTAGGTCCAAAAATGGACCGATCCTGATCATGTTTGGTAAAGTCTCTTGTCTTTTGCAAAAATATATACAAACAAAATTTGAGAAGAATCAGTGCAATATTTTTGTTTTTTAATAGATTTAAGTGAAGATCGGGAAGCAGCTCTATAAGGGGTTAAGGGATAATTTTTGGACTATTCATTAATGGATGTAATGAACGCATACAAACCCAATTTGAGTAAGATCTATATGACAATTTGGATCTTATGGCAATTTATGTCGATTTCATATGGGTAATTTGTATGGGGGCTAGGTCTGAACATGGACCGATTCTCACCAATTTCAATAGCGTTCATCCCATGGCCAATAAAAGCTTATATACCAAATTTCATCAAAATATATTCATATTTGCGACCTGCAGTTTGATTACAAGGTTTACATGGACACACAGACGGACGGACGGACGGACGGACATTGTTAAATCAACTCAAAAAGTGATTCTGATTCGATCGGTATAATTAAAGATGGGTCTAGGTCAAATATTTTTGGTTGTTACAAACAGCAGCACAAAGTCATTATACCCAAACCACATAGTGGTATAGGGTATAAATATATTTTTAAGGGGGAAAACTATATATAAATATAAATATATATATATATATATATATATAACAAGAACTTCCCTAATATTTTAATGAAATTTATTGTGCATTACAGAACTCCCTTAATGTTTATTTTTCTTATTCTGCATTTTTAACTTTGTTTTGTGATTGGCTAATTTGTCATAAAGTTTAAATTAAACATTATTGCAATATCAACACATTGTATTTTTATTTTTACTGTACGGTAGTGAACTCAGCTATACAGGACAGAATAAATGAACTGACCGAAAGAGTTAACGTTATACAAAATTACAAACATAGCAATGTCATTGGAGAGGATGATTTGATTCAGTTCGAACTGTTATCCGCGAGAAACGGTGAGATAATTTCATTTCTTAATAATTTAGCATTATCGATAATTTTGGCAAGGGAAAATATTATACACCCCGCCATACTTGATAACATTGATTTTAAAAGACAATTCGAATCGGAAATGATACCTATTAGCATAAATGATAGATTAAGAGTAAGCAAGGTATCTGTTTTTCGAAATGAATCGATGATTTATTATGTTGTAAAATTTCCAATTTTTACAAACCTTTGTGGGTATCTTAGAGTATACCCTATAATTCATAATGGTTCCATTATAACATTGGAAGTAAATCAAGCTTGGAAATGCCACGATTATACTCTCCCGGTAATAGATTGCATCAATGTTGGGACAACGAAAATTTGTAAATGGGACCATAGTGGTTGCATTCTCAAATAATGTAACCATAAATAGCACTCAATATAGAAAACCCCAAATCACAGAAGATAAACCTACTACCACACCCCCAAAACCCTTAAACAATAAAAAAACGGGTCATGAGGAATTATTGACGCTCCCATACATTCACAAGTAGAATTTGGAGAACATAAGCTACATAGAGGGGCTCAAACATTACACGTTCACACATAGAATTGCCCTGGTCTCATTGATCATACGGATACATGTCATCATCTGGTTGAGCCATCACGTACAGCATAAATGCAAACGGGAAACGACGATCTGTGTGGATGACATAAGAAGAGAGATCAGGTCGAAACAGGGATGTCCCGACGTTTAAGAGGGGAGGAGTTAACGTGTGCATGATAACAAGAACTTCCCTAATATTTTAATGAAATTTATTGTGCATTACAGAACTACCTTAATGTTTATTTTTCTTATTCTTCATTGTTAACTTTGTTTTGTGATTGGCCAATTTGCCATAAATTTTAAATTAAAAATTATTGCAATATCAACACATTTATTTTTATTTTTATTACAATAGCCTATATTTTTTTGCAAACGTAATATTGACATTTTTATGGCCGATCTTGGGTAAATTTTAATTTGTAAAAAAGTGCACACTTAGCATTATAACAGTTCGAATCTAATTCTCTTTACGAACGGTCGTGTAAATAATTAAAGCGCTTAGAGTACAACTATTTAAAATTAACAACAAGTGTATATTTTTGTTTTTGCAATTGCCTATTATTGATCTCATTTGAACTCACGTGGTAGACAATCCAGCTTATAACAGGAATAAAAATTTAGCGATGGCCCGAGGGGCCAAATCTTCATCAAAAAGAAAGCTTGTGAACAAGAAGATGACAAGACTTCCTCCGGGTTTTGTTAACCCGAACATCGCGTCAACGTCCAGCAACAGATTTAGCCTGCTTGCTGGCCTCAATGATATGGACGTAACTCCTGCATCAAATATAAATGATATTAAACAACACAAACCTCCACCTATAGTTGTAGAAGCCAACGCATCATTTGCAGAAATACGAAAACTACTTGGTAAAGATTGTATTTTCAAACGTACTTCAATTGGTACCAAAATATTTGCTCCAACTAAAGAATTGTACGAATGCTATAAGCAAATTCTTAAAGAGAGTAAAATGGAGTTTCATTCATATGGCTCCAAAGATAATAGGTTATACACAACCTTTCTACACGGTTTACCCCGCATAAACTCTGAGGACATCACCGAAGAGTTAAAAAACTACAACCTATCCCCTTCTTCGGTGGCTGAAATAGTCACCAAATTCAGTTCGAACAACAATGCTGTTTACAAAGTTCAATTTGTTCGTAAAAATTTTAACCCAACTGCCTTAAAAAATGTAAGGACAATTTCCAATATCATAATTTCTTGGAAAAAATACAAATCTAGGTCCAGAAATAAACCAACTCAATGCTGGAACTGCTTAATGTATGGCCATGGCGGTGAACATTGCCATCGAAGTGCTGCATGTATGATATGTGCAGAACAACATCATACAAGTGTGTGTCCGTTTAACACAAATGAAAAAAGACCAGCTGTTTTTACATGCTTTAATTGCAAAAAACATGGAAAAGAGAGAACTGATCACTCTGCAAACGACATCAACTGTCCGTTACGTTCTCTCTATTTGGAAACCAGAACAAGAGTAACTTCCAAAAGTCATAACAACAGCAGGCAACAACAAAATATTTCATTTCAATCAAAGGTTGATTTCCCAAATTTAAGTAACAACAACACAAATTGTAACAATAACATCAATAATAACAGCAAAGCTACATATGCTAACCAGCTGAAAACAAACAACGATTTATTTAGCATTGATGAGCTTTTTGATATTTTCACTACAGCTATGGATGATTTGCATAGGTGCACCTCAAAAGTACAACAAATCAAAGTTGTAATGTCAATGGTAAAATACGCCCATGGATTATACTAATAATTTAAACGAATTCAAAATGCTTCACTTGAATGCCAATGGCATTTCAAACTTTTCTAAATTAAAACAATTTGAGATACTAATTGAACGAGAAAATATTAAAATAGCGTCTTTGAATGAAACTTTTTTTTCAGAAAATCATAGACCCTATTTTAAAAATTATTATTTATATAGAAGTGACAGAACAGATGCAAGAGGAGGAGGAGTAGCTCTGTTAATTCATAAATCTGTCGCTCATAAAAACCTCTTTATTTCAAACACCTCATCAATCGAAAACATCTCAATTGAAGTTATTATAAATAATAGACCTATTGTTGTATCTTCATTATATTCACCAAGATATACTCATAACTTCTGTGCTGATATCTTGAACCTAACACCTTCCACCAAAGAATATATAGTTTTTGGTGACCTAAATGCCAAACATTGTTCATGGAATTGTCGTTCAAATAATACTGCAGGAATCGCACTTAACAACCTACAGCAATCAAGCAATTTTTTTATTCACTATCCTAATAGTCCAACCCTATTCCCCCATCAACACAATCGCGAAGCATCAACAGTCGATATTATTTTAAGCAACTCCGCTTTAAATATAGACGTAAAAACAATGGATTACGAAATACCATCAGACCATCGCCCCATTATATGTACACTTAAAAGGTCAATGGCCTTGCAGGTTGACCTCAATTATTATGATTATAGTGCAACCAACTGGAACATTTATATGAATTTTTTAGACAATAAAATCACGTTATATTCCGATATATACAATACCAAGGCAGTAATTGATCAGGAAATCCAAAAATTTATAAATGTAGTTTTCGAAGCAAGGGATGTGTCTACACCTAAAATAACTCAACAAAATAATTACACATTACCAGAAAGTACTGTGAAATATATAAAACTAAGAAGAAGCTTTAAAAGAAAAAGCCAACGATCTTCAAATATAGCCGAGCAAACTTTTTATAATCAATGTACTAAGTTTCTAAGTAACATGATTGATAAAAGTATTAATTCGGAGCGCAATAAGAAATGGTCTCAATTATTATCAAATTTAAAACCAGGTGATAAATCGTTTTGGAAAATAAGCAGGAACTTGCGAGGAAAAGGAAAAAATCAAATCGCTCACTTCAAAGTTGGAAATACAAAAATAACATCTGATAAGGACAAGGCTGAAGTCCTGGCAAATACATTTGTCCAAGCAAATAACCTCACTTCGAACTATAACCACTCGGCAGATACACTAATAAATACAACAGTAAATAATTTTAAGACGGAAAATCCCAGTTCTGAATCTGCAATTTATACATCTCTTGAAGAAGTAATGAATATTGTCTCATCAATAAAACCCTCAAAATCCCCCGGTTTTGACAATGTTCCCAACCTGCTTTTAAAGAAACTACCAATTAAAGCTTTAAAATTACTGGTTATAATATTTAACAGCTGCATCAAACTCAACTATTTCCCAAACCATTTCAAAAATGCTAAGGTTATAGCTGTCAACAAACCTAATAAGCCAAAAACTAACCCAAACAGCTACAGACCTATCAGTCTATTAAGTAACTTTGGTAAAATATTTGAAAAAATTCTACATTCTCGTCTTAGTGAATTTGTAACGACCAATTCTATTGTTGCTAAAGAACAATTTGGATTTAAAAAAGGACATAGCACTACTCACCAAATAAACAGAATTAAAAATCAAATAATCACCAATAAAAACAATAAACGTTCAACGGGTGTAATATTGTTAGATATTGAAAAAGCGTTTGACACCGTTTGGCATAATGGCCTCTTATTTAAACTTCTTGATGCAAATATACCAAAATATCTATGTAAACTTATTTCAGATTTCATTCACGACAGAAGCTTTAAAGTTGCAATTAATAATGAAACATCAACTCCAAAAACCATTACCTCAGGGTTACCTCAAGGATCAGTCTTGTCGCCATTGCTTTACTCGATATATACATCCGATTTCAAAGTTCCGAAATATATGAAAGTTGCTTACTACGCAGATGATACTGCGTTAATTTCTTCAAACAAACTTACAAGTGCACTCCTGAAGAAAATGGAAAAGGGACTTGTAAATTGCAGTAAATATTTCCACAAATGGAAAATCAAAATTAATCCAAACAAGACCCAAGCAATAATTTTTCCATTCAACAAATCTCCCAAAAGACTGCCAAGACGTCACCTTCTTATTGGAAATAATACCATAAATGTACTTAACGATGTCAAATATCTCGGAGTTGTCTTGGACAAAAAGCTTACATTTAAACAACATATTATGGCTACGTGCCAAAAAGCTATAAAATCATTTAAAGCATTATGGCCACTACTAAATAGAAGGTCATTTCTAAACCACCAAAACAAAAATCTACTCTTCAAAGTGTTATAAGGCCGATATTAACATACGCGTGTCCTATTTGGAGTGACGCTGCCAACTGCCACCTAAAACGCTTACAAATTATACAAAACAAATGTCTTAAAATGATATATAAAAAGCACTGGAGGTATCCTACAAATCTTCTTCATGAAGAAACCGGTTATGAAAAAATTATCGATTACATATCAAGGATTAATAACAATTACTTTGCCAAAATTGAAAATTCCTCTTACCCACTGCTAAGAGAATGTATAGAAATAACGTAAAATTAAAAAAGAAATCACCAAATTGAAAATTATATTCTTATAGAGGTCTATTATTACTAATAAACCTCCTATAAGCATATAAACATTTTCAGATAGTATTTGAATATATTAAATCATATAAAGGTTTTTTCCTCCCATTTTCCTTTAAAAATCATTAAAAAATAAAATAAAAACTATTTAATATCTTTAGATCCTATGTATTATTTGTTGCAATATCTATATGTAAAGATAAGATCTCATATGTAAATATCAAATTTGTTAAAATATGTAAATAAAGGAAGAATATATAATTGAAAAAAACTTAGCATTATAAGCTTTATAAAAACTTTTGATAAAATAAAAAGAATTATTCTGTTTTCAACCTTAAAAGAATCGTGTTTTACTAACTTATATATTAAAAGACCGGAACTACCCCCAATTAAAAAAAACTTAAGAAGAAAGGATTTAGTCATATAAATATGGAAACTATATTAGAAGAAGGAAATTTAAATTTAAATTTTAGAGAACAGGAAGAAAATGAGATATTGTACTTAGTGATATAAAAAGAAAATTTAGATTTATTGGTAAAAAAAAAAAATTTTTTTTAGTGTTGTTAAAATACAAAAGAATGTACATATGGTTACCTAGTAGTTTTTGTATAGTAAGTAATGTTTCCTGTTAAAATTCGTATTTTAAATATCCAGATTAGGGAAGTTAGGAGAAATTCCAACCCAAGTCCACAGGGAACAAAGCTGATCGACACTCATCAAGAAAGCAGTATAAGCAGCTGGAGGCGATTTTCACGAAGCCGCAGGCCAAAAAATCTGGTTTTTACGAAGCTGCAGGCCGAAAAACTGGCTTTACGAAGCATCAGGTCAAATTTGTGGTATTTACGAAGCAACAGCACGAAGTCGGTTTACCTTTGCTATGCCTCTTTATTGAAACGCGCTGGTAAAACGATTAAATGTGACAAGTTAAAAGTTAGCGCACGCGCGGTACGAGAGCGCATGCTAAAATCGAAAGGCACATCGTGATGTACAGCAATTCCGAGGACAGACAGCAACTATAGAATTTATCATTATTGCTAGTATCTGCATCATCAGCATTGAATCTGAATTCGCTCTTAACAGCTTTGCCATTAGCAGCAGCCGCATAACCATTATCATCATTAATGTTGTCATCGGTATCGGTCCGGAATACATTCTCATCAGCCGCATCATCAGCTTCAGCATCATCACCATTAGCATCAGCAGTATCATCATCATCGTCATCATCGACGGCATCATCATAAGCAGAATCATCATCAGCGGTAGTAGAAGCAGCGTGGCGGTTTAGTGCCGCTGGTAAACGATGTGGGAATCGTTTCCGTGGGAAAGGGGCGGAATGTTGTGAAACACTGTTTCACATTAGGAGCAGTTATTAGATTTTATTATATGTATATTAATGTAAATATTAGATAGTAGGTGGAATATTAAATATAAGATATTGTTTTTATATGTAAAATTTGTGGAAATATTGTTCTAGTTATAATAATGTTGTTAATAAATATTAGTTCGAATATTGCTTTAATTAAATGCTGTGAAGTGTCATTAATATTTATTCATACATAATGCAAGCAGCACATGTTCAGCCGCGATTTCGTGTGACCCAATTTGCCATGGTAACGCGGTCGTTGCTGTTTTGTTTGTTTATGTTTTTTTTTTTGTTGTGTGCTACGTTTTTTTATGAACGTATTTAAGGTAGAGTAATCGATAGTTTTTTGCAACGTTCTGTTATTGCATTTTTGTTAAATAACATCGACTTGGTTTTTTTTGTTTAGTAAACTTCCTCGTATGTTTAACGGAATGGTTACACTAGGTCGCGGCTATGAAAACTGCATTGTTTTAGGGTTCTTGTTTTTTTCAGTAGTAGTATTATTTGTATTATTGTTGTTATTGTTTTAATTTTTTGCTATTTTATTGTTGTTCTTATTTTAATTCTGTAATTTTAAGATATTGTTATTTTATTGTTGTTATTGTTTTGATTTTTAAGATCTAGTTTTAAGATAAGTATAAATAAAATGTGAAAAACTAGGGCAGTGACTGAAAGATGAGCTCTGTGCTAGTTACCCTAGAAGGTAAACAAACATAAACAGATGCCTCTAAGCGTTTTCTTTTCATTACAGGTCACATAAGTGCCGTTTGGGCGCTGATGTAGGACGCTTGTAGCATTATAAAAACAATAGGCAATAATATAATTGGAAGTGGTTGTGTTTCTTACCGGCTTGCTGATTTTTTTTTTGTGTTTCACCCTGAACTGTCGGGAAACAAAGAACAAGGTATGCTGCACTCGATGAGAAGAAAATATATGGTGGCGTATCATTCTTTATTAGTATAATTAAATTTGTTAAATTTAAAACATAAGAAATTATCAATCAAAAAAAATTTTTTTCTACAAACATACCAATACAAAATTGCAATATTTATTGGAAATTGTAAACAACACCACCTATTTCACTCATGCAAATACCGGTTATGTGAAAAGTGCTACCAATGAGTTTAACAGTTTAAGAGCTATTGGAGACTTTTTTTTTTATTATTTATTACACACTTTGGCATCATCGGAGAGGTAGTTAGCAGTTTAAAATATACAAAAAGAAAAAAAAACTGATATAAAGTGCAAAAATGTCACAGCCAATTGAAAATTTGTCAGGTAAACGAAACTTAGCAGAAATTTCCCCAGAACAAAAGGCGCCAAAAAGCAGAAGAGTGAGAGATCGTGATGTAAACGACTTAAAAATGATTATAAAAGATGGCAATAAAGAAGTTTTAGAAAAATTATCAAACTTGTCAGATGATGTCGATGCGATTAAGCAACAGAACAAATTGCTAAAAGAAGTTGAATATCTTAAGGCGGAAAAAGATTTAGATCGTAAAAGAATTATGATGCTGGAAGAACAACTCAAAAGCAAAAATTTAATATTCAAGGGCTTGAAATTAAATCGATCCTTATCTGAAGCTGTTGACAAAGTATGTGTAGATAAACTAAAATTGTCTACGGCACCTATTATAAAACCTACCACGAAAATTTTTGAATGCAACGGTAAGATGACTGTAGTAGCAGAGTTCGATTCGTTACAAAGCGTACAACAAGTTCTAGAAGAAACGAAAAAGCTTATTACGGAAAAGATTTAAAAACTTTGATTTATTTTGGAAACCAGCAACCGGAGTAAATTTTCTTGGACTAGCTCTAGCGGGTTGTGGTGTTAATAAAAGTTTGGCAAAAACTTGTTTCAAACACTCCCTTAAGCTCATTAATGGTACATCAGTCATTAAATTACAATGCAACAATATAAAATTTCATATTATTCCAGTATATATTAGAGGATCGGACTGGAGAAATGACTGTTGACATTAAAAACCTTTTTCATAAACAATACAGAAACAAATACAATAGTTGTTGGTGATACGAACATTCGTATTGGTTCCAAACAGCAGCATATAGATGATATACATAAATCAAAATTTTTACAAGGGCTAGATGAAAGAAAGTCTGAAGACAAAATTGTAAATTCTAAAAGCAAACAGTTGATTGAGTTTTTTAATGATTATGGTTTGGTGGTATTGAATGGACGCACAGTTGGTGATGATCAAGGCTCTTATACATATTTAACTACGCAAGGAAACTCTGTCAACGATATTTGTGCAATATCACAAGAAGCTCTGGGGTATGTTAAACAGTTTCAAGTTGAATCAAAGACCAAAATATAAATGGAACGAAAATGAAAAAACAAAATACAAGAAAAACCTAAATACAAACCTAAGGTTACAAATCGTTCAAGGAAATTTTTTAAACTTGGAACAATTAGTTAATATAATTAAAATTTCGTTGCCAAATCGAGAGAAAATTTCAAAAAAGCCAGTCTTTAAAAACAGACGGTTTAATTATAAATGTTTAAAAGCAATAAAAACTGCGTTCGACCTCCCAAATGTATTTAGAGGAACATAACATGCAAGACAAATTGAAATATCAGCAAGCAAAACAACGTTATGTCTCGGAACGTAATAACCAAAAACAGAGGTATTACATACAGCTCAACAAAAAAATCAATAATATAAATGATTCTAAAAATTAGTGGAAGTTAGCGAAGGAAATAAGAGGTGATTGTTTCAGAGTGGGTTCAAACATATCAGCAGCAGATTTTAAGCAACACTTCCAAAGTCTTCTAAATTAGCAACAAATAACTAATGATATACATTATGCATCAATGTGGCATAGAGATGATGACTTGGACAAAGACATAACAATAGAAGAATTAAAAAATGTCCTGCAGGTTACTAAACCTGACAAAGCACCAGGAGCTTATAGAGTTCTCTATGAAATGTTTAAAAATGCAACAGTAGAATTTTTAAATGAATTGGTTAAAACTTTTAATATCACTTTTGAAACAGGCAGAGTTGGAGAAGAGTTTATGAATTGTGTGGCTAAAGTACTAATGGGAATTCTTCATTCGAGATTAATAAATTGGGTTGAAAATCACAATATCTTAAATGAATTTCTACAGTTGATAACGTATTTAATTTAGCGTCTATAGTTCATTGCAATTTCAACGAAAAGAAAAAAACATGCGCCTTCTTTGTAGATTTCAAAGCTGCCTTCGATAAAGTTCCAAGAGCTGCCTTAATATACAAGCTGGAAGTACTAGGAATTTCTACAAAAGTTCTTAGTTTGATACAGAATATATATAGTCACGCAAAATTAGCTGTTTGGACAGGTAACGAATTATCAGAATCATTTGAAACATATACTGGTGTTAAAGCAAGGGTGTCTTCTATCGCCTTTGTTATTTACTCTTTATCTGAATGACGTTCATGAAAATTTAGATGGAGGTTTAATTATTGATGTTGTTAATGTGCGCTTACTATTATATGCAGACGATATTGTACTATTGGCAGATGACGTAAAAGTTATGCAAGCTATGGTCAAAAATTTGGAGGTATATTGTGACCAATGGAATATGGAACTTAATTTGGTGAAGTCTCAGATGATGGTTTTTAGAAAAGGTGGCCGGCTTACAGCTCATGAAAAAATAAAATATAGAGAACAATTTATAGAAACAGTAAGTGAATATAACTACTTAGGTGTAATCTTAACACCCCAAATGGTTTTTAAAAAACACCTCGAAAAGAGAAATAACTCAGCTAAAAATAGCATTAATACCACTTGGAATAGTTTTTTGAACAAAAGTGATATAACATAAGAAGTAAAATGGAAACTTTTTCAGTCGGTATGTAGATCCTTACAGTCATATACTGCTCAGATTTGGGGATGCTGGTTATTTGATGAAGTAGATGTCTTGCAGAGGTTCTTTTTAAAAAGAATTTTAAAACTGCCGGATTTTACACCGAATTATGCTTTAAACTTAGAAACAAAGGCTGAAGTTAGCTATTTTTATACACTGAACCTTCATATGAACTACGTATTTAAAACTATTTTTGAATAAATTATCCTTATTAATACTGAGAAGAAACATATTCTGGGCGGATCAAATGAATAAAATGGGAAATGAGTTTGATATACGTTTTGAAAATGATATTACAGCGGAAGAATGGTCTCAGAGAGGTACGCTGCTGCTACAACAACTAAAACTAAAAAAGATTACTCAAATAGAAGAAAAAGCTATGAACAGCAGATCTCGATTTTACAAATATCTAAACCATAGCTCAGCTGTTAATTATATTAATAATGAATTGACTTTAACACAGATCACAATTTTTAAAACCAGGTGTGATATTTTACCCCTAAACGGAAATACCTTCGATAATACGACAAAGCATAAAAACTAAAATATTTTAGACGGAAATAAAATAGAAAAGTTGGCAAGCTACTAAAATAAAGAAGATTTAAGAAACTCAACAAGAAATACGCTAAACAAGAACATATCGAAGTTATGAATAGAAAAGGCGCTTCCCGTATGACTATGTTGATAGTTTTGAAAAACTAAATGAGCAGTCTTTACCCAACAGAGAGCATTTTTTTTAAACATTTAACAAAATTGATATATAACATTTATTTAATTCAGTTAATTTAATGCATTTTAGTGTTATATAATATCTTTTCTCACAATATCCAAACTTTTATTAAAATCAATAAACTGATACAGCATGTTGAACTTATCACAAATTCTACGCAGTGGATTAAAATTAGCATAGTTTGTACAATAATATTTGATAGTTAGAAAGTTATAATTTCTTGATGATCGAAAAGGAATGTTTATATTTATTTTGTTGATAAGAAATTCAGATTTAAGACTACCATTTAACAGTTTTAACAGGAAAGTAACATTTAGCATATGTCTGCGACTTTTCAATGTAGGAAGCTTAATTAGAGCCAGACGATTTTCATAAGATGGTAACCTCATATTAGGATCCCAGCCCAAACCACGAAGACAAAATAACAAAAATTGTTTTTGTACTGATTCAATTTTATTCGAATGTATATAATATTGCGGATCCCAGACTACAGACCAATATTCGAGTATTGGTCTTACCAAGGTAGTAAACAATTGTTTTGTCGTATACGGATCCGAAAACTCTTTAGCCCACCGTTTAATGAATCCAAGTACACCAGTAGCTTTATTTATTGTTGGCGAAATATGACTTCTAAAGTCTAATTTTTTTATCTAGAAGTACGCCAAGGTCGTTGAATGAATCCACTAAATCAAGCACAGCATTATTCATGATATACCGACCATTAATTGGAATTGATCTTGTAATCATATATTTGCATTTTTTGACATTTAGGTCCATTAGATTAATATTAGACCAAGTAGTTAAACGATCAATATCATTCTGTAAAAGTGATTGTTGATCAAGATTGTTGAGGGTAAATATTAACTTTACATCGTCTGCATACGTTAATGTAGTTGAGTGTTTAATTACAGAAGGAAGATCATTTATAAATAGCGTAAATAAAAGAGGTCCCAAGTGACTACCTTGAGGTACACCAGATAATACTTTTATGTTGTTGGAATACATTGTGTTCTGTCTTTTAAATATGATCCAATCCATTTTTTCAGCAATATACCAAAGCCCATACGGTCAAGCTTAAACAACAATAGATCATGATTTACTGTATCGAATGCCTTGCTAAAATCATTATAAATAACATCTGTTTGTTTCATATTAATAGAACCATCATTTACCAAAGTTGTAAGGTCCAAAACATTTGTTGTTGTAGAGCGTGATTTGCAGAATCCATGTTGCGTTGGAGATATGATAGAGAACACATGATGTGACAACGTGCCATATATAAATTTTTCAAATAGTTTTGGAATAGCACTTAATTTAGCAATACCTCTATAATTCGAAATACCAGCTTTAGATCCAGTCTTAAAGAAGGGAATAATAAATAATTCTTTCCAAATGGGAGGAAAGTAACCCAATTTAAGGGATATGTTAAACATATAAGTCAAAGGAATATACAATAAATGTGCGCAGCGCTTTAAAATGCAACTAGAAACACCGTCAGGACCAGCAGCATACGCCAATTTCAATTTTGTCGGGGCATTCAGAACTGTATGTTGATTGATGGATGGTATATTAATAATTGATGATTCCGATATTATGTATGGATACAGATTATTAAATACTGTCAAAGAATAAGTTTATGCAAAAAAGTCTGCAAACATATTGCTTATGGAATTATCATCTGAAGATTCGAAATCACCGTACTTCATAACCGAAGGAAAGTCCGCAGTACGTCTTTTAGAATTAATAAATTTATAAAATGATTTTGGATTATTTTTTAGATTATTCCTTACTTTAATTAAATAGTTATTATAGGCCAATTGATTAGCAATAATAAATTCCGATCTCCATAACGAGTATTTCATATTTTTGTACATTTTGTTTTTCTTATGTTTAAGTTGAGATAGATGTTTTGTATTCCAAGGACGACCATTCGATTTAGGAGGTAACATTTTAGGTACAGATGCCGAGAAGCATTCAAAGAGGTGATGATAAAATGTATGCAAACACAAGTCCAAGTCATCATTGCAACGAGATAACACATATATCCAGTCAATTTGGAATATATGGAGTTGTAAATCTTGGTAATTAGTTTTATTAAAGCAAAAGATTTTATCGCTGTGAGTTAACTTTTTTTTATGAAGAGGATAGGAACAAAAGCAAGATATCTCAAGTGTTGGATGGTATATATCTTCCGGATTAGAAATAGGGCTATGTCGCAATATTGAAAAGTCATTAGGTTCATTAACGAAAATATGGTCCTACAGTCTACCAAAAGCATTTGTGACGGAGTTGACTTGGAAAAGACAATTTTCAAATAAACCATGAATAAATGCAGCTGAAGAATCGGAATAATGAGATGGAACTAAATAATTGGTATCAGGATCAGCTTTCCAGGATGTAGACGGCATGTTAAAATCTCCAATTAACATTAATAAATCGGATGGTTTTATATAATTTTGGATTAAATCAACAGCTTTCAGATGATCCTCATAAACAGAAAGCGGAGAGTTAGGCGGAATGTATGAGCAAATAATGTATATGGACCTGTTATTAATTTTTAGCTAAAACACATATAATCTCAATATGTAAAAAATCGTTTAAGATAATTTCTTCAGACGAAAATTCGTTTAGTATAGCAACCAATACGCCGCCACCAGACTTTTTTATTACATTATTACACTGATTATTATTTTTATCAGATTCAATTCTTTCACAACTTTCTCTATCTTTTCTGAAAATTAACTTTTTTACTTAGCCAGGTCTCCGTAAATATAATAATATGATTATTGAAGCCAAAGCTATTACAATAAATTGACGAAAGTTTTGAATTCATACCTCTAACGTTTTGATACAAGATGTATATTAGTTTTTTGTATTTTGATCAGCGGATTTGGGAAGACGAGCATTATCTTCTTCTCTATATTTAAATTCACGTATTAATGCGTTTTTAGGCCAAAAACTGGCATCTACGATTTGTTCAAATAGGTATTCAGGAACAATTATTTTAAATGATGCTCTATTTCTGGAATTCATTTTGTAAACACTAATATCCTCAGGGATACAGTTTTTAATTTTAGAGATCACATAAAATTTCATCTCATCAGCTTTTGTATCATGTGCGAAACGTGTAGCAAAAATAGTTTTCTTCGGAGGAATTGTTCGCAACCTAGGAGTGTGTATTGATTCAATACCAGTTGTAGGCACTATATTTGAAGTACCAGATGTTGAAGCAGATGAGATTGGTGATGCAGCATCAAAATTAATCAATCGACCAGCGTTTTCAGGATTATAAAGTAAATTATTAGCCGTAGAAGTTTAGGCAATGAAGAAATATTTGGAGCAATAATGTTCAGAGCATGCTGAGTACTATGGTTATTAGCATTTGATGTAATCGGAAATGCTGCAGTTTCATTTAATATTGGAGTAGGTTTATGAATTAAAATTTGAACGTTGTTTGAATGAGAAACGGCAGGATCAATACTAGTAATACTTTGAAAAGGATTTGGTAAATATAAAGCAGATGGAGTAGCAGTAGTACCATTCTGATGTGCGCCAGTAGGACCAGGATTCTGACTAGAATTTTCTTTATTCAAGAACCTTGGAGACTTACGACGAGTTGGGGATGGTGACAGCAATCCCTCTAAGGATTTGAAATCATCAAAAAGCTTTCCATAAGCATTAATTTGACCAGATAAGTTATTAAGGTTTTGTTGAATTTGCAAAAAATTATCTTTCGTACTTTGTATTTAGAAGAACATAACATGCAAGACAAATTGAAATATCAGCAAGCAAAACAACGTTATGTCTCGGAACGTAATAACCAAAAACAGAGTTATTACATACAGCTCAACAAAAAATCAATAATATAAATGATTCTAAAAATTAGTGGAAGTTAGCGAAGGAAATAAGAGGTGATTGTTTCAGAGTGGGTTCAAACATATCAGCAGCAGATTTTAAGCAACACTTCCAAAGTCTTCTAAATCAGCAACAAATAA
This sequence comes from Cordilura impudica, assembly GCA_963682025.1. Taxonomy (NCBI): domain Eukaryota; kingdom Metazoa; phylum Arthropoda; class Insecta; order Diptera; family Scathophagidae; genus Cordilura; species Cordilura impudica. Next base: position 223,371,184 of record OY821517.1, on the reverse strand, counting down.
CTAATGATATACATTATGCATCAATGTGGCATAGAGATGATGACTTGGACAAAGACATAACAATAGAAGAATTAAAAAATGTCCTGCAGGTTACTAAACCTAACAAAGCACCAGGAGCTGATAGAGTTCCCTATGTAATGTTTAAAAATGCAACAGTAGAATTTTTAACTGAATTGGTTAAAACTTTTAATATCACTTTTGAAACAGGCAGAGTTGGAGAAGAGTTTATGGAAATTACAGTATTCCCGATTCACAGAAAAGGAGATATAAATAATCCTTGTAACTACAGATGAATCTCATTTATGAATTGTGTGGCTAAAGTACTAATGGGAATTCTTCATTCGAGATTAATATATTGGTTTGAAAATAACAATATCTTAAATGAATTTCTACAGTTGATAACGTATTTAATTTAGCGTCTATAGTTCATTGCAATTTCAACGAAAAGAAAAAAATATGCGCCTTCTTTGTAGATTTCAAAGCTGCCTTCGATAAAGTTCCAAGAGCTGCCTTAATATACAAGCTGGAAGTACTAGGAATTTCTACAAAAGTTCTTAATTTGATACGGAATATATATAGTCACGCAAAATCAGCTGTTTGGACAGGTAACGAAATATCAGAATCATTTGAAACATATACTGGTGTTAAGCAAGGGCGTCTTCTATCGCCTTTGTTATTTACTCCTTATCTGAATGACGTTCTTGAAAATTTAGATGGAGGTTTAATTATTGATGGTGTTAATGTGCGCTTACTATTATATGCAGACGATATTGTACTATTGGCAGATGACATAAAAGTTATGCAAGCTATGGTCAAAAATTTGGAGGTATATTGTGACCAAAGGAATATGGAACTTAATTTGGTGAAGTCTCAGATGATGGTTTTTAGAAAAGGTGGCCGGCTTTCAGCTCATGAAAAAATAAAATATAGAGAACAATTTATAGAAACAGTGAGTGAATATAACTACCTAGGTGTAATCTTAACACCCCAAATGGTTTTTAAAAAACACCTCGAAAAGAGAAATAACTCAGCTAAAAATAGCATTAATACCACTTGGAATAGTTTTTTGAACAAAAATGATATAACATAAGAAGTAAAATGGAAACTTTTTCAGTCGGTATGTAGATCCTTACAGTCATATACTGCTCAGATTTGGGGATGCTGGTTATTTGATGAAGTAGATGTCTTGCAGAGGTACTTTTTAAAAAGGATTTTGAAACTGCCGTATTTTACACCGAATTATGCTTTAAACCTAGAAACAAAAGCTGAAGTTAGCTATTTTTATACACTAAACCTTCATATGAACTACGTATTTAAAACTATTTTTGAATAAATTATCCTTATTAATACTGAGAAGAAACATATTCTGTAAGTCTTTAATAGTTTATTTAATTTAATTGATGGGAGTGTAAATGTTTAAACGATAGTATTGGTGGCAAAAATTCAAATTCCTGGTTCTCTTATATAGTATCTACTAAAAAAAATTTTTCGGGCAAGCCACAAGTCATTTCTTTTACGAACCACTTAGTCTATACCGCAACCAGAAGATCTAATTAGCAGCGCCATCTTAGTCTATACCACAAGCAGAATATCTAATTAGCAGCGCCATCTATTGGTGACAAAATTCAAATTCCTGGTTCTCTTATATACTATCTGCTAAAAAATTTTTTTCTATACTGCAACCAGAAGATCTAACTATCAGCGCCATCTTAGTCTATACCGCAACCAAAAGAAAAAAATCAAATTCCTGGTTCTCCTATGTACAATCTACTATCCTGTTTTGTTCCAACGTAAACTTTGTTGCACCTCTCGCTGCCATTTCCATGGCATGCAATTTCATATACAATGCTAATATTTAGGATGTCTTGTTTTGTTTTTGTTACGTGTAAAAGTTTCTTTATTGTTTGGTTTGATTTGAGAGCTACTGTTGTTTTTTCATCGTTGATCATGTGTTTCATTGTTTTTGTTTCTGTTAATTTGGGAATGTAAGATACACTGTAAAAATTTTTTTTTTGTTATTATTTTTCTTATATTAGCCAGGTTGTCTTTTTGAAATTGTTTATTGCTAATATTAAATATTTTTTCAATAAAGTTTGTCACTGTATTGATTTTAATTTTCATGGGTTGCGTGGAGTTGTAATTTACCATTCTGCCTGAAGATAACGGTTTTGTGTACCAATTGGTGATAGGTTATTTTTCGTTTTTATTAAAAATATATATTAAAAGTAATTACAATTCATTAAGATTTAACCTTGCGAAGCCTTAGGGGCTTGTCTCCAGGTGTAAAAATTTAATTAAAATGTAATTATACGTATATTAATATAATTATTTCATTGTAAGTTCAAAATAAAATTTTTTAAAGTTTTTTTTTCTTCTACTGGTATTGGTAGTATTTACGTTTTGTTGCAATGTCTAGCTGGTGCTGCATGATTTTTGTACCGATTTCTAGATCTTTGTGGGCGACTACAATGGCGGTGTCATCTTGTAATTGTAATCTTTTCGTATTATTTTCATATCTAAATACGGCAATTCTCCGTTAATTTATTTTTCTATAGTAAATTTAATTTTATGGTACGTGTTGAGTGTTTTTAATATTACTTACAGAGCCCAGCACACGAAATACGAGACCAAATTCTAGAAAATTTTATTTTTTCATTCAATTCTTTTCTTTCAATGTTTTTTTAAATCTATATATATAATAAATGTATGAATATTTAAATAAAATTCAATAAATTGTGAATTTTTAAACAATATTAATTAAATTTTATGATAAATATTTGTTAATAAATAATTTTATAAGAGCCTAAAGGTATGCATTCATAAACACACACACAACATTGTATAGATTTTTAGTTGAAGCTTCCCTATAAGCAAATTGGTAGTCGACTACGAAAAAACACACTTTTAGTTAACTTTTATGACAAAACCAACTAAATCACTAGTAGCAATCGGACGTGTTTTTTCTTAACTCCTTAAATAATTCAGTTTTCTTTAAATTGAAACATACATCATTATCTAAACTTATACCAAATCAAAGAATTTTTTGCACCGATTCAAAATACACTAAAATTTTTAAGCAACATTTATTAGTTCCGATAAAAACTGAAAGGAAAATATCCAATTTAAATAATCAACATTTGTCAAACAATATATGCTTTGTAACAAAAATTCACAAAAAAGTAAGATAAGAAAGCAGAACAAAAAAAAAACACAAACCCAAAAATCCAAAATAAGGATATTAAAAAAACATAATAATATCATAATAACAACAGCAAGTTATCCTGCACTCTTAACAATAACAGCATGAGTCCACGTAGATCAAAGAGAAACGTGAAGCAGATTTAAGTGATTCATGAACAAACCGTTTTCTCAGAACTGGTTTTTTCAAACTGAAATGATGCAACAAACCGCAGACGCTTGTGGAATAGGCTGAACAGCAAATTTAAGGTGCTGTCACTTTTTTTATCCATATGAAGTTCCGCATGTCTGTCAAAATTGTCTATTACATACGATTCATAATTTTTGCTATCACACGTGCATATGTATTTCCGTATGACATAACCTCTAAATGTAAACAACAGCTGATTTAATTTGTGAATTTACAAAAATTTATTGTTAAAAAAAGTTATATATTTTTTAATTGTTAATTAATATTAAACAATTTATTTTTCTTTCAATATTAATCTTTATAATTTACTCTGTTTTTCTTTCGCCACAAGCAGTGTTGTATTTTCATACGTTTTTCATGCCAAAATAGAACCTGTTTTAATTGAAAAATGTACATGTGACTTTCCTCATGTATTGTACATAAACAATGTTTCATATATATCACACGATGTGTACAACTTTTGTTGTGGGAAAATTTGACAGTACATATGTAAAAAACACATCGTGTAATAGCACCTTTACCAAACTAAATGAGTACATAAAAGAGCAATCAGAAATAATAAAAACAATGATTGAAAACAATAAGAGTAGTCTAATAGCTGAAATAGAAAATAAATTCAGTGTTTTAAAAAATTAAATATTAAATGATGTGAAGAAAGAGATAAATCAATTAAATGAAGGAGTAATTGCGTTAGAGACAGTGAACAACGATATTGATCAGTTTAACACTGATGTGCACAATTTAAACTAAAAATGTTAACACATGAGAATTCCGGCATCTGACATCAGGATTAGAGGTATACCACATTATGAGGAAGAAAACTTGCAGTATATTTTTGAAAAATATCTGTGGCACATTAAATATAGCAGTGCCTTTTTACAAATCCATACAAATCCATATTTTTAAAAGCATTCGAGACGTAAATGATCCGCCTATTATTATAAAATTGGATTATCCATATAAAAAAAACTTGTTCCTTAAAGTCGCTACAGCATATCGTCGTAAAAATAAATCACCTCTACGTTTATGTGACGCAGGCTATGAAAGTAATGAACCTTTTTATATAAATGAAAATTTAACCCCAAACAATCATAGAATTTTTAAAACTGCAGTTGGCCTAAAAAAAGATGATTGTTTATCAGCAGCTTATACACTTCGTGGGATTGTATATGTTAAAAAGCATGAAAGTGATGAACCCATTAAAATTGATTTTCCAGACCAGCTGAAGCAGTTTTTTCGAAAAAGCTAAGTTTTTAATACTATCTTCTATCTATTATTACCTATATTTAGAGTTTAAAAAATCGTTATGTATATTTAAAAAATGTATTTTAAAAAATTTAGCTTTCTGTTTCATTCTATTCAATATTATATATAATTGCTTTATACATAAAATATTTTTTTTTTAAACTCGATCACAATTCTTATATTTAACCCATTTGGACCCGGCGTACTCATATGAGGACGGTTCTTCATATGCCCATATAATTTAGTTTGTGCACGATGTATTCTGTTTATAAACGAATTTGCATTGGCAAAGAGTGTGACTTCAAAATAAAATATTAGCTTTTATGATTCAATGCTTAAAGTGATTAAAATTGTTGGTTGAATTTATTTCATTGGTGACCTAGGTTATGGACCAAAGCTACGTTATTATTTTTTATATTTCCGTGGGTACTGTTATACATTTTCAGCCTGGTTTATTTACATACAGTATTTTTTTTCAAATTATCCTGAAATAGAGAGTATATGACAATGTTTGACCGAAAGGGGACATATTTTAGTATGGCGTCCCCGAATGGGTCCAATGGGCAGATAGCTAATATTTTTTCTTTACTTTTTGCAAGTGTGTTTCAGGCACACAGCTTCTATATATTGCAACGCCTATAAGTAAATAACAGCAACTATATATATTTCATATGTATTATAACAAGTTATTAGGGGAATCCCCTTTGATTTGAATGTATAACAAGGTAGTTTTCGAAGTTGAAAAATAATTAGTTGTCATAAGGTTTTCATACATATTGGTAATATTACTGACTTCTTAACAATGGCAAAGCGATCGTTTAACTTCTTAAATAATTATCGAGGCCTTGAGGAAGCTATTGACAGCATTTTTAACGAAGATTGTGATTATGATGCTAGTTATGACTTAGTGACGAATCCTCCCGACCCGAGTATTCTCACGGATGAAGATGAAGGTGATGAAGATAACATCCAGGAAACCGGTTTTCCGCGTGACATCCCAGAGGGAGTTGAAGTGATTGAGTATAGGAACAATAATGAATGGGATAGCTGTGATGATGAACCCTTACAAAGATACTGCAAATTGGACACGAAGGAACCACGTTGGCGTAAATGTGACGGTTCCTACACAAACAAGTCCTCAGGGGAAAACAACGTACAAAAGCGAAAAGAAAATATTGAAAATGAGCTCACCGGTCAAACACCAGTCAACATTTTTGAGAAACTTTTTGATGAAGAAGTTTTTGACATGCTCATCCTGAACACAAAGTTGTATGCTTCACAACACAATAATCATAACTTCCAAATCAGTGTGAATGAGCTCAAAATATTTTTTGGTATTCTACTCTTGAGTGGATATCATTCACTTTCATGAGAGCGATTATACTGGAGTCTAGATGAAGACTGCAGTATTGCAATTATTTCAAAAGCAATGTCTAGAAACAGATTTATGGAAATAAAAAAATTTTTGCATTTCTGCGACAATGAGGCTGCTTCCGGATCCCTCGATAAGATGTTTAAAATACGACCTCTTGCTGATTTGCTAATCAAAAAGTTCCAGCGGTGGGGCGTATTTCACGAAAATCTCTCAATAGACGAATCAATGATAAAATATTTTGGACGTCATTCAGCAAAGCAATTCATAAGAGGCAAGCCTGTATGGTTTGGATACAAAAATTGGATGATTGCAAGTGCAGATGGTTATTGTTATGCTTTCGACGTATATTGTGGGAAATCAGCAGGAGAAACAAGTAATGAGCCGTTAGTATCGAAAGTGGTTAAGAACTTGTTGAATAAAGGAAATGTTGCACCACATGAGCATATCATATATTTCGACAACTTTTTCACCAATCATGCATTGCTGCGAGATTTACGTGAAGCTGGTTATCGTGCTACCGGTACCGTGAGGGAAAACAGAACGAAGAAATGCCCACTTGAGTCTATCAAGAATATGAAAAAGAAAGATTGTGCAGAATTTGACTACCGATTTGATACAGCCAATCAAATTTTGTTCCTGCGATGGCTTGACAATAGCGTATGTACCATGTGTACAAATTAAGATTTTGTTTATCCCCTGGGCAAGGTGAAAAGATGGAGCACTTCAGAAAAACGAAAGGTAGAAGTGAACATCCCTTTTGTTTTCCAGAACTACAACAAAGGCATGGGAGGTGTCGATCAAGCTGGTGGTGGGTTATATTTACATATATGCTAGATTTGTCTGTGGCTAATGCTTGGCGTCTTCATCTGTTGACTGCCGGAGATAATATGGACCAGCTCCAGTTTCGCCGAAGTATAGCCAGAAATTACTTGAGATGTTTAGACAGTGAAAAAGCTGATGGTAGGCGGCGCAAGCCTTCATCAGGGGTGTCAGCTATGAATCTAGATAATGTTGGGCACTTCCCTCAAAAGCTGACGAGCCAACTACGATAACTTAAGTGGAAGTTCCAGAGATATTATGATGAATATGGTACATATCTTAGCTAAATATAAAAATGGTTTAACGTTGCTCAGAGCTTGAATAACAAAATTTATGAATTTCGACTAGTTTTTGAAAAATCCAACATCGATATTCTTTGTGTCTCTGAAACCTGGCTTTCATCTGGGACACCAGATAGTCTTATATGCCTTAATGGCTATAAAGTTTTTAGACAGGACAGAGTTGGACATGCCGGCGGGGTTGCTATTTTTGTGAAAGACAGCATATCGTGCAACGTTTGCATTAAATCATCCAATGATAATTCATTAAATGAGAAAAAAAGTATAATATATTTTTATTGATATTTTATCAAACGGTAAGAAAATCTTAGTGGGATGTGTATACCGGCCAAATAAAAGGGTCGCTTTTTCGAATTTGTTCTCGACGTTTGAAACACTTGCTGTTGCATCCGATGACGTTGTTATATGTGCAGATTTTAATTCCAATATACTAGTGGAAACCGAATTAATCTATAATATGTCATCTTTTGGTCTTACACCCACTAATACAATAAACCCAACACACCACACTGCCACTAGTAGAACATTGCTCGATATTTTTTTTGTGGGTAATATATCAAATGTTATATTGTATTATCAAGTGTCTGCCCCATGCTTCTCAAAACATGATTTGATATTTTTAACTTACAATTTCAAGGTTCAACGAGCACAACAAACAATTAGCTATCGTGATTTAAAAAAAAATAGATTATAATTTGCTACATTGCTTCTGTTGATGAAAATAAAACGTCTTTACGACGATACTGTTCCATTAAGATCAAAGATTCTAACAACAAAATTAAAACCATGGTTTTCTAATGCCTTAAAACAACTTATCCACAGCAGGGACAAGATGGAAGCGCTTTAGAACACCTGAATTGAAGTCAGAATATATAGCCGCTAGAATGGTTGTTAATGCCAACATAAGAAGTGCAAAAATTGAATATTTTTCTAGTCGTTTTAGAGCCGCAGTTGACTGTAGACAGACATGGAAGCAAATTCGTGAAATTGAAATTTTTAATGTAGATAACACAAATAACTGTCAAGTCGATGCTGATGCACTAAATAACTCATTTACTGATATACATGTGATACCAATCAATACAAACTTTTACAACTTCTCATGCTTGAATACAAGTAATGTCTCAAACAATGTTAATAATTTTGAATTTTCTTGCATTAGCCAAACTGATGTCTTTTCAAGTTTTTCGTCTATGAAATCTAACGCAGTGGGCTGTGATAATATGCATCCAAAGTTTATAAAAATATTCCATTACCGAAAACAAATACGGAGTTCACGCCCATAGCTATTTTATGCTATCTATCAAAAGTGCTAGAAAATCTTTTGCACCAGGAAATGAGCTTGTTTATCAAAGAAAACAATTTGTTAACCGATGCACAGTCAGGATTTCTTTCACATCATAGTTGCGTATCTGCTTTGTTGGATGTCTCACATACGCAGTGAACTAGAGAATGGTAATTTAAATTTTTTGGTGCGACCATTCGAGGGCCTTTGATACGGTTGACCATAGCACACTTTGCATGAAACTTATGCACTTTTTTAAGTTTTCTGATGCCTCAACGATGCTTCTTTCTTCTTACCTAACGAATCGTTGGCAATCCGTTAACGTGAATAACACATGGCCTAATCCTTTAAGACTAATCAGAGGAGTGCCTCAAGGGTCAATACTTGGACCCTTCTTTTTTTCAATTTATGCAAATGATCTACCAAAACAGCTTTCACAATTTCACATGTATGCAGATGACGTTCAATTATATCTAAGTAGTCCAATGCAATCTGTTGCCGCTAATATAGCTAGGCTAAACGATGATTTACAAAACATTTTTCTCTGGGCAACAGCAAATGGACGTTGTCTTAATCCAAATTAGTCAAAGTGCTTGAAAATTCATAAAAGAGCAATTGATCCTGCCATAAGTGATGATATTTTAATAAATGGGGTAAAAATAGCAATTGTAAATTCTGCCAAGAACCTTGGGTTGATTTTTAGCAGCAATTTAACATGGAAAAATCATGTAAACGTACTTGTCGGACAAACTTACAATAAGTTAAGGACGCTTTGGTCATCACAATATTTCACTCCTTTACGAATTAGAATTCTACTCGCTAAGACATATCTAATTCCAGATTTAATTTATGGATGTGAGCTTTTTGCAAGCTGGGATTCTACCAGCAAAAGAAGACTTAACGCGATCTTCAACAATATTATGGCGTCTCATTCGATAGCCTTCTTAAGATCCATGTACTTGGTTATCTTCACAAAATTATCTATACACAAACCCAACTATACCTTTTCGAAAAAATTCGGTTTACCAGATCGCAAACAGGAAAAACATTATTCCATTTCACCTTGCATCTGAATGGCAGTTTTACTTGTATGCTTCACGTCTTTGGAATATTCTTCCATATACCCAACAACTTAATAGCAACGCAAATAGTTTTAACCAGTTTTTATTTAAATTTTTTGAACAAGCTTAAATATAATTTACTATGTGTGTTTTTTTTTTTTTGAATAATTGTTCCACTATATGTTTGCCTTAATGTAATTTTTGGTTATTGCATTCCTGTACTTTAAATATAAGATTAAATCTTGTTGTACAGGAAATGGAAAATAAATAAATAAATAAAATAAAATAAATAACTATAAGCTAACTAAAATGTAATGCAGAACTTCCCCCAAAAGAGTTGCTTGCATATTACGTGCTTTCCCAAAATAGCTTACATATTTGTTGACATTTGTTTACTGACATTTGCACTTGTTTTTGACATTTTCTTCTCTATTTGTTTGGATTTGATTTACATATTTTTCATTTTCGTTTGCTCATTACAAAAATCCGTGCTCGTGCGTGCAGTGAAGAAGGTAGGAGTGAAATATAATTACTTTTAAGTTTTAATTATTAAAACTAGTATGAGTGGTACCAGCAAAAGAAATTTAAGAAGGCTTTTTAAAATAGAAAAATAAGTTTATTCAAATAAATTAATTTCAAATAATGTAGTTGAAGCCACCTGCTCCTCTGCCGATTTACAGTGTCAAAGTTGAAGTTTTCAGGATTTCCAAGTGGTAGTGTCACTCTTACACGGTTGTAAATAATTGAAATTTAAAGAATTTGCAAACATAAAATTCAAAATATAATAATAATAAACTTATATATAGATGTTGGTTCAAAATTTCAATCGTTTCACCAAGCTAGGATTCAAGTAGTTCCTCAATGTAATAAATAATGATTTTACAGATATCAAGGAAGGAAGTCACTGCGAAAGTTTAGAAATTAATAAGGATGAAATCCATGGAATGAAGGGACTTAAAAATTTTCTTCCAAGCTTTAACGTGTAACGTATATATTAAAAACATATTCATTTCATATAACATAGGACAATTATATTTTAAATAGATGCCTGTCAATCGCTAGCCGTAATGATGTGGAAAAGGATATCAGAGATGCTCTAAGAATTATTAAGGAACCATATTCATGCTGAATGAATTAAAAAAAGGAAAATTGTCAAATTCAGCTATTCCGAACCTCTTATACACTTCCACCGAGTTTAGCGTTTCATCAATATCTTCATATTTCACTATTTTTATAATGACTTTGGGTATAATGACTTTGTGCTGCTGTTTGTAACTACCAAAAATATTTGACCTAGACCCATCTTTTATTATACCGATCGACTCAGAATCACTTCCAGAACCACTTTCTGAGTCGATTTAGCAATGTCCGTCCGTCTGTCCGTCTACAGGTCGCAAATTGAAATTAGTGCAATTCGGTCAATTTTCAGACGTAGTCCCCAAACAAATGACACTTATGAAATCAATTGCCATAAGATCCAAATTATCATACATATCTCAGTCAAATTGGATTTGTATGTGTTTATTATATCGATTAATCAGTATTCCAAAAATAATCCCTATAGGATAATTCTTAGTCATAGGCCCCATATGAAGCTTTTTCCCTATCTCCACTTAAATCTATCAAAATTTGGTTTGTATATGGTTTTGCCAAAAATAAGTGACCTTACCAAATTCCGAACCTCTTATACACTTCCACCGAGTTTAGCGTTTCATCAATATCTTCATATTTCACTATTTTTATAATGACTTTGGGTATAATGACTTTGTGCTGCTGTTTGTAACTACCAAAAATATTTGACCTAGACCCATCTTTTATTATACCGATCGACTCAGAATCACTTCCAGAATCACTTTCTGAGTCGATTTAGCAATGTCCGTCCGTCTGTCCGTCTTCAGGTCGCAAATTGAAATTAGTGCAATTCGGTCAATTTTCAGACGTAGTCCCCAAACAAATGACACTTATGAAATCAATTGCCATAAGATCCAAATTATCATACATATCTCAGTCAAATTGGATTTGTATGTGTTTATTATATCGATTAATCAGTATTCCAAAAATAATCCCTATAGGATAATTCTTAGTCATAGGCCCCATATGAAGCTTTTTCCCTATCTCCACTTAAATCTATCAAAATTTGGTTTGTATATGGTTTTGCCAAAAATAAGTGACCTTACCAAATATGGTCAAGATCGGTCTATTTTTCGACCTTGTCCCAATATAAATATAGCATCCGATATGAACTTTTTCATATTCAAAGGGAAAATAATCAATGTGAGTCCGATCAAAGGGGAGATGTGTAAACATCTACACCTTTTCCAATTGAATTTCAGAAAGTATCAATTGATTTTCAGAAAGTATTAATTGCATTTCAGAAAACATCAATTGAATTTTAGAAAGTATCGATTGATTTTCAGAAAACATCAAATGTATTTCAGGAAGTTTCAAATATATTTCAGAAAACATCAAATGTATTTCAGAAATTATCAAATGTATTTCAGAAAATATCAATTGAATTTCAGAAAATATCTATTGAGATTCAGAATTAAAAAGTAGTTTACCCTACAATACGATCTTTTACTTAAAAACTACTATTTTACCATAAATTTGTTTTCATAAATAAAAACCCATCTTAATTTTTCAGCTTGATTCTAGAATTTGGGTATTAAGTTGAAAGTAGTTTTTGTTTTATGATGTTTTTTGCTTCTCCTGTAAAAAATAAAAATCTTAGTTACAGCCTTTTGCATTCTAGGTGACGATATGTAGTTTTCAAGAAATATTACAAACCCAGTGTAATATTTAAAAAAATATGTTTTTATATAGCGTTCTGAAATTCAATTTATATTTTCTGAAGTAAATTTAATAATTTATGAAATACATTTGATGTTTTCTGAAATACATTTGATAATTTCTGAAATACATTTGATATTTTATGAAATTCAATTGGTAGTTTCTAAAATACAAATGATACTTTCTGAAAATCATTTGATGCTTTCTGAAATACAATTGATTATTTCTGAAAATCAATTCATGTTTTCTGAAATTAAATTGATACTTTCTGAAAATTAATTGATGTTTTCTGAAATACAATTGATACTTTCTGAAACACAATTGATATTTTCTGAAAATCAAATGATGTTTTCTGAAACACAATAGATACTTTCTGAAATTCAATTTATGTGTTCTAAAATTCGATTGATATTTTCTGAAAATCAATTGATGTTTCCGGAAATATAATTGATACTTTCTGAAATACAATTGATATTTTCTGAAAATCTTTTGATGTTTTCTGAAACACATTTGATAATTTCTGAAATTGAATTGATGTTTTCTGAAATACAATTGGAAAAGGTGTAGTAATTCAAAAAAACACCTAAGTTTATTTTTGACTTCAAAGTTTTCCTAATATTTAGCATTTTAATGTATCAGGCAGCTATTCACAATAAATAATGAAATGTCAACTCCGTTTGTGTTAAATGTCAAGTAAAATGAAGACGACAATAAATCTATGGAAGTAAGCAAATAGAAAAGTAAGAAATACGTGGAAAGAGAACAAGTTTACGAGAAAGGTTTATTTTTCTTTTTTCTTCAAGAAATTTAAGCGCTTATAATAAAATTATAAAGAAAATATGAAATTAAGAAGTTTTTGCATGTTTTAAGTTGTAAGGACCAAAGTCGGCCCTCGTTTTGGTCCCCACATTTATCAAACAACATATTGCAACCAGCATACTAAGTTCGTATGAATAATATTAATGAATATTCACATTCATATTTTATATTTAGACCCCTTTATGTTATTCATTTATAATATACTCATATATATTTATATTATTTCCCTTATTACGTTCATTCATTTCACCCGGTACGGTATGATTATAATAGTTAAATTATAACAATTATATACAACGACCTCTAACATCACCATTGGTAGTAAAGACTTCAACCAAGAGTTGTGTAAACACAGTTGTCTACATACATAAATTAAACAACTAAGTGGCGCTAACTTTGACACGTTAGCTATGTTCTGATTGCTCGGTAGAGTTCGTTGTATATGCGTATGCATACGCGTGTCTTTATCACACCATACTGTATATATGAAAGGCCAAACGAAAGTGATCAGTTGTTCGGTAGATACCAAAGGTAAGCTAGCTGGTCGCCAGCTTACAAATTAATTTAATTGTTAGGGAATACTTGTATTGGGCTGATTACATATACAGGAGGTGAAGTCGTATATGTAATTGGTTTAATACATTTGAAGGCAAGAATAGATGGTGAGTTGCTTGCCTGCATTCCCGCAGTTAAATTAAAGTTGGTGCCTTCTGTAATATCCCGGGTGATACCTATAATTTTAAATGCTCGGTGCTAAAATATTTGTAATATAATAATAAATAAAAGAAGTCATACGGTTTAAATAGATGACGTGTTTCCTTTCTGTGGAATATTTGTGGATCATCTTTTCTGTTAACGACCTTGGACGAGACTGAGCTCACCCAGGCTAAAGACAGTTTTGCGTCGTTACAGTGGCGCCCGAGCAGGGACTTCTGGAAATTTCAGAGAAAAAACTATAAAAATAATTTCAAACCAAAGAAACAAAGTTGTGTAACTTAAAAAAAAGTTTTTATTTCAAAAAAAAAAACATAAGTATGCTACGTCATTGAGAGTAAATCGTATGTAACGTAAACAAGTAAATGGCGTAGAACTAGAAAAAAAAGTATAATAAAGGACGTGTCGTCGGTTGACAGTTACTGAAAAAAAAATAATAAACTAGAACAAAAGTAAAAAAAAACAGTGAAAATAATTAACAAATCGGTCACGTAAAGCCTTTAATAAAATCGGAAAAAAAATCTCTCAGTGGCCGTGAAAATTTAAAAATGTTACCAGAACTTTAAACCAATATCGTGAGATCAGTGGCGGTGGAAAATTACAAAAACTACTGGAACCTAAAATTAATCGAAAAAAAAGCAGAATAAACGAAAAAGGGGTGTTAAGTCCTATATAGATTGCACATTTGGAAAAAAAAACTATAAAACTTAAACTTTTTTTAAACTAATCATTCTCTTCGTAGCTACCAAATGTCCTTCCCGACCAGCTAACCACCATGTCGCGGATCTCTTGGGCTTACTCGCTGCGGAAAGATGATCTATTGACCTACCTACACGAATTCAATATCAAACTGGCAAGATGCGTGGAGGAAATGCGAAAACAACTGCCGCAATTCGTGGGTGGCGAACATTCACCCGACCGGATGAAACGACTCCTAGAATTACAGGGAAAATACACCACCGGAGACACCAGCCCAGCCAAGTCAGACCAGAAGGCAAACCGGAAGCCTGCCCGCCCAAACGAGATAACTGCAGATGGTGAGCGTAATCGACTGCGTGCGTAAGTGGGGAATCCGATATGACGGTGGCAAGGAACCCTTAATTTTTGTTGAAAGGGTTGAAGAGATGGCCGAAATGTACGGCATTAAAAAGTCATTATTACCAGGCACTATGCCGGAAGTTTTTAAAGATCGGGCTTTAATATGGTTCCGCAATTATAACAAGCATTGGGGCTCCTGGGGAGCATTTAAGTCAGACTTTTTAAATTTCTTCCTTCCAGCTCGTTTTTTGAAAAGTAAGACTATATCCGACGCAGATGCCAACGCCCACGAGAACCCTTCAAGAACTACGTCCTATCGTTACAAAACATGATGCGATATACGGAGATGCCTGAATCCCAGCAACTGAATCATTTTTTAGAAACTCCCATCCGAGCTATCTATGGTATATACGCCGGCGAGATTTCTCCGACCTGAAGGAACTACTGGCGCTCGCAGATGACTTTGAAAGGATACCCAATGTAAATAATTCACCCCAGGGCCGCAACGAACAGCACCGATTGATTGATGAACTTGAACTTATTTTTACAATAGCTATGTATGTATCCCATAAGAATCCCACTAAAGTAATTGTAAAACTTATCTTTTTCACCGCTTATCTTATTACTGCGTACACAACAATTTAATTCTTCTTCTGGTGTTAATGGAACATCTGTATGTGGTGCGCCTGCTTTCCAATACATATCATACACTGCATTCATTCTGTTGTAAAGATGGTCCAAAAATTCTCGTACATATGTTGTTCCTGAAAAAGAGTATACAACTTAATACGGAATAAATATTTAAGAATGAATAAAAACATGCCTTCAAATGAATAATATTCAACTAATTCGCCATTATAAGTATGTTTTATATAGTATGCTACTGCACACGCTTTGTGGTTTTGAACTACAGCAGTTCCTTTCCCTTTTGTTTTGTTGTGTACAGGTAAAAGTACAGTCACAAAATAGCCTGGTAGTATTTGAATTCACATATTGCATTTTCACCAATCTCTGCATATCTTTTATTAAAGAGTAATGATAGTTACCATTATTTACTAAAGTCAGCAAATTAATATGGTACTCTTTGACAGTTTTGGATTGTCTTGCCGGGCCCACAACTTTAAACTTATTATTTGTTTTCTTTAATTCATAAATGTTGTTGCTGAAGTTTGGTTATTTTGTTCGAATATTTTAATTGCCGGCAATAAAACTGGAAATGACATATTCGAAAAGTCTAGAGTTATTCCCCGAAATTTAATTTCATTGGAACTTATATCATTAATTTTATAATATTTGGTATAACATAATTTTTTTTTTATCGGAAGCATTCCAGTTGTCCTTCTTTAATGCTAATGCGGCTAAAACGCACCATTTAAAGCAGAAAGAATCGCTATTTCTTACGTTTATAACAGCTTTATTTGCTGCTATTGCTTTGGCACCGGTATGCAATTCGGAATACTCTCCAATTTGCACACAGCCATCTCGATATATTTGAAATGGTCGATTGCCCATCCGCTATCTCTCTCCTGGAACTCACTCGCTTGTCTTTCCAGCTCACTATTAAAACCTCCAATTACTTCATCAATATTTTTTATACTATTGAATGAAGTTGCAAAATGTTTTAATGATGATATTGGTATTCCTCCGGGTGAATTTTTCACGTACAGTCCAAATAGCACCATATTCATTTTTATGAAGTCAAACTCCATTAATCTTTCAATTGTTAGTTCTTTTGCGAATATTTTTATATCAAGTAAAAAATTTTTGATTGCAATTTCGTTCTGCAAAAGTTCGATATTGTTTTACAACCATCGGATTTTTTAAAGTAATTTCGAAAATGTTTTCCTTCAAAAAGGTTTCGGAATTATCTTATGCACATTTGTCCTCAAATGCATTTTATACTTATTTTCCATTTTGAATATTTTTTTATTTTTTTATTTCGAGCAAAATTTGTATTTAATTATTTCCCGTGTAGTTGACTACTGAACAAAATGAAACTATTTTTTCCCTAATATTATTTTGGTTAATCTATCCATACTTATGATAAACAATAATTTAATCTGTCTTCACTATACATAACATAGTAAAAAGGTACCCAATTTCCAATAAGTAACGTATTTTTTAAAAAGTGTTGTTATTTATTTTAATGTTGATCAAACCTATTTATGATTTATTAACCAGGCTTATCATTTTCCAAAACTACACCTAAGGATGTGCTTAGGTTTCATACTCAAATTAAAGATTTTATGATCATGTTAAAACACTAATGTTTATCTAGATTTTCGTTATATTAAAATTTTCAAGCATGTGTACTGATAAGTGTTTCTATTTGTTTTATTGTTTACAAACTATAACCTAATAAAATTCCCTGGAGTTTGTCGATTTGTTTCAATCAAGTTTAGTTTTGATTCAAATGTTTTGGTAATTGTGGGGTAAACTTTTATTATATGTCCCAGGCGCACGGAGATTTTAGAAAGTATTTTTCAGTTGATTAGAAATAATTTAATCTGTCTTCACTACACATAACATAGTAAAAAGTTATCCAGTCCCCAATGTTTACAACCCATAGTCTAATTCGTTTTATTGTTACGGTATGTTTATTTAAAAATTGTTGAATTTGTTGAATTAAGTTGTTACTTATTTTAATGTTGATCAAACGTATATATGATTTATTAATCAGGCTTATCATTTTCCTAAAACTACACCTTTTTATAAGCATGTATTTCATCATCACTTGTAAGCCTTTAATAGTTTATTTAATTTAATTGATGGGAGTGTAAATGTTTAAACGATAGTATTGGTGGCGAAAATTCAAATTCCTGGTTCTCCTATATATTATCTACTAAAAAAAATTTTTCGGGCAAGCCGCAAGTCATTTCTTTTACGAACCACTTAGTCTATACCGCAACCAGAAGATCTAATAAGCTGCGCCATCTTAGTCTATACGGCAACCAGAAGATCTAATTAGCTGCGTCATCTATTGGTGGCAAAATTCAAATTCCTGGTTCTCTTATATACTATCTACTAAAAAAATTTTCCGGCAAGCCACAAGTGTCTTGCCCTCAAGTCATTTCTTTTACGAACCACTTAGTCTATACTGCAACCAGAAGATCTAACTAGCAAAGCCATCTTAGTCTATACCGCAACCAAAAGATCTAATTAGCAGCGCCATCTATAGGTGGCCAAAATTCAAATTCCTGGTTCTCTTGTTTACTATCTACTATCCTGTTTTGTTCCAACGTAAACTTTGTTGCACCTCTCGCTCCCATTTCCATGGCATGCAATTTCATATACAATGCTAATATTTAGGATGTCTTGTTTTGTTTTTGTTACGTGTAAAAGTTTCTTTATTGTTTGGTTTGATTTGAGAGCTACTGTTGTTTTTTCATCGTTGATCATGTGTTTCATTGTTTTTGTTTCTGTTAATTTGGGAATGTAAGATACACTGTAAAAATTTTTTTTTTTTGTTTTTCCTTCGTATGTTTCGAAGGATTAGATAAGTGATGTATGGTTATTATTTTTCTTATCTTAACCAGGTTGTCTTTTTGAAATTGTTTATTGCTAATATTAAATATTTTTTCAATAACTGTATTGATTTTAATTTTCATGGGTTGCGTGGAGTTGTAATTTATCATTCTGCCTGAAGATAACGGTTTTGTGTACCATTTGGTGATAGGTTATTTTTCGTTTTTATTAGAAATATATATTAAAAGTAATTACAATTCATTAAGATTTAACCTTGCGAAGCCTTAGGGGCTTGTCTGCAGGTGTAAAAATTTAATTAAAATGTATTATATATATATTAATATAATTATTTCATTGTAAGTTCAAAATAAAATTTTTTAAATTTTTTTCTTCTACTAGTATTGGTAGTATTTACATTTTGTTGCAATGTCTAGCTGGTGCTGCATGATTTTTGTGCCGATTTCTAGATCTTTGTGGGCGACTACAATACAATCATCTTGTAATTGTAATCTTTTCGTATTATTTTCATATCTAAATACGGCAATTCTCCGTTAATTTATTTTTCTATAGTAAATTTAATTTTATGGTACGTGTTGAGTGTTTTTAATATTACTTACAGAGCCCAGCACACGAAATACGAGACCAAATTCTAGAAAATTTTATTTTTTCATTCAATTTTTTTCTTTCAATGTTTTTTTTAAATCTATATATATAATAAATGTATGAATATTTAAATAAAATTCAATAAATTGTGAATTTTTTAACAAAATTAATTAAATTTTATGATAAATATTTGTTAATAAATAATTTTATAAGAGCCTAAAGGTATGCATTCATAAACACACACACAACATTGTATAGATTTTTAGTTGAAGCTTCCCTATAAGCAAATTGGTAGTCGACTACCAACTAAATCACTAGTAGCAATCGGACGTGTTTTTTCTTAACTCCTTAAATAATTCAGTTTTCTTTAAATTGAAACATACATCATTATCTAAACTTATACCAAATCAAAGAATTTTTTGCACTGATTCAAAATACACTAAAATTTTTAAGCAACATTTATTAGTTCCGATAAAAACTGAAAGGAAAATATCCAATTTAAATAATCAACATTTGCCAAACAATATATGCTTTGTAACAAAAATTCACAAAAAAGTAAGATAAGAAAGCAGAACAAAAAAAAAACACAAAATCAAAAATCCAAAATAAGAATATTAAAAAAACATAATAATAATAACAACAGCAAGTTATCCTGCACTCTTAACAATAACAGCATGAGTCCACGTAGATCAAAGAGAAACGTGAAGCAGATTTAAGTGATTTATCAACAAACCGTTTTCTCAGAACTGGTTTTTTCAAACTGAAATGATACAACAAACCGCAGTCGCTTGGGGAATTGGCTGAACAGCAAATTTAAGGTGACACTTTTTTTTTATCCATATGAAGTTCCGCATGTCTGTCAAAATTGTCTATTACATACGATTCATAATTTTTGCTATCACACGTGCATATGTATTTCCGTATGACATAACCTCTAAATGTAAACAACAGCTGATTTAATTTGTGAATTTACAAAAATTTATTGTTAAAAAAAGTTATATATTTTTTAATTGTTAATTAGTATTAAACAATTTATTTTTCTTTCAATATTAATCTTTATAATTTACTCTGTTTTTCATTCGCCACAAGCAGTGTTGTATTTTCATATGTTTGTCATGCCAAAATAGAGCCTGTTCTAATTGAAAAATGTACATGTGACTTTCCTCATGTATTGTACATAAACAATGTTTCATATATATCACACGATGTGTACAACTTTTGTTGTGGGAAAATTTGACAGTACATATGTAAAAAACACATCGTGTAATAGCACCTTTACCAAACAAAATGAGTACATAAAATAGCAATCAGAAATAAAAACAATGATTGAAAACAATAAGAGTAGTCTAATAGCTGATATAGAAAATAAATTCAGTGTTTTAAAAAATTAAATATTAAATGATGTGAAGAAAGAGATAAAATGATGTGAAGAAAGAGACAAATCAATTAAATGAAGGAGTAATTGCGTTAGAGACAGTGAACAATGATATTGATCAGTTTAACACTGATGTGCAAAATTTAAACTAAAAATGTTAACACATGAGAATTCCGTAATAGCATCTGACATCAGGATTACAGGTATACCACATTATGAGGAAGAAAACTTGCAGTATATTTTTGAAAAAATCTGTGGCACATTAAATATAGCAGTGCCTTTTTACAAATCCATACAAATCCATATTTTTAAAAGCATTCGAGACGTAAATGATCCGCCTATTATTATAAAATTGGATTATCCATATAAAAAAAAACTTGTTCCTTAAAGTCGCTACAGCATATCGTCGTAAAAATAAATCACCTCTACGTTTATGTCATGCAGGCCATGAAAGTAATGAACCTTTTTATATAAATGAAAATTGAACCCCACACAATCATAGAATTTTTAAAACTGCAGTAGGCCTAAAAAAAGATGATTGTTTATCAGCAGCTTATACACTTCGTGGGATTGTATATGTTAAAAAGCACGAAAGTGATGAACCCATTAAAATTGATTTTCCAGACCAGCTGGAGCAGTTTTTTCGAAAAGCTAAGTTTTAAATACTATCTTCTATCTATTATTACCTATATTTAGAGTTTAAAAAATCGTTATGTCTATTTAAAAAATTTAGCTTTCTGTTTCATTCTATTCAATATTATATATAATTGCTTTATACATAAAATATTTTTTTTTAACTCGATCACAACTCTTATATTTAACCCATTTGGACCCGGCGTACTCATATGAGGACGGTTCTTCATATGCCCATATAATTTAGTTTGTGCACGATGTATTCTGTTTATAAACGAATTTGCATTGGCAAAGAGTGTGACTTCAAAATAAAATATTAGCTTTTATGATTCAATGCTTAAAGTGATTAAAATTGTTGGTTGAATTTATTTGTTTGGTGACCTAGGTTATGGACCAAAGCTACGTAATTATTTTTTATATTTCCGTGGGTGCTGTTATACATTTTCAGCCTGGTTAATTTACAAACAGTATTTTTTTTCAAATTATCCTGAAATAACGGGTGATTTTTTTGAGGTTAGGATTTTCATGCATTAGTATTTGACAGATCACGTGGGATTTCAGACATGGTGTCAAAGAGAAAGATGCTCAGTATGCTTTGACATTTCATCATGAATAGACTTACTAACGAGCAACGCTTGCAAATCATTGAATTTTATTACCAAAATCAGTGTTCGGTTCGAAATGTGTTTCGCGCTTTACGTCCGATTTATGGTCTACATAATCGACCAAGTGAGCAAACAATTAATGCGATTGTGACCAAGTTTCGCACTCAGTTTACTTTATTGGACATTAAACCAACCACACGAATGCGTACAGTGCGTACAGAAGAGAATATTGCGTCTGTTTCTGAGAGTGTTACTGAAGACCGTGAAATGTCGATTCGTCGCCGTTCGCAGCAATTGGGTTTGTGTTATTCGACCACATGGAAGATTTTACGCAAAGATCTTGGTGTAAAACCGTATAAAATACAGCTCGTGCAAGAACTGAAGCCGAACGATCTGCCACAACGTCTAATTTTCAGTGAATGGGCCCTAGAAAAGTTGGCAGAAAATCCGCTTTTTTATCGACAAATTTTGTTCAGCGATGAGGCTCATTTCTGGTTGAATGGCTTCGTAAATAAGCAAAATTGCCGTATTTGGAGTGAAGAGCAACCAGAAGCCGTTCAAGAACTGCCCATGCATCCCGAAAAATGCACTGTTTGGTGTGGTTTGTACGCTGGTGGAATCATTGGACCGTATTTTTTCAAAGATGCTGTTGGACGCAACGTTACGGTGAATGGTGATCGCTATCGTTCGATGCTAACAAACTTTTTGTTGCCAAAAATGGAAGAACTGAACTTGGTTGACATGTGGTTTCAACAAGATGGCGCTACATGCCACACAGCTCGCGATTCTATGGCCATTTTGAGGGAAAACTTCGGAGAACAATTCATCTCAAGAAATGGACCGGTAAGTTGGCCACCAAGATCATGCGATTTGACGCCTTTAGACTATTTTTTGTGGGGCTACGTCAAGTCTAAAGTCTACAGAAATAAGCCAGCAACTATTCCAGCTTTGGAAGACAACATTTCCGAAGAAATTCGGGCTATTCCGGCCGAAATGCTCGAAAAAGTTGCCCAAAATTGGACTTTCCGAATGGACCACCTAAGACGCAGCCGCGGTCAACATTTAAATGAAATTATCTTCAAAAAGTAAATGTCATGGACCAATCTAACGTCTCAAATAAAGAACCGATGAGATTTTGCAAATTTTATGCGTTTTTTTTTAAAAAAAAGTTATCAAGCTCTTAAAAAATCACCCGTTAGAAAGTATATGACAATGTTTGACCGAAAGGGGACATATTTTAGCATGGTGTCCCCGAATGGGTCCAATGGGCAGATAGCTAATATTTTTTCTTTACTTTTTGCAAGTGTGTTTCAGGCACACAGCTTCTATATATATTGCAACACCTATAAGTAAATAACAGCAACAATATATATTTCATATGTATTATAGCAAGTTATCTTCAGTTAGGGGAATCCCCTTTGATTTGAAAATGTATAACAAGGTAGTTTTCGAAGTTGAAAAATAATTAGTTGTCATAAGGTTTTCATACATATTGGTAATATTACTGACTTCTTAACAATGGCGAAGCGATCGTTTAACTTCTTAAATAATTATCGAGGCCTTGAGGAAGCTATTGACAGCATTTTTAACGAAGATGGTGATTATGATGCTAGTTATGACTTAGTGACGATTCCTCCCGACCCGAGTATTCTCACGGATGAAGAAGAAGGTGGTGAAGATAACATCCAGAAAACCGGTTTTCCGCGTGACATCCCAGGGGGAGTTGAAGTGATTGAGTATAGGAACAATAATGAATGGGATAGCTGTGATGATGAACCCTTACAAAGATACTGCAAATTGGACATGAAGGAACCACGTTGGCGTAAATGTGACGGTTCCTACACAAACAAGTCCTCAGGGGAAAACAACGTACAAAAGCGAAAAGAAAATATTGAAAATGAGCTCACAGGTCAAACACTAGTCTACATTTTTGAGAAACTTTTTGATGAAGAAGTTTTTGACATGATCATCCTGAACACAAAGTTGTATGCTTCACAACACAATAATCATAACTTCCAAATCAGTGTGAATGAGCTCAAAATATTTTTTGGTATTCTACTCTTGAGTGGATATCATTCACTTCCATGAGAGCGATTATACTGGAGTCTAGATGAAGACTGCAGTATTGCAATTATTTCAAAAGCAATGCTAGAAACAGATTTATGGAAATAAAAAAAAGTTTTGCATATCTGCGACAATGAGGCTGCTTCCGGATCCCTCGATAAGATGTTTAAAATACGACCTCTTGCTGATTTGCTTATCAAAAAGTTCCAGCGGTGGGGCGTATTTCACGAAAATCTCTCAATAGACGAATCAATGATAAAATATTTTGGACGTCATTCAGCAAAGCAATTCATAAGAGGCAAGCCTGTACGGTTTGGATACAAAAATTGGATGATTGCAAGTGCAGATGGTTATTGTTATGCTTTCGACGTATATTGTGGGAAATCAGCAGGAGAAACAAGTAATGAACCGTTAGGATCGAAAGTGGTCAAGAACTTGTTGAATAAATGAAATGTTGCACCACATGAGCATATCATATATTTCGACAACTTTTTCACCAATCATGCACTGCTGCGAGATTTACGTGAAGCTGGTTATCGTGCTACCGGTACCGTGAGGGAAACAGAACGAAGAAATGCCCACTTGAGTGTATCAAGAATATGAAAAAGAAAGATCGTGCAGTATTTGACTACCGATTTGATACAGCCAATCAAATTTTGTTCGTGCGATGGCTTGACAATAGCGTATGTAACATGGGTACAAATTACGATTTTGTTTATCCCCTGGGCAAGGTGAAAAGATGGAGCACTTCAGAAAAACGAAAGGTAGACGTGAACATCCCTTTTGTCTTCCACAACTACAACAAAGGCATGGGAGGTGTCGATCAAGCTGACCAATCAGTTGCAGTATACGGATCAGCTGTACGAGGCAAAAAATGGTGGTGGGTTATATTTACATATATGCTAGATTTGTCTGTGACTAATGCTTGGCGTCTTCATCTGTTGACTGCCGGAGATAATATGGACCAGCTCCAGTTTCGCCGAAGTATAGCCAGAAATTACTTGAGATGTTTAGACAGTGAAGAAGCTGATGGTAGGCGGCGCAAGCCTTCATCAGGGGTGTCAGGTATGAATCTAGATAATGTTGGGCACTTCCCTCAAAAGCTGACAAGCCAACTACGATGCGCCGTATGCCACAGTAAAGCCCATTGGCAATGTAAAAAATGCATCAAAACACTCTGCATCGAAAAAGGATGTTTTGAAAACTTTCACACATAAGCCCATTGGCCCCATTTGAGGACAGCCATTTTTTTTCAAAACGAAGAACTATATTGTTATGCGTTGCTATTAGAGTTTTTCTATACGTAATTGTATATACTAATGGATAATATTGATAACTTAAGTGGAAGTTCCAAAGATATTATGATGAATATGGTACATATCTTAGCTAAATATAAAAATGTTTTAACGTTGCTCAGAGCTTGAATAACAAAATTTATGAATTTCGACTAGTTTTTGAAAAATCTAACATCGATATTCTTTGTGTCTCTGAAACCTGGCTTTCATCTGGGACACCAGATAGTCTTATATGCCTTAATGGCTATAAAGTTTTCAGACAGGACAGAGTTGGACATGCCGGCGGGGTTGCTATTTTTGTGAAAGACAGCATATCGTGCAACGTTTGCATTAAATCATCCAATGATAATTCATTAAATGAGAAAAAGTATAATACATTTTTATTGATATTTTATCAAACGGTAAGAAAATCTTAGTGGGATGTGTATACCGGCCAAATAAAAGGGTCGCTTTTTCGAATTTGTTCTCGACGTTTGAAACACTTGCTGTTGCATCCGATGACGTTGTTATATGTGCAGATTTTAATTCCAATATACTAGTGGAAACCGAATTAATCTATAATATGTCATCTTTTGGTCTTACACCCACTAATACAATAAACCCAACACACCACACTGCCACTAGTAGAACATTGCTCGATATTTTTTTTGTGGGTAATGTATCAAATGTTATATTGTATTATCAAGTGTCTGCCCCATGCTTCTCAAAACATGATTTGATATTTTTAACTTACAATTTCAAGGTTCAACGAGCACAACAAACAATTAGCTACGTGATTTAAAAAAAAAACAAGTAAGAGTGTTAAATTCGGCTGTGCCGAATCTTTGATACCCTCCACCTCGGTTTGAGTATTGATAATAAATGTAAACAATATATTTGAAAAAGTAAACAATTTGTTAAACTTAATACCAGATTTTTTTGTTTGTTAGATTTATAGTCATTTTTCAGACATATTGCAATTACTACTGTAATTAATATGCAATTTTTAATTTTGTTTAAATGGTGCGTGGTAAAGAAGAAGAAAGCATATATTTCAAAAATTCATAACTGCACTGTATTCTTAATCGGACCGGTTTCTGGCATTTCAGCCTTCATCAGCGATTTATTGAACATTGTGATAATTGTTATGTTTTAATTGAATAGGTTGTTTCTATATGAAAATTTTTTCTACTTAGGGCGGCCGTGAGGTTTTGAACCGTGAACCTTCACATACACTCGTACTTGCACTTTTTGGTCAGCGCTTTAACACACTCACCTAAAGTCAGGCCTACGAGCAGTGTGGTTAGTTTTCAGTTTTCGTACCATACAGCTTTACTTTGTATTAATTTCAGAAGATACAACTCTGTCCAAACAAACAATCGTTATTTTTGAATTTTGAATATTTTTTGCATTTATACTTCTAATTTCCACTATATTCTCAGTTTTCGTAAGAGTTGTCATATGTGATGTACGGTTTTTTTTTGTACATACCTACATATGCACTTTACATATATTTGAGATGACGCTGTGAAGCGAAGAAAGATTTTTTTGTTTGTTAGATTTATAGTCATTTTTCAGACATATTGCAATTACTACTGTAATTAATATGCAATTTTTAATTTTGTTTAAATGGTGCGTGGTAAAGAAGAAGAAAGCATATATTTCAAAAATTCATAACTGCACTGTATTCTTAATCTTAAGACCAGATTATTTCAGCAAATTCTTTGGGTTGATCCGCTTAACAGATGTTTTTTGTTTATTTCAAGAGTTGGTCTAAAAAGCTTTCTCACATTAGTAATTCGCACTCCAACGAGGAAAGATCGTTTTCGTCTTTTCTATTATTTCGGATAAAAGAAAACACGTTTCGGTGTTTGCTTTTTGGACATCGTTGTTGCTGATCGGCATGCATTTAGGTTATATACCTATATTCATGCGTTTCCGGTTATATGATATAACCTCTCGATTAATTAAAATTTTTGCAAATTAAATATCTCACCCTAACCTTCATTGCGAAAAAGCTCCCTCAATTTTTTTTCT
Organism: Cordilura impudica; assembly: GCA_963682025.1. Taxonomy (NCBI): domain Eukaryota; kingdom Metazoa; phylum Arthropoda; class Insecta; order Diptera; family Scathophagidae; genus Cordilura; species Cordilura impudica. The sequence goes on along the minus strand of OY821517.1, from coordinate 223,344,295 downwards.
GTTGTTAAAATATTATCATATTTGGAAAATAATTTTTTTTACAATTAAAAGGGAGTTTTCTCTATTAGATTTTGTGGCAACACAAAATAACACCATACAATACAAAATCTAACTCAGTGATGCCAACTCTTGATTTTGAATTAAATTATGTTAATAAAATATATTTTCAAATACTACTACCTGGGAATTATCATCGAACTTCAATTTTTGGGGCTTACTTTGCCTACCATGAAGTCAAATTTTGAAGTCATCCAAGGACTATACATAATGAGGATGTGCAAAACGATTATGGAACGGTTAATCCAAAAGTCTGTATTTACTGCAACATTGTTGATTAATAAAAAGAAACATGTATACATAATTTTTTTTTATTCACCAATAATGTTGAAAATGTAATATCGTAAAAAAAAAATTTTTATAGAATTTTATATGAAATTAAATAAATAAATGATTATTTTTATTAGATCTTATTGATATGTTAAGAATTTATTGTTTTCAATAAGTTTGAAGAAAAAAAAATATGATAATAAAAAATACATTGGAATTGGAATTCATTGGAATTCGAACATAAGCGAAAAAGATGAAGAGCCAGCGCACTACGCACTCGACCATCAATATGTTATTCGGCAGTTATGCATATAAATGTTCCTTTAGTTAAACAAAATCATAGGCAGAACGTTCAACAGAGAATATTGTGATGGGAACGTTGTGGTGAGAACGTTGGGATAGAACGTTGTGGTGAGAACGTTGAGGAGAGAACGTTGATACGTTTAAAATTTTATCCCAACAAACGATGCCAGTAGTAAAATGCAAATGAAATGGAGAAAAAGTTATTCATACAAACAGTTTTTACATTATTTTGCTTTGTTGGGATGTTTTGCATGTAGTAACAGTAACAAAATCGACCTGATTTTGGCAAGCAGTGAATTTAATTGAGAAATGAAAACTACAATCCATGTACAGTCCTATCCACTTGAATAGCACACCTAAATGTATATATATCAAAAGCTTAAAGCACGCGCTATTTAAGTGGACAGGATTGTATGTTCATTTTAAAATGATATGTTTATTATTTATATCATTTCTACCACCGTGTAACATTTCTACAATTACAATATTAATGTTTTTTGAACCAAAAAAAGAAACATTAATGTTATATATTTTGTTTTTGTACAAAATTGAAATAATTCATTTGATTTTAGTATGTAATGATATGCATGAAATTTTCACAATTTTAATAAAAGTATTTTAACTATAATTAACTATACAAATTTATTTTAGAAATTCTTTTTGTTTTTTTTTCACATGAAAATATTACATTTTATAAATATTTGAAGAGTATATAATATTTTTCAAATTTATAAACGAATATTTGAAAGCAATATGAAATGTTATTATAATATATATATATATATATATATATATATATACATATATTTATGTTTTTTTTTTTTTTTTTTGTAAATAAGTATATAATTTAAGTTTGTAATTAATATATAAGATATGAATATACATATATGTATTGCAACAGTTTTTATGTTCGCAATTCTTAAATAGCATTTGACGTTTTCTAAAATTCATTGAATTTAAATCAATGTTTTCTGTAGTCCGATTCTGAAAATTTCAACGATCCGACAATCGCAAAATATATCGACAGCTATTGTTGTTTGCACTAAGGATTAAGTAATTCACTAAGTACATACATCTTAACGACAGTCGCCAAATCTATTTTTCTATTTATTTAAATTGTAGACGAGTGGCATCTCTGTCAAAATAAGCGAAAATCACAAAGAAGAATAGAAAAAAAAACAAATTACTTATGTTTAATATCTTTCTTTTTTAACTAATATTTGTGTTTATTTATTTGAAAATGAAATAATGAATTGAATATGCTATTTAATTTTTTTATTTATATAAAAAAGTTTTTTAATAAAAGCAAAATATTTTCACTATTTTATGATTTTTATTTATGTATGACGACATTTCAACCTAAAAATTTTAGTTTTTATCGATTGAATAAACAACACAAAAATGGTTGTCGTTCAGATAACAACAACAGCTGAGTTTAATAAAAGCGAATATCGTTTAAAAATGTTACTGATAATTTTGCGATTTTCTTTTTTTTTAACGATTCGACTATCGTTAAAAGAAGTTAGTGAATCGCGGTAGTGAAAAGCTATTAATTTCTCCTGAATGTCAATATTTTTTTTAAATGTAAAAATTTTTTAAATGTAAACGTAGGTATTGGTGTTTTTTTTTTTGAATTTCAATTTGTGTTTAACGAATAAAATTTATATATTAAAGATGCAATAGATGTCTTCTAAATTTAAAATTATAATTTCCGACGTTTTGATATGATTTTCTGAAATTCAATTAATTGTAATTTATAATTGGAAATTTTTAATTCCAGTTTTTAGAATTGATATTTTCTTGAATTTGAATGGAAAATTTAAAAAGAGCAATTTTGTATTTATGTGGATAGTAATGCTTTAGTAATTATTAACAATTTTTAAAAATTAGATGTAATCGCAATCAGATATTTTGTAGGTAAAGCAGAATAATAGTTCTATATAACTATGTAAAACTGTTTTGAAAGCAAAAAACTCATTGATGAACTCGGTAACTCTATTTTATAAAGACAACAAAAAGTTAACATGCCAAACTTATGTTCATATTTGTAAAAGAATAATGAAAAAACATATGAAATAAAAGACCAGCCCGTGTATACACTTAACATTGTTCTGTATGATATCTAGTTGAAAATATTGACATTCATGTTAAAATAGAAGTAACTATTGCAAAGCTAATTAGAACCAAAATTGTGGCGTCATCTATTGCGGCATAGTCAAGCTGAGCAAAATGAAGTGACACTCTGTTAAAGCAAAAGCAATGTATTTTCCCCACAACAAAATATTGCAGAAAATTATGTAAATAAAATAATATACCGATTTATTTCTAACATGCAGTTGTTATGGATATACATATATATAATATATGTATATTATTTGTATTATCTAATACGTTTATGAATGTATATGTAAATATTACACACAAAAAATACAACATCAAACGTTATTTTTGTGTTTTTCTTTTTAAATAAATTTATACATAAAATTTTTTTTGCTAAATTTACATTTTTTTTTTTTTTATTAACAACTAGGTATTTTAGCATTATTTGCTTTAGATGTTGGTGAATTTTTACTCCCTTTATATTAACTCGTAGTATCTGCTTGTCGAAAAAATTTTGGATCGATTTTAACCCCTTTCCCGTAACCCATTCGATCTGAAATTTTTCAGGCAGGCTCGTGGTAATAACAGAAATGATTTAACAAATTTTTTTAGTGATGCCAAAACAATGGAAACTTTTAAATTTTTCTACCAGAGTTAAAAAAAAATTTACAAATTGTTAGTTTTTATTATACTATTACCACAACGACCACAAAAACAACAAGTCCAGCTATGACAACAACACAACATTTAGAATAACAACAAGAACAATATAGAAACATCATATTTTTCATGTTTTTTTTACTTTTTCAGAGATTTCCCTGGACCTGTTCCACCGATTTTAATGATTTTTGAAATAGAAATCTTCCTATGAATTTGGTGAATCATTCTCATTAAAAATTATCACTGTAGCTGCACTATGGAGGGCGTGATCGTGACAAGAACAACATAGAAAATTATATTTTTTCAAGACTTTTTTAGTTCTTCATTCAAATCTCGGGCCCTAATCGGCCGATTTGGACGATTTTAAACAGCAAACTTTTCAGGATGCTAATTAATCATTTTTTATATCAACGAGCACCCTAGCTGCCCGATTGATGCCGTCATCGTGATTTCCACAGACGGACAGACGGACATCGCTATATCAACTCCGGTTGTTATAAGGATCACAAATATATATATTTTATGGGGTCCAAATTTTTTTTTCTAATTATTACAAACGGAATGACACACTTATATATACCCTCTGCACACTGGAGTGGAGGGTATAAATAGATTATAATTTGCTACATTGCTTCTGTTGATGAGCAAGTTTTATTTGTTGAAAATAAAACGTCTTTACGACGATACTGTTCCATTAAGATCAAAGATTCTAACAACAAAATTAAAACCATGGTTTTCTAATGCCTTAAAGCAACTTATCCACAGCAGGGATAATAGCCGCTAGAAGGGTTGTTAATGCCAACATAAGAAGTGCAAAAATTGAATATTTTTCTAGTCGTTTTAGAGCCGCAGTTGACTGTAGACAGACATGGAAGCAAATTCGTGAAATTGAAATTTTTAATGTAGATAACACAAATAACTGTCAAGTCGATGCTGATGCACTAAATAACTCATTTACTGATATACATGTGATACCAATCAATACAAACTTTTACAACTTCTCATGCTTGAATACAAGTAATGTCTCAAACAATGTTAATAATTTTGAATTTTCTTGCATTAGCCAATCTGATGTATTTTCAAGTTTTTCGTTTATGAAATCTAACGCAGTGGGCTGTGATAATATGCATCCAAAGTTTATAAAAATATTCCATTACCGAAAACAAATACGGAGTTCACGCCCATAGCTATTTTATGTTATCTATCAAAAGTGCTAGAAAAACTTTTGCACCAGGAAATGAGTTTGCACCCAACTATACCTTTTAAATTTTTATTTAAATTTTTTGAACAAGCTTAAATATAATTTTTGAATAATTGTTCCACTATATGTTTGCCTTAATGTAATTTTTGGTTATTGCATTCCTGTACTTTAAATATAAGATTAAATCTTGTTGTACAGGAAATGGAAAATAAATAAATAAATAAATAAAATAAAATAAATAACTATAAGCTAACTAAAATGTAATGCAGAACTTCCCCCAAAAGAGTTGCTTGCATATTACGTGCTTTCCCAAAATAGCTTACATATTTGTTGACATTTGTTTAGTGACATTTGCACTTGTTTTTGACATTTTCTTCTCTATTTGTTTTGGATTTGATTTACATATTGTTCATTTTCGTTTGTTCATTACAAAAATCCGTGCTCGTGCGTGCAGTGAAGAAGGTAAGACTTAAATATTATAATTACTTTTAAATTTTAATTATTAAAACTAGTATGAGTGGTACCAGCAAAAGAAATTTAAGAAGGCTTTTTGAAATAGAAAAAGAAGTTTATTCAAATATTATTAATTTCAAATAATATAGTTGAAGCCACCTGCTCCTCTGCCGATTTACAGTGTCAAAGTTGAAGTTTTCAGGATTTCCAAGTGGTAGTGTCACTCTTACACGGTTGTAAATAATTGAAATTTAAAGAATTTGCAAACATAAAATTTAAAATATAATAATAATAAACTTACATATATAGATGTCGGTTCAAAATTTCAATCGTTTCACCAAGCTAGGACTCAAAGTAGTTCCTCAATGTAATAAATAATGATTTTACAGATATCAAGGAAGGAATTCACTGCGAAGGTTTAGAAATTAATATGGATGAAATCCATGGAATGAAGGGACTTAAAAATTTTCTTCCAAGCTTTAACGGGTAACCTATATATTAAAAACATATTCTTTTCATATAACATAGGACAATTATATTTTAAATAGATGCCTGTCAATCGCTAGCCGTAATGATGTGGAAAAGGATATCAGAGATGCTCTAAGAGTTATTAAAAAACCATATTCAAGCTGAATGCATTAAAAAAAGGAAAATTTTCAAATTCAGCTAATCCGAACCTCTTATACACTTCCACCGAGTTTAGCGTTTCATCAATATCTTCATATTTCACTATTTTTATAATGACTTTGGGTATAATGACTTTGTGCTGCTGTTTGTAACTACCAAAAATATTTGACCTAGACCCATCTTTTATTATACCGATCGACTCAGAAACACTTTCTGAGTCGATTTAGCAATGTCCGTCCGTCTGTCCGTCTACAGGTCGCAAATTGAAATTAGTGCAATTCGGTCAATTTTCAGACCTAGTCCCCAAACAAATGACCCTTATGAAATCAATTGCCATAAGATCCAAATTATCATACAAATCTCAGTCAAATTGGATTTGTATGTGTTTATTATATCCATTAATCAGTATTCCAAAAATAATCCCTATAGGATAATTCTTAGTCATAGGCCCCATATGAAGCTTTTTCCCTATCTCCACTTAAATCTATCAAAATACAAATTTATTGCACAGATTTTTCTCAAATTGGGTTTGTATATGGTTTTGCCAAAAATAAGTGACCTTACCAAATATGGTCAAGATCGGTCTATTTTTCGCCTTGTCCCCATATAAATATAGCATCCGATATGAACTTTTTCATATTCAAAGGGAAAATAATCAATGTGAGTCCGATCAAAGGGGAGATGTGTAAAGATCTACACCTATTCCAATTGAATTTCAGAAAGTATCAATTGATTTTCAGAAAGTATTAATTGCATTCCAGAAAACATCAATTAAATTTTAGAAAGTATCGATTGAGTTTCAGAAAACATCAAATGTATTTCAGGAAGTTTCAAATATATTTCAGAAAACATCAAATGTATTTCAGAAATTATCAAATGTATTTCAGAAAATATCAATTTAATTTCAGGAAATATCTATTGAGATTCAGAATTAAAAAGTAGTTTGCCCTACAATACGATCTTTTACTTAAAAACTACTATTACTACTACTATTTGTTTTCATAAATAAAAATCCATCTTCATTTTTCAGCTTGATTCTAAAATTTGGGTATTAAGTTTAAAGTAGTTTTTGTTTTATGATGTTTTTTGCTTCTCCTGTAAAAAATAAAAATATTAGTTACAGCCTTTTGCATTTTAGGTGACGATATGTAGTTTTCAAGAAATATTACAAACCCAGTATAATATTTAAAAAAATATGTTTTTATATAGCGTTCTGAATTTCAATTTATATTTTCTGAAGTAAATTTAATAATTTATGAAATACATTTGATATTTTCTGAAATACATTTGATGTTTTCTGAAATACATTTGATAATTTCTGAAATACATTTGATATTTTATGAAATACAGTTGTTGTTTTCTAAAATACATTTGATATTTTTTGAAATTCAATTGATAGTTTCTGAAATACAAATGATACTTTCTTAAAATCATTTGATGCTTTCTGAAATACAATTGATTATTTCTGAAAATCAATTCATGTTTTCTGAAATTCAATTGATACTTTCTGAAAATTAATTGATGTTTTATGAAATACAATTGATACTTTCTGAAACACAATTGATATTTTCTGAAAATCAAATGATGTTTTCTAAAACACTATAGATACTTTCTGAAATTCAATTGATGTGTTCTAAAATTCGATTGATATTTTCTGAAAATCAATTGATGTTTCCGGATATACAATTGATACTTTCTGAAATACAATTGATATTTTCTAAAAATCAATTGATGTTTTCTGAAACACATTTGATAATTTCTGAAATTCAATTGATGTTTTCTGAAATACAATTGGAAAAGGTGTAGTAATTAAAAAAAACACCTAAGTTTATTTTTGACTTCAAAGTTTTCCCAATATTTAGCATTTTAATGTATCAGGCATTTTTCATTTTTAATGAAATGTCAACTCTGTTTGTGTTAAATGTCAAGTAAAATGAAGACGACAATAAATCTAGGGAAGTAGGCAAATAGAAAAGTAAGATATACGTGGAAAGAGAACAAATTTACGAGAAAGGTTTATTATTCTTTTTTCTTCAAGAAATTTAAGCGCTTATAATAAAATTATAAAGAAAATATGAAATTAAGAAGTTTTTGCATGTTTTAAGTTGTAAGGACCAAAGTCGGCCCTCGTTTTGGTCCCCACATTTATCAAACAACATATTCCAACCAGCATACTACGTTGGTATGAATAATATTAATGAATATTCACATTCATATATTATATTTAGACCACTTTATGTTATTACTTTATAATATACTCATATATATTTATATTATTTCCCTTATATATATATTATGTTCATTTTAACTACATTCATTTATTATTGTTCATTATTTCACCTGGTACTTACGGTATGATTATAATAGTTAAATTATAACAATTGTATACAACGACCTCTAACATCACCATGGGTAGTAAAGACTTCAACCAAGAGTTGTTCGTCTTGTGTAAACCCAGTTGTCTTCTGTAATATCCCGGGTGGTACCTATAATTTTGAATACTCGGTGCTTAAATATATGTAATATAATAATAAATAAAAGAAGTCATAGAAGTTATAACGTTTAAATGGATGACGTGTTTCCTTTCTGCGGAATATTTGTGGATCATCTTTTCTGTTAACGACCTTGGACGAGACTGAGCTCACCCAAGCAAAAGGCAGTTTTGCGTCGTTACAAAGTGCAGATAATAGAGTGAAACATAAGTCAGAAATGGAGGAAATATCATAGCAAAGTAATCCAAGTATCAACCACCACTAGTTGCGTAATAGTTAGATATAAGTGTATTAAAAGTTAGTTGAATTGCCGGCAGGGCAATTTTAAATGATTATCACTCCAAAAATATTTACCAAAATGTTAAGAAATACCTTTCAAATGGTATATTTTTTTGTCAAAATCGGTTGCTAACTGAGACTTCATTTGACTTGCCAATTACTTCGAACAGATTGTCCACGTATTTAGTAAGAAATTTTATTTGTACTTTGTTCTATTTAAGTTCTGTGATTATCTTGTCCAGTCGTTATCCGCAATCGTTGATGATAACGGATACCACATAGGCTTACCATAAGTCTGATGGTAAAATTTGTTGTCATATGTGAAATAATTGTTTTCTGATAAGCAAAATTGTAGGGGTTTGAGGAATTGGAATTTTATTTATTTCTACTGTTTCTGCCACAATGGTTACACGAAATGCAAGAAGATATTTCGTATAAACTACAAAAGCTGATTATATAGTAAACTAACAACGGCTGATCACATAGTACACCACAAAACATACTTGCGAATACTGTATTACCGTATAATTTCTTTGTATGAAGAATATCACAACAATTATATAACTGCTGTACAAATTTAGCACATAACTTATTAGGACACCCTTACGAATACCTAAACATATTTTTATACCCTATACCACTATGTGGTTTGGGTATAATGCTTTGTGACCTAGACCCATCTTTAATTATACCGATCGAATCAGAATCACTTTCTGAGTTGATTTAACAATGTCCGTCCGTCCGTCCGTCCGTCCGTCTGTGTGTCCATGTAAACCTTGTAATCAAACTGCAGGTCGCAAATATGAATATATTTTGCTGAAATTTGGTATGTAAGCTTCTATCGGCCGTGGGATGAACGCTATTGAATTTGGTAAGAATCGGTCCATGTTCAGACCTAGCCCCCATACAAATTACCCCTATGAAATCGACATAAATTGCCATAAGATCCAAATTGTCATATAGATCTTACTCAAATTGGGTTTGTATGCGTTCATTACATCCATTAATGAGTAGTCCAAAAATGATCCCTTTGGCCCCATATAGAGCTGCTTCCCGATCTTCACTTAAATCTATTAAAAACAAAAATATTGCATTGATTCTTCTCAAATTTTGTTTGTATATATTTCTGCAAAATAAAAGAGACTTTACCAAACTTGATCAGGATCGGTCCATTTTTGGACCTACTCCCCATATAGATATATCATCCGATATGAACTTTTTCATATCTGCAGCCAAAAAAAATGAATAAAAATCCCACTCAAATTTGGTTTTTGCTTATTTTCTATGTCCAGTTAGTTGGGCCTAAGAGATAGAGTTTCTAACCGCATGGTATAGGGTATCGTATAGTCGGTCTACACCGACTATAATTTTCTTACTTGTTTTTTTAAGTTTTTGGAATTTATTTCGAAATTTTGATAATATTTTCGGTAAAATATATACAACAACTATGCCTACAACCTCGTCTAAGTCACTTGGCAAAAGGTTCTTTTTTGATAATCTGTAAAGTTTAAAAGCTAATTTAATTTGTATACTATACTTACTATGTATTTCCCAAAAAGCGAAACATTTGTTTTCTAAATTTTAATTAATCCAGAGAATGTATTTACTAGCTCCGCAAATGCCACTTGGCACGGTGTTTTGTATATAGGACAAGTTAAAAAATTAATTTAGTTTATATTCTTATGTATTTCTTAAGAACACAAACACGTGTTTTCTAAATTTGATTTAATCCAGGGAATGAATTTGCTAACTCTAGTATATACTCCTGGATAGCCTTCTCTGCCGCAACCAACGCCCCATGAGACAATTCCTACTATAAAGTATTTGATTCCATTTGAAAGTAATAATGGCCCGCCACTATCTCCTTGACAAGAATCCATATTTGGTCTTCCAGCACAAAGCATAGTTGAAGTAATTCTAGTACTTTTATATTTCTGGTTTCGGCATTCGGTAATAGACATTATTGGTACTTTTACTTGGTTCACAATTGATGGTAAATCGCCTCCTTCTGATGTTCTTCCCCATCCTACAACTGTTCCGATGCGACCTAAAAATTAAAAAAAAACTTTTTAGTAATAGTTTGGAATAGTGATGGTGGTAGCTTCTGATTAAAGCTGAGTTCAGCTTGTTTTTTTTTAGAACATTTTAATCAGAACAATAACAAAAATATGGATGGAATCGTTGCTCCACATATATATATATATTTATACCCTATACCACTATGTGGTTTGGGTATAATGACTTTGTGCTGCTGTTTGTAACAACCAAAAATATTTGACCTAGACCCATCTTTAATTATACCGATCGAATCAGAATCACTTTTTGAGTTGATTTAACAATGTCCGTCCGTCCGTCCGTCCGTCTGTGTGTCCATGTAAACCTTGTAATCAAACTGCAGGCCGCAAATATGAATATATTTTGATGAAATTTGGTATATAAGCTTTTATCGGCCATGGGATGAACGCTATTGAAATTGGTGAGACCTAGCCCCCATACAAATTACCCCTATGAAATCGACATAAATTGCCATAAGATCCAAATTGTCATATAGATCTTACTCAAATTGGGTTTTGTATGCGTTCATTACGTCCATTAATTAGTAATCCAAATATGATCCCTTTGGCCCCATATAGGGCTGCTTCCCGATCTTCACTTAAATCTATTAAAAAACAAAAATATTGCACTGATTCATCTCAGATTTGGTTTGTATGTATTTTTGCAAAATACAAGAGACTTTTCCAAACATGATCAGGATCGGTCCATTTTTGGACCTAGTCCCCATATAGATATAGCATCCGATATGAACTTTTTCATATCTGCAGCCAAAAAAATTAATAAAAATCCCACTCAAATTTGGTTTTTGCTTTTTTTCTATGTCCAGTTAGTTGGGCCTAAGAGATAGGGTTTCTAAACGCATGGTATAGGGTATCGTATAGTCGGTCTAGACCGACTATAATTTTCTTACTTGTTTTTTTTTTTTATTTTTATTATTTATTTACAATCTATCTAATAAATGAAGATATTAAGTAAATTTGATTATAATTACATATGACTAAATAACAGAAGTATTTACAACATTAAGTAAAATCACTAATTATTAAATAATTAAACTTGTATAAAATAAAAAGAAAAATTTAATTTTTCTATGGCAAGTCAAGAACATGCAGTCTTTTAAGTCTCCCATTTTCATTTGTTTCATCTAGTAGACATATTGCTAGAACATTAGGGTGATAGTAGTAGTAGTAGTAGTAGTAAGAACTCTTTATTCAATAGTTTTTTTTTTTTTTTTCAAATTACATTATAAAACTTAAAAGAATGTACGGCGTTGACTATCTCGTTAGCCGGAAAAGAGATTTTATAAACATATATATGCATATAAATATTATGTTTTGTGTTTGTAAAAATTAAGTGTTGTATTCAATAATTAAGGTTTTTCTATACGCATTGATTAAATATTTAACTAGTTTTTCCCAATTATCTTCACCATTTAAAATTGTAATGAGTTCATTTTCTGATATTGTTATTTTTTGGAACCAATGTTGTCGAAAGTTATTTAATATAGGACACCTTCCAATGAAATAATGCAAATCTTCAATCTCCTTTTTATTACACAATGGACAATATTTAACAACTTTCCTCGAGAAATGAGAACCATTTAATTCTATTAGAACACATCGAGCCTTAAATATCCACATGATACTCGACTGATAATTGTTGCAGTGGAAATAAAGGTGTGCCACTGAGGTATCTATTTTCTTGTAAATGGATTCTGTTTGACTTGCTCGAGTTAATCGACTTTGGTGATATCTATTTTCTAAACAATTTAAAAACAGTGCTTGGTTTTCATTCCATTCCCTTAAAGTAATATTTGTTGACCACGATATGTTGAACTCTACACCAATCGTATTTAAACATTTCACCCAGGATATATTATGTTCCAACACAAGTCTACTTAATTGATAAGGTAGACGAGAGTCTTGATAATGAAAGAGGGTGCGTTTTATGTATTGCATGTGAAGGTTTAGCATAAATAAATGGCCATCGTTCATTCCAGACTCGAGAAGGAGAGCGTAGTTGGGAGCGAATTTCGGTAAATTTAGAATGCGTTTTATGAAATATCTTTGGAGCTTATCCACTTCTTCAAAATGAGAATGCCCCCATACTTGTGCACCGTATGATTGTACTGACCTGCAAACAGAATTAAAAAGGTGCATTTTAGTTCCAAATGCGATATCTCTTTTACTTAAAAAGCTACTCCATGTTGAATTGAGGCAGGATTTCGCAACATTGTTCCTCTTTTCTACATGCCTTGCGAAGACACATTTTGGAGTTATAATTATACCAAGGTAACAATATTCCGAGACTATTTCAATTTCTCTTCCAAAGTATAACCATTTCTCTTTGCTGGCCAAACGTCCGCCATTTTTAAATACCATTATTTTTGATTTTGCCAAATTTACTTCTAAATTCCAATAACTGCAGTAAGTTTCTAGGTTGTTTATCATTTTCTGTAGTACTTTAACATCATCTGATATCAATACTATATCATCCGCACATAAAAGCAATCTTACATTCATATTCCCAATGTAAAGTCCACCTCCAAGTTCTTCATGCAAGTCATTTATATACAGGGAGAAAAGCAAAGGGGACAGTAGACACCCTTGCCTAACTCCTGAAACAGTTTCAAATTTATCAGATAATTCTGTTCCATTCCAAACCGTGGAACAATTGTTTAGGTATAAGTTTTCGATAAAACGAACCATTTTTGTTGATACACCTATGGCATGCAGTTTGAACATTAGAGACTTTCTTACAACTTTATCAAAGGCAGCAGTGAAGTCAACAAAAAACGCGTACATTTTCTTTTTCTTCAAACTTTAAATGAACTATTGTCGTTAGGTTATAAATATTATCTACTGTAGAATAGTCTTTTCTAAATCCCGCTTGGTATTCGGTAATAATATTATGTTGATATACTATACATCCTTTCCGTTATTATGCCCATTAAGATTTTTGCAATACAATTCATAAACGAAATGCCTCTATAATTGCATGGCTGGTTTATATCACCTTTTTTAGAAATTGGAAAGATTACGCTGGTTGTAAACGTTTCATCTACTTCCATGTTGTTAAATAGGGTATTGTATGCGTTTGTCATTTCTATAATAAGTTCATTTGGTGCGTTCTTAAAAAACTCGTACGGAATCCTATCTTCACCGGGGGCTTTGTTAAGTTTTGCTTTTGAGAGTACTTGATAAACTTCATTTACTTCTATATTTCGATCCAAAAAGTAATCTGTTTGATACAAGGCTGCATAATGTACATCATTTGCTGTTTGAAGCGGATTTAGTAATGTAACGAAATAGTTTTGAAATTCGAATGTCGATATATTGGGTAGTTCATGAAAGTCTTTATTTCTAATTTCATTCGCTAATTTCCACCATGATTTACTGTCTTTTACTTCATTTAGTTTAAACTCCAGCTCTCTATAGTATTTCTCTTTTCTTTCTTTACATATGATTTAAAAATTTGATTTGCCTTCAGATACTTGTTTTTAGTTTCTGGATCCATATTTTCTTTATAATCTTTCAGTAGCTCAAATGAATGATTTCTCGCTTTAAAACATTTCCAGTCAAACCATTTGTTTATTGACGTGAAAACTTTATTAGATGTATTATTTTTCTTTGCAGATTGGTATATTACGTTAATAACGTCCCTTAGTTCAAGCTCATCCTTTTGTTATTTCATTATCATTAAGTTAGTAAGTACTTTTTGGTTGTATTGTGCGCCCATTTCATCTTTCCATTGTAGTTTAGGTAGTAGTTGTTGCGGTTTAGTGAGATTATTTTGGATTGTTAATTTTAAGTCTAAACATACTGGCATATGATCAGACCATATTTGGTCACAAACAGTAAAACTATTGACCATTCCGATAATGTCTTGGGAAACAGCGCATATGTCATTTACAGACTGTCCACACGTTCCCATAAACGTTAAGTTACCTTCTTCATCGTCCTTAATCGCCCCGTTTAAAACTATTAGACCATAATCTCCACAGAACTCCATCAATTTCTCTCCCTGGTTATTATGCACCAGATCTTTTGATTTTCTTGCACCAAGGAATGAAGAGCACGCGTTACCGCACCAGTCATCCACATCTTGTTGTAGTTCTCCAATACGCACATTAAGATCTCCAAGAATTACAGAATTTTTGGGATTGTTCTCACTAAAATGCTTTTCTAATACCTCAAACTCGTTTTTCCAATCTGCTCCTCTAATGTATTGAGGTAGTATTAAAATTTCCGAACCATTTGAATTAATTTTTATTGTGTCCATCCCGTTATGGGTTATAAATGAACATCTAATTGCCGATTGATTTATGCTTTTTTTTATGCCATATATGCACCCCCCTATTGCTCTACCAAATTTACTATTTCGTACAGCTGGTTTCCAAAAGGTATTTAAGTTTTTAAAATATTTTTTAAATTGGTTAATTTTTTCTTCAATAATATGGGTTTCCAATAAAATTGCAATATCAAAAGAATTAATGAAGTTGAAAAAATCGCATTGTATTTGTTTATTCTCTAAATTATTTATATTATATGAAAGTTTTTTGATTTGTTTAAATTTAATTACGTTTTCGGTTTTATCAATGCTTTGACCTATATTTGAAAAATTTTTATTAGTTTTGTTAATAAATTTTAGTTTTTTGAATTCATTTTTGTTAGTAGGCTGTTATAGTTAATATCAATTTCAGATGCAGCATCACCATAGAGCTCCTTAAGTACATCCACAGCATCCTCCTTTTCGCATACTAGCATTTTGTTGATGTCCCAGCGAAGCCATTTGTCGTCTACTTTAATTTTGTCATTACGCACCAGTATTCGTTTAGTTTTATCGTGATTTAAAATTTCCTTCTTCAGTTCTAACATAATCTTTTTAGTTTGTAGCCGGTCGCTGTTCAAGTCTTGCTCGATGTAAATGGGAATACCTGCCAAGTTTTTGGTGTGCTTTAATACCTCTAATACCATTTTTTCGGATTTTAATTCAGCCTTCACCGTCATCTTTTTTCATCACTCTCGTATAGTTTTTTTGTTGATTCAATTTCTACTTTTGTTTTCATTTTTAAGCTGTTTTTAAAAACATCATCGACAGCTTTATAAAGCGACTTTTGTGAATTGATACCTTTTATTATAATGTTCTTTTTCTTAATAGAATCTTCAAGAAATATCATTTGACGGTTGATATTCGCTTTATTATCTTCTAACGCTTGTATTCTTTCACGTAAAACTTGATTTTCAACTGAAATTTCATTCTGTTTATCAGATACCCTATCAATTTTGTTATTAATTTTATCAATATCTTCTTTAGTTGGTAATGATTTCAGTTTTTCATCCATAGTTTTTGCAATAGATCCATGAATTAATGCCATTAGATCAGCTACTGCCATTTTCCCCACAGTTTCCCTCCCCACTGACACTTCAGGCGACGTCTCTGAGTGAAATAGTTTCGGAGTATTAACCATATTCCACAAAAAAGCTTTAATCCACAAAAGTTAAAGTAGGTTGTTGTCTAGGCTAAGCACTTATGTTCCACAACTTAGGTTCTAAACTTACGATTGCAAGTAAAGCTCTTCCAGTGATCAAGTTTTATATATGTATTTATTTTACTGACGTTTGTTAATTTTTAACACACCACAGAGCACAGCTGATATAAAAGAGTAAATTATTGCAGTTTTATTTTGTTTTATATTAATTTTCTTTATATTTTAACACTTAATTAAACAAAATTAATTTTGCTTTTTTAAATTGTTTTTAATTGTTTTTTTATTACGTTCCACTTTTATTACTAATAGCTTTTTTAAACATTTAAGCTTTTACTATTTAAAAAATAGTTTTTTAGTTACTTCTTTTAAAATTTACTTAAATTTTTAGAGCTTATTGAAAACACGTCTGTCCACACCAAAGTTCTTTCTCTTTTCTCATTAGGGTGATAGTTTAATCCGTCAAGGTATTTTTGAGAATAATGCCGTATTTTTTCTTTCTTTCTTTAACAGTAGTTATGAATTGTGTCATTGGCAACGTACCAGGGAGCATCAAGTATCGTTCGCAGAGTTTTTGATTGGAACCTCTGCAGAATTTCTACATTCGAATTGCTTGCTCCACCCCATAGATGAATTCCATAAACCCACATAGGTTTAAGTATTGCTTTATAGATTCTTATTTTATTTTCAACACTAAGTTTCGATTTAGATCTTAGCAACCAGAATAAACGTTTGACCTTCATGTTTAATTGTTCTCTTTTAGCTTTGATATGTTGTCAATCTTCTATCCATGTGAATCCCAAGGTATTTAATACAAGTTTTATCTGGAATAACTTCCCCATTTATTTTGATTTGCTGGTATTTATTTTAATTTTCCATTTTTTATACCAGAACTCTAGATTTAGAAGTTGATTTTGGATGGCAGTTGATGCGTTGTTCTTATCAGTATTAGCAGATAAAATAGCTGTGTCATCAGCAAAATTACCCAATAGTACATTATCAGCAATAGGCATATCTGATGTGGATAAGCTATAAAGAAAAAGTCCTAATACACTTCCTTGGGGTACTACAGCAGATATCTCATATATGTCAGAATACACATCATTGTGTTTTACATAAAAACAACGATTGGCTAGGTATGATTTGGACAATAAAAAATATGGTGTTGGCAATAATCGTTTAATTTTGTATAATAGTCCTTGGTGCCATACGCGATCAAACGCTTGTTGAACATCAAGGAAAACTGCAGAGCAGTATTTTTTACTCTCTAGCGAATCAGTTATGTAAGTTACAATCTTATGGCATTGTTCTGGTGTACCGTGTTTGTTTCGGAATCCAAACTGATACTCTGGAATAATATCAAATTCTTCTAAGAAGTATTTTCTCAAATATTTTAGAGAAAATAGGATGACATTTCTTGTTCCGATTTATTAGGTTTAGGAATCGTTACTATCTCAGCACATTTCCATTGTATGGGATAGTAGGTTAGTCTTAAGATAGCATTGAATAATTCAGTATTACTACACTCTTTTCTGGTAAACATTTGTTCATTTTAGCATTTATTTTATCTAAGCCAGGCGATTTGGTTAAAGAAAGTTCTTTAATTTCACTCATTGTTTCCGAAGATGTGACAATTCTAATGGGAAAATCCATTAGGCAAGTTGCAGTTAAGAATTCGTTAATATGATTTTCGTGATGTAAGCCAGAATTGGTATTGAAAGGTTTAACTGTTTCTTTTAAATGGCCTGCAAATGCCAGAGCTTTTTCATTCTTAGTTTTACACCACAAACCATTTGTACCTTTAATATTAGTTACAGCCTTTTGCATTTTAGGTGACGATATGTAGTTTTCAACAAATATTACAAACCCAGTATAATATTTAAAAAAATATGTTTTTATATAGCGTTCTGAATTTCAATTTATATTTTCTGAAGTAAATTTAATAATTTATGAAATACATTTGATATTTTCTGAAATACATTTGATGTTTTCTGAAATACATTTGATAATTTCTGAAATACATTTGATATTTTATGAAATACAGTTGTTGTTTTCTAAAATACATTTGATATTTTTTGAAATTCAATTGATAGTTTCTGAAATACAAATGATACTTTCTTAAAATCATTTGATGCTTTCTGAAATACAATTGATTATTTCTGAAAATCAATTCATGTTTTCTGAAATTCAATTGATACTTTCTGCCGCACCAGTCATCCACCGCACCAGTCATCCACATCTTGTTGTAGTTTTCCAATACGCACATTAAGATCTCCAAGAATTACAGAATTTTTGGGATTGTTCTCACTAAAATGCTTTTCTAATACCTCAAACTCGTTTTTCCAATCTGCTCCTCTAATGTATTGAGGTAGTATTAAAATTTCCGAACCATTTGAATTAATTTTTATTGTGTCCATCCCGTTATGGGTTATAAATGAACATCTAATTGCCGATTGATTTATGCTTTTTTTTATGCCATATATGCACCCCCCTATTGCTCTACCAAATTTACTATTTCGTACAGCTGGTTTCCAAAAGGTATTTAAGTTTTTAAAATATTTTTTAAATTGGTTAATTTTTTCTTCAATAATATGGGTTTCCAATAAAATTGCAATATCAAAAGAATTAATGAAGTTGAAAAAATCGCATTGTATTTGTTTATTCTCTAAATTATTTATATTATATGAAAGTTTTTTGATTTGTTTGAAAAATTTTTATTAGTTTTGTTAATAAATTTTAGTTTTTTGAATTCATTTTTGTTAGTAGGCTGTTATAGTTAATATCAATTTCAGATGCAGCATCACCATAGAGCTCCTTAAGTACATCCACAGCATCCTCCTTTTCGCATACTAGCATTTTGTTGATGTCCCAGCGAAGCCATTTGTCGTCTACTTTAATTTTGTCATTACGCACCAGTATTCGTTTAGTTTTATCGTGATTTAAAATTTCCTTCTTCAGTTCTAACATAATCTTTTTAGTTTGTAGCCGGTCGCTGTTCAAGTCTTGCTCGATGTAAATGGGAATACCTGCCAAGTTTTTGGTGTGCTTTAATACCTCTAATACCATTTTTTCGGATTTTAATTCAGCCTTCACCGTCATCTTTTTTCATCACTCTCGTATAGTTTTTTTGTTGATTCAATTTCTACTTTTGTTTTCATTTTTAAGCTGTTTTTAAAAACATCATCGACAGCTTTATAAAGCGACTTTTGTGAATTGATACCTTTTATTATAATGTTCTTTTTCTTAATAGAATCTTCAAGAAATATCATTTGACGGTTGATATTCGCTTTATTATCTTCTAACGCTTGTATTCTTTCACGTAAAACTTGATTTTCAACTGAAATTTCATTCTGTTTATCAGATACCCTATCAATTTTGTTATTAATTTTATCAATATCTTCTTTAGTTGGTAATGATTTCAGTTTTTCATCCATAGTTTTTGCAATAGATCCATGAATTAATGCCATTAGATCAGCTACTGCCATTTTCCCCACAGTTTCCCTCCCCACTGACACTTCAGGCGACGTCTCTGAGTGAAATAGTTTCGGAGTAGTAACCATATTCCACAAAAAAAGCTTTAATCCACAAAAGTTAAAGTAGGTTGTTGTCTAGGCTAAGCACTTATGTTCCACAACTTAGGTTCTAAACTTACGATTGCAAGTAAAGCTCTTCCAGTGATCAAGTTTTATATATGTATTTATTTTACTGACGTTTGTTAATTTTTAACACACCACAGAGCACAGCTGATATAAAAGAGTAAATTATTGCAGTTTTATTTTGTTTTATATTAATTTTCTTTATATTTTAACACTTAATTAAACAAAATTAATTTTGCTTTTTTAAATTGTTTTTAATTGTTTTTTTATTACGTTCCACTTTTATTACTAATAGCTTTTTTAAACATTTAAGCTTTTACTATTTAAAAAATAGTTTTTTAGTTACTTCTTTTAAAATTTACTTAAATTTTTAGAGCTTATTGAAAACACGTCTGTCCACACCAAAGTTCTTTCTCTTTTCTCATTAGGGTGATAGTTTAATCCGTCAAGGTATTTTTGAGAATAATGCCGTATTTTTTCTTTCTTTCTTTAACAGTAGTTATGAATTGTGTCATTGGCAACGTACCAGGGAGCATCAAGTATCGTTCGCAGAGTTTTTGATTGGAACCTCTGCAGAATTTCTACATTCGAATTGCTTGCTCCACCCCATAGATGAATTCCATAAACCCACATAGGTTTAAGTATTGCTTTATAGATTCTTATTTTATTTTCAACACTAAGTTTCGATTTAGATCTTAGCAACCAGAATAAACGTTTGACCTTCATGTTTAATTGTTCTCTTTTAGCTTTGATATGTTGTCAATCTTCTATCCATGTGAATCCCAAGGTATTTAATACAAGTTTTATCTGGAATAACTTCCCCATTTATTTTGATTTGCTGGTATTTATTTTAATTTTCCATTTTTTATACCAGAACTCTAGATTTAGAAGTTGATTTTGGATGGCAGTTGATGCGTTGTTCTTATCAGTATTAGCAGATAAAATAGCTGTGTCATCAGCAAAATTACCCAATAGTACATTATCAGCAATAGGCATATCTGATGTGGATAAGCTATAAAGAAAAAGTCCTAATACACTTCCTTGGGGTACTACAGCAGATATCTCATATATGTCAGAATACACATCATTGTGTTTTACATAAAAACAACGATTGGCTAGGTATGATTTGGACAATAAAAAATATGGTGTTGGCAATAATCGTTTAATTTTGTATAATAGTCCTTGGTGCCATACGCGATCAAACGCTTGTTGAACATCAAGGAAAACTGCAGAGCAGTATTTTTTACTCTCTAGCGAATCAGTTATGTAAGTTACAATCTTATGGCATTGTTCTGGTGTACCGTGTTTGTTTCGGAATCCAAACTGATACTCTGGAATAATATCAAATTCTTCTAAGAAGTATTTTCTCAAATATTTTAGAGAAAATAGGATGACATTTCTTGTTCCGATTTATTAGGTTTAGGAATCGTTACTATCTCAGCACATTTCCATTGTATGGGATAGTAGGTTAGTCTTAAGATAGCATTGAATAATTCAGTATTACTACACTCTTTTCTGGTAAACATTTGTTCATTTTAGCATTTATTTTATCTAAGCCAGGCGATTTGGTTAAAGAAAGTTCTTTAATTTCACTCATTGTTTCCGAAGATGTGACAATTCTAATGGGAAAATCCATTAGGCAAGTTGCAGTTAAGAATTCGTTAATATGATTTTCGTGATGTAAGCCAGAATTGGTATTGAAAGGTTTAACTGTTTCTTTTAAATGGCCTGCAAATGCCAGAGCTTTTTCATTCTTAGTTTTACACCACAAACCATTTGTACCTTTAATATTAGTTACAGCCTTTTGCATTTTAGGTGACGATATGTAGTTTTCAACAAATATTACAAACCCAGTATAATATTTAAAAAAATATGTTTTTATATAGCGTTCTGAATTTCAATTTATATTTTCTGAAGTAAATTTAATAATTTATGAAATACATTTGATATTTTCTGAAATACATTTGATGTTTTCTGAAATACATTTGATAATTTCTGAAATACATTTGATATTTTATGAAATACAGTTGTTGTTTTCTAAAATACATTTGATATTTTTTGAAATTCAATTGATAGTTTCTGAAATACAAATGATACTTTCTTAAAATCATTTGATGCTTTCTGAAATACAATTGATTATTTCTGAAAATCAATTCATGTTTTCTGAAATTCAATTGATACTTTCTGAAAATTAATTGATGTTTTATGAAATACAATTGATACTTTCTGAAACACAATTGATATTTTCTGAAAATCAAATGATGTTTTCTAAAACACTATAGATACTTTCTGAAATTCAATTGATGTGTTCTAAAATTCGATTGATATTTTCTGAAAATCAATTGATGTTTCCGGATATACAATTGATACTTTCTGAAATACAATTGATATTTTCTAAAAATCAATTGATGTTTTCTGAAACACATTTGATAATTTCTGAAATTCAATTGATGTTTTCTGAAATACAATTGGAAAAGGTGTAGTAATTAAAAAAAACACCTAAGTTTATTTTTGACTTCAAAGTTTTCCCAATATTTAGCATTTTAATGTATCAGGCATTTTTCATTTTTAATGAAATGTCAACTCTGTTTGTGTTAAATGTCAAGTAAAATGAAGACGACAATAAATCTAGGGAAGTAGGCAAATAGAAAAGTAAGATATACGTGGAAAGAGAACAAATTTACGAGAAAGGTTTATTATTCTTTTTTCTTCAAGAAATTTAAGCGCTTATAATAAAATTATAAAGAAAATATGAAATTAAGAAGTTTTTGCATGTTTTAAGTTGTAAGGACCAAAGTCGGCCCTCGTTTTGGTCCCCACATTTATCAAACAACATATTCCAACCAGCATACTACGTTGGTATGAATAATATTAATGAATATTCACATTCATATATTATATTTAGACCACTTTATGTTATTAATTTATAATATACTCATATATATTTATATTATTTCCCTTATATATATATTATGTTCATTTTAACTACATTCATTTATTATTGTTCATTATTTCACCTGGTACTTACGGTATGTTTATAATAGTTAAATTATAACAATTGTATACAACGACCTCTAACATCACCATGGGTAGTAAAGACTTCAACCAAGAGTTGTTCGTCTTGTGTAAACCCAGTTGTCTTCTGTAATATCCCGGGTGGTACCTATAATTTTGAATACTCGGTGCTTAAATATATGTAATATAATAATAAATAAAAGAAGTCATAGAAGTTATAACGTTTAAATGGATGACGTGTTTCCTTTCTGCGGAATATTTGTGGATCATCTTTTCTGTTAACGACCTTGGACGAGACTGAGCTCACCCAAGCAAAAGGCAGTTTTGCGTCGTTACAAAGTGCAGATAATAGAGTGAAACATAAGTCAGAAATGGAGGAAATATCATAGCAAAGTAATCCAAGTATCAACCACCACTAGTTGCGTAATAGTTAGATATAAGTGTATTAAAAGTTAGTTGAATTGCCGGCAGGGCAATTTTAAATGATTATCACTCCAAAAATATTTACCAAAATGTTAAGAAATACCTTTCAAATGGTATATTTTTTTGTCAAAATCGGTTGCTAACTGAGACTTCATTTGACTTGCCAATTACTTCGAACAGATTGTCCACGTATTTAGTAAGAAATTTTATTTGTACTTTGTTCTATTTAAGTTCTGTGATTATCTTGTCCAGTCGTTATCCGCAATCGTTGATGATAACGGATACCACATAGGCTTACCATAAGTCTGATGGTAAAATTTGTTGTCATATGTGAAATAATTGTTTTCTGATAAGCAAAATTGTAGGGGTTTGAGGAATTGGAATTTTATTTATTTCTACTGTTTCTGCCACAATGGTTACACGAAATGCAAGAAGATATTTCGTATAAACTACAAAAGCTGATTATATAGTAAACTAACAACGGCTGATCACATAGTACACCACAAAACATACTTGCGAATACTGTATTACCGTATAATTTCTTTGTATGAAGAATATCACAACAATTATATAACTGCTGTACAAATTTAGCACATAACTTATTAGGACACCCTTACGAATACCTAAACATATTTTTATACCCTATACCACTATGTGGTTTGGGTATAATGCTTTGTGACCTAGACCCATCTTTAATTATACCGATCGCATCAGAATCACTTTCTGAGTTGATTTAACAATGTCCGCCCGTCCGTCCGTCCGTCCGTCTGTGTGTCCATGTAAACCTTGTAATCAAACTGCAGGTCGCAAATATGAATATATTTTGCTGAAATTTGGTATGTAAGCTTCTATCGGTCGTGGGATGAACGCTATTGAATTTGGTAAGAATCGGTCCATGTTCAGACCTAGCCCCCATACAAATTACCCCTATGAAATCGACATAAATTGCCATAAGATCCAAATTGTCATATAGATCTTACTCAAATTGGGTTTGTATGCGTTCATTACATCCATGAATGAGTAGTCCAAAAATGATCCCTTTGGCCCCATATAGAGCTGCTTCCCGATCTTCACTTAAATCTATTAAAAACAAAAATATTGCATTGATTCTTCTCAAATTTTGTTTGTATATATTTTTGCAAAATAAAAGAGACTTTACCAAACATGATCAGGATCGGTCCATTTTTGGACCTAGTCCCCATATAGATATATCATCCGATATGAACTTTTTCATATCTGCAGCCAAAAAAAATGAATAAAAATCCCACTCAAATTTGGTTTTTGCTTATTTTCTATGTCCAGTTAGTTGGGCCTAAGAGATAGAGTTTCTAACCGCATGGTATAGGGTATCGTATAGTCGGTCTAGACCGACTATAATTTTCTTACTTGTTTTTTTAAGTTTTTGGAATTTATTTCGAAATTTTGATAATATTTTCGGTAAAATATATACAACAACTATGCCTACAACCTCGTCTAAGTCACTTGGCAAAAGGTTCTTTTTTGATAATCTGTAAAGTTTAAAAGCTAATTTAATTTGTATACTATACTTACTATGTATTTCCCAAAAAGCGAAACATTTGTTTTCTAAATTTTAATTAAT
This sequence comes from Cordilura impudica, assembly GCA_963682025.1. Taxonomy (NCBI): domain Eukaryota; kingdom Metazoa; phylum Arthropoda; class Insecta; order Diptera; family Scathophagidae; genus Cordilura; species Cordilura impudica. The sequence goes on along the minus strand of OY821517.1, from coordinate 223,319,676 downwards.
CCAGAGAATGTATTTACTAGCTCCGCAAATGCCACTTGGCACGGTGTTTTGTATATAGGACAAGTTAAAAAATTAATTTAGTTTATATTCTTATGTATTTCTTAAGAACACAAACACGTGTTTTCTAAATTTGATTTAATCCAGGGAATGAATTTGCTAACTCTAGTATATACTCCTGGATAGCCTTCTCTGCCGCAACCAACGCCCCATGAGACAATTCCTACTATAAAGTATTTGATTCCATTTGAAAGTAATAATGGCCCGCCACTATCTCCTTGACAAGAATCCATATTTGGTCTTCCAGCACAAAGCATAGTTGAAGTAATTCTAGTACTTTTATATTTCTGGTTTCGGCATTCGGTAATAGACATTATTGGTACTTTTACTTGGTTCACAATTGATGGTAAATCGCCTCCTTCTGATGTTCTTCCCCATCCTACAACTGTTCCGATGCGACCTAAAAATTAAAAAAAAACTTTTTAGTAATAGTTTGGAATAGTGATGGTGGTAGCTTCTGATTAAAGCTGAGTTCAGCTTGTTTTTTTTAGAACATTTTAATCAGAACAATAACAAAAATATGGATGGAATCGTGGCTCCACATATATATATATATTTATACCCTATACCACTATGTGGTTTGGGTATAATGACTTTGTGCTGCTGTTTGTAACAACCAAAAATATTTGACCTAGACCCATCTTTAATTATACCGATCGAATCAGAATCACTTTTTGAGTTGATTTAACAATGTCCGTCCGTCCGTCCGTCCGTCCGTCCGTCCGTCCGTCTGTGTGTCCATGTAAACCTTGTAATCAAACTGCAGGTCGCAAATATGAATATATTTTGATGAAATTTGGTATATAAGCTTTTATCGGCCATGGGATGAACGCTATTGAAATTGGTGAGACCTAGCCCCCATACAAATTACCCCTATGAAATCGACATAAATTGCCATAAGATCCAAATTGTCATATAGATCTTACTCAAATTGGGTTTTGTATGCGTTCATTACGTCCATTAATTAGTAATCCAAATATGATCCCTTTGGCCCCATATAGGGCTGCTTCCCGATCTTCACTTAAATCTATTAAAAAACAAAAATATTGCACTGATTCATCTCAGATTTGGTTTGTATGTATTTTTGCAAAATACAAGAGACTTTTCCAAACATGATCAGGATCGGTCCATTTTTGGACCTAGTCCCCATATAGATATAGCATCCGATATGAACTTTTTCATATCTGCAGCCAAAAAAATTAATAAAAATCCCACTCAAATTTGGTTTTTGCTTTTTTTCTATGTCCAGTTAGTTGGGCCTAAGAGATAGGGTTTCTAAACGCATGGTATAGGGTATCGTATAGTCGGTCTAGACCGACTATAATTTTCTTACTTGTTTTTTTTTTTATTTTTATTATTTATTTACAATCTATCTAATAAATGAAGATATTAAGTAAATTTGATTATAATTACATATGACTAAATAACAGAAGTATTTACAACATTAAGTAAAATCACTAATTATTAAATAATTAAACTTGTATAAAATAAAAAGAAAAATTTAATTTTTCTATGGCAAGTCAAGAACATGCAGTCTTTTAAGTCTCCCATTTTCATTTGTTTCATCTAGTAGACATATTGCTAGAACATTAGGGTGATAGTAGTAGTAGTAGTAGTAGTAAGAACTCTTTATTCAATAGTTTTTTTTTTTTTTTTCAAATTACATTATAAAACTTAAAAGAATGTACGGCGTTGACTATCTCGTTAGCCGGAAAAGAGATTTTATAAACATATATATGCATATAAATATTATGTTTTGTGTTTGTAAAAATTAAGTGTTGTATTCAATAATTAAGGTTTTTCTATACGCATTGATTAAATATTTAACTAGTTTTTCCCAATTATCTTCACCATTTAAAATTGTAATGAGTTCATTTTCTGATATTGTTATTTTTTGGAACCAATGTTGTCGAAAGTTATTTAATATAGGACACCTTCCAATGAAATAATGCAAATCTTCAATCTCCTTTTTATTACACAATGAACAATATTTAACAACTTTCCTCGAGAAATGAGAACCATTTAATTCTATTAGAACACATCGAGCCTTAAATATCCACATGATACTCGACTGATAATTGTTGCAGTCGAAATAAAGGTGTGCCACTGAGGTATCTATTTTCTTGTAAATGGATTCTGTTTGACTTGCTCGAGTTAATCGACTTTGGTGATATTTATTTTCTAAACAATTTAAAAACAGTGCTTGGTTTTCATTCCATTCCCTTAAAGTAATATTTGTTGACCACGATATGTTGAACTCTACACCAATCGTATTTAAACATTTCACCCAGGATATATTATGTTCCAACACAAGTCTACTTAATTGATAAGGTAGACGAGAGTCTTGATAATGAAAGAGGGTGCGTTTTATGTATTGCATGTGAAGGTTTAGCATAAATAAATGGCCATCGTTCATTCCAGACTCGAGAAGGAGAGCGTAGTTGGGAGCGAATTTCGGTAAATTTAGAATGCGTTTTATGAAATATCTTTGGAGCTTATCCACTTCTTCAAAATGAGAATGCCCCCATACTTGTGCACCGTATGATTGTACTGACCTGCAAACAGAATTAAAAAGGTGCATTTTAGTTCCAAATGCGATATCTCTTTTACTTAAAAAGCTACTCCATGTTGAATTGAGGCAGGATTTCGCAACATTGTTCCTCTTTTCTACATGCCTTGCGAAGACACATTTTGGAGTTATAATTATACCAAGGTAACAATATTCCGAGACTATTTCAATTTCTCTTCCAAAGTATAACCATTTCTCTTTGCTGGCCAAACGTCCGCCATTTTTAAATACCATTATTTTTGATTTTGCCAAATTTACTTCTAAATTCCAATAACTGCAGTAAGTTTCTAGGTTGTTTATCATTTTCTGTAGTACTTTAACATCATCTGATATCAATACTATATCATCCGCACATAAAAGCAATCTTACATTCATATTCCCAATGTAAAGTCCACCTCCAAGTTCTTCATGCAAGTCATTTATATACAGGGAGAAAAGCAAAGGGGACAGTAGACACCCTTGCCTAACTCCTGAAACAGTTTCAAATTTATCAGATAATTCTGTTCCATTCCAAACCGTGGAACAATTGTTTAGGTATAAGTTTTCGATAAAACGAACCATTTTTGTTGATACACCTATGGCATGCAGTTTGAACATTAGGGACTTTCTTACAACTTTATCAAAGGCAGCAGTGAAGTCAACAAAAAACGCGTACATTTTCTTTTTCTTCAAACTTTAAATGAACTATTGTCGTTAGGTTATAAATATTATCTACTGTAGAATAGTCTTTTCTAAATCCCGCTTGGTATTCGGTAATAATATTATGTTGATATACTATACATCCTTTCCGTTATTATGCCCATTAAGATTTTTGCAATACAATTCATAAACGAAATGCCTCTATAATTGCATGGCTGGTTTATATCACCTTTTTTAGAAATTGGAAAGATTACGCTGGTTGTAAACGTTTCATCTACTTCCATGTTGTTAAATAGGGTATTGTATGCGTTTGTCATTTCTATAATAAGTTCATTTGGTGCGTTCTTAAAAAACTCGTACGGAATCCTATCTTCACCGGGGGCTTTGTTAAGTTTTGCTTTTGAGAGTACTTGATAAACTTCATTTACTTCTATATTTCGATCCAAAAAGTAATCTGTTTGATACAAGGCTGCATAATGTACATCATTTGCTGTTTGAAGCGGATTTAGTAATGTAACGAAATAGTTTTGAAATTCGAATGTCGATATATTGGGTAGTTCATGAAAGTCTTTATTTCTAATTTCATTCGCTAATTTCCACCATGATTTACTGTCTTTTACTTCATTTAGTTTAAACTCCAGCTCTCTATAGTATTTCTCTTTTCTTTCTTTACATATGATTTAAAAATTTGATTTGCCTTCAGATACTTGTTTTTAGTTTCTGGATCCATATTTTCTTTATAATCTTTCAGTAGCTCAAATGAATGATTTCTCGCTTTAAAACATTTCCAGTCAAACCATTTGTTTATTGACGTGAAAACTTTATTAGATGTATTATTTTTCTTTGCAGATTGGTATATTACGTTAATAACGTCCCTTAGTTCAAGCTCATCCTTTTGTTATTTCATTATCATTAAGTTAGTAAGTACTTTTTGGTTGTATTGTGCGCCCATTTCATCTTTCCATTGTAGTTTAGGTAGTAGTTGTTGCGGTTTAGTGAGATTATTTTGGATTGTTAATTTTAAGTCTAAACATACTGGCATATGATCAGACCATATTTGGTCACAAACAGTAAAACTATTGACCATTCCGATAATGTCTTGGGAAACAGCGCATATGTCATTTACAGACTGTCCACACGTTCCCATAAACGTTAAGTTACCTTCTTCATCGTCCTTAATCGCCCCGTTTAAAACTATTAGACCATAATCTCCACAGAACTCCATCAATTTCTCTCCCTGGTTATTATGCACCAGATCTTTTGATTTTCTTGCACCAAGGAATGAAGAGCACGCGTTACCGCACCAGTCATCCACATCTTGTTGTAGTTCTCCAATACGCACATTAAGATCTCCAAGAATTACAGAATTTTTGGGATTGTTCTCACTAAAATGCTTTTCTAATACCTCAAACTCGTTTTTCCAATCTGCTCCTCTAATGTATTGAGGTAGTATTAAAATTTCCGAACCATTTGAATTAATTTTTATTGTGTCCATCCCGTTATGGGTTATAAATGAACATCTAATTGCCGATTGATTTATGCTTTTTTTTATGCCATATATGCACCCCCCTATTGCTCTACCAAATTTACTATTTCGTACAGCTGGTTTCCAAAAGGTATTTAAGTTTTTGAAATATTTTTTAAATTGGTTAATTTTTTTTCAATAATATGGGTTTCCAATAAAATTGCAATATCAAAAGAATTAATGAAGTTGAAAAAATCGCATTGTATTTGTTTATTCTCTAAATTATTTATATTATATGAAAGTTTTTTGATTTGTTTAAATTTAATTACGTTTTCGGTTTTATCAATGCTTTGACCTATATTTGAAAAATTTTTATTAGTTTTGTTAATAAATTTTAGTTTTTTGAATTCATTTTTGTTAGTAGGCTGTTATAGTTAATATCAATTTCAGATGCAGCATCACCATAGAGCTCCTTAAGTACATCCACAGCATCCTCCTTTTCGCATACTAGCATTTTGTTGATGTCCCAGCGAAGCCATTTGTCGTCTACTTTAATTTTGTCATTACGCACCAGTATTCGTTTAGTTTTATCGTGATTTAAAATTTCCTTCTTCAGTTCTAACATAATCTTTTTAGTTTGTAGCCGGTCGCTGTTCAAGTCTTGCTCGATGTAAATGGGAATACCTGCCAAGTTTTTGGTGTGCTTTAATACCTCTAATACCATTTTTTCGGATTTTAATTCAGCCTTCACCGTCATCTTTTTTCATCACTCTCGTATAGTTTTTTTGTTGATTCAATTTCTACTTTTGTTTTCATTTTTAAGCTGTTTTTAAAAACATCATCGACAGCTTTATAAAGCGACTTTTGTGAATTGATACCTTTTATTATAATGTTCTTTTTCTTAATAGAATCTTCAAGAAATATCATTTGACGGTTGATATTCGCTTTATTATCTTCTAACGCTTGTATTCTTTCACGTAAAACTTGATTTTCAACTGAAATTTCATTCTGTTTATCAGATACCCTATCAATTTTGTTATTAATTTTATCAATATCTTCTTTAGTTGGTAATGATTTCAGTTTTTCATCCATAGTTTTTGCAATAGATCCATGAATTAATGCCATTAGATCAGCTACTGCCATTTTCCCCACAGTTTCCCTCCCCACTGACACTTCAGGCGACGTCTCTGAGTGAAATAGTTTCGGAGTATTAACCATATTCCACAAAAAAGCTTTAATCCACAAAAGTTAAAGTAGGTTGTTGTCTAGGCTAAGCACTTATGTTCCACAACTTAGGTTCTAAACTTACGATTGCAAGTAAAGCTCTTCCAGTGATCAAGTTTTATATATGTATTTATTTTACTGACGTTTGTTAATTTTTAACACACCACAGAGCACAGCTGATATAAAAGAGTAAATTATTGCAGTTTTATTTTGTTTTATATTAATTTTCTTTATATTTTAACACTTAATTAAACAAAATTAATTTTGCTTTTTTAAATTGTTTTTAATTGTTTTTTTATTACGTTCCACTTTTATTACTAATAGCTTTTTTAAACATTTAAGCTTTTACTATTTAAAAAATAGTTTTTTAGTTACTTCTTTTAAAATTTACTTAAATTTTTAGAGCTTATTGAAAACACGTCTGTCCACACCAAAGTTCTTTCTCTTTTCTCATTAGGGTGATAGTTTAATCCGTCAAGGTATTTTTGAGAATAATGCCGTATTTTTTCTTTCTTTCTTTAACAGTAGTTATGAATTGTGTCATTGGCAACGTACCAGGGAGCATCAAGTATCGTTCGCAGAGTTTTTGATTGGAACCTCTGCAGAATTTCTACATTCGAATTGCTTGCTCCACCCCATAGATGAATTCCATAAACCCACATAGGTTTAAGTATTGCTTTATAGATTCTTATTTTATTTTCAACACTAAGTTTCGATTTAGATCTTAGCAACCAGAATAAACGTTTGACCTTCATGTTTAATTGTTCTCTTTTAGCTTTGATATGTTGTCAATCTTCTATCCATGTGAATCCCAAGGTATTTAATACAAGTTTTATCTGGAATAACTTCCCCATTTATTTTGATTTGCTGGTATTTATTTTAATTTTCCATTTTTTATACCAGAACTCTAGATTTAGAAGTTGATTTTGGATGGCAGTTGATGCGTTGTTCTTATCAGTATTAGCAGATAAAATAGCTGTGTCATCAGCAAAATTACCCAATAGTACATTATCAGCAATAGGCATATCTGATGTGGATAAGCTATAAAGAAAAAGTCCTAATACACTTCCTTGGGGTACTACAGCAGATATCTCATATATGTCAGAATACACATCATTGTGTTTTACATAAAAACAACGATTGGCTAGGTATGATTTGGACAATAAAAAATATGGTGTTGGCAATAATCGTTTAATTTTGTATAATAGTCCTTGGTGCCATACGCGATCAAACGCTTGTTGAACATCAAGGAAAACTGCAGAGCAGTATTTTTTACTCTCTAGCGAATCAGTTATGTAAGTTACAATCTTATGGCATTGTTCTGGTGTACCGTGTTTGTTTCGGAATCCAAACTGATACTCTGGAATAATATCAAATTCTTCTAAGAAGTATTTTCTCAAATATTTTAGAGAAAATAGGATGACATTTCTTGTTCCGATTTATTAGGTTTAGGAATCGTTACTATCTCAGCACATTTCCATTGTATGGGATAGTAGGTTAGTCTTAAGATAGCATTGAATAATTCAGTATTACTACACTCTTTTCTGGTAAACATTTGTTCATTTTAGCATTTATTTTATCTAAGCCAGGCGATTTGGTTAAAGAAAGTTCTTTAATTTCACTCATTGTTTCCGAAGATGTGACAATTCTAATGGGAAAATCCATTAGGCAAGTTGCAGTTAAGAATTCGTTAATATGATTTTCGTGATGTAAGCCAGAATTGGTATTGAAAGGTTTAACTGTTTCTTTTAAATGGCCTGCAAATGCCAGAGCTTTTTCATTCTTAGTTTTACACCACAAACCATTTGTACCTTTAAATATTGGGTCCCTTTTCTGAGGTCTTTAAGGTATTTGAGTGCCTTCCACAAGGAGTAATCATCATTTCGTGTTGGATTTAAATTCTCAAGAAATTCTCCTAATGTTTTGTTTTTGAATTCTTGCAGGTATTTTTGTAGATTTTTGGTAGCTTTGTTCCAATTCCTTTTATCTTGTGGATCACGACTCCTTTGCCATAAATTTCGCAATTGGATTTTTTTTCTTCTAATCTTGTTCCCGTTGATATGAAGATTTGATTCGTGTTGAGATTAGTATGCTCCGGTGTAGATAAAAAAGCGTATTCTACAACCAGATTTGAAAAACATTGTACTGCGTTTTCAATTTCCTCATGAGATTTTAAAGATACATTTAGGTTGGTATTTTTTTCTAGCCAGTAAGCAAATGATTTAACATCGGTTTTCTTAGTAAATAGTGGTTCATTTCGAGGAAGACATAATAATGTGCTATAAGAAATTATCACTGGAGAGTGGTCAGAGCTAAGTTCGAAACACACTTTTATATCGAGGTGATGACGAAGTGTTCTATTAAATACAGCAAAACCGAGAAGATTTGGTAGCTTTCTTGGGTCTGATGGCCAGTATGTTGGCTTCCAGGTTGACAGTACTGATAAGTTTTCATCTTGAATACATTTGAACAGTTCTGTTCCTTTAGAATTTGATATTCTTGAACCCCACCAGGGGTGTTTGGAGTTAAAATCACCTCCGACTATAAATTTCGAGCATAATTTATCGAAAAAGGTTTTAAAGTCTTGGTATTTCAAATTGTAATGAGGCGGAAAATATACGCAACCAAAATGAGTGAAATGAGTTTCGGATATTAAAAGCATGTCTATGTTGTGAATATTTAAGATTTCTATTTCTTGTCTATGGTTAGACAAGCCGTTAGCACTCCATATTGCAAGTCGGATGTCTAATTGCATAACTTATTAACTAAAAGATTGAGTAAGGAAAAAAGTATTTCAGTGAGATCTAATTGACGTTTTACTACATTTTAAATTTTTTGAAATGAATCATTAGAATTTGTACCTCTTACGATTTCAGAATAACTTTTGTTATTGGAGTTGGATATAAAATGTCGTTGTTGTGTGTCTTGTTGGTGTGAATGATATTGCTGTGAATGTTGTTGCTGATAACATGGTTGCTGCTGGCGATATTATTGCTATCCTATCCTTAGTACACTCTGCGTAGGATGGACTTGTCCACATTTGACACAGTTGAAAGGCTTGAAGTAATAAGCCTTGGTGTGACCATATTGTTGGCATCTGTGACACTGTACTACAACATTAACTTTCCGTGGCGCTTCAATTTTTATTAATGCATAATTCATATGTTTCAAATCATAAATTTCTTTATTGTTTGAACTTGGTTCAAAGTCGACATAAAACTAGAAAGTAGGTTCTTGTCAATTCGACTTTCTACATTAATTACTTGTCTTACTCTGTATCCTTTAGTTTCAATGGCTTCCTTAATATCATTGATGGGCGTAGAGAAATGTAAATTTTTAATCACAACTCTATACGATCTTTCAGTTTTAATTTGATATGTGTGGAAGATACATTTTATTTTCTTGCATAAACTAACTATAGATCTATATGCATCAATAGTTTTAGGCATAATTTTAATTTGGCTTCCCCTAAGGGCTTTAAACAAAAATTCATTGGCTTTTGTTACACTTAAAAAAGATTCAATCATTGCTGATATATTCGTTACATTTGGTATAAAAATAGGTGGTGGCTTTTATACCAATTGTTTTCTTGGTCATTTTTTTCTTCTTTGGTAACATCGTTATTAATATCGCCATCATCATAAACATCACTCAATGCAGCAAATCTATTAGTATTGTTGACATTAGTATTAGTTGAATTATTATTCTTTGTCTCCCTTCCAATTTTGGAATAGGAGAAATAGTTGAGTTGTTTCGTTTATTTGGTCGCGATCAAAATTCTTGCCAGCTCAATTCACACTCTTCACTGCTTAAATCACTTAAGTCAGTCATACTGCATAAATGCAGATGATTAGTAGTAGTTGATAGTGTCCGTTATATATTTGTATTGTTATTGTATTGTTATATGATGAAAACAACAAAAAACGTAAGCTTTTGTTTTTGGTTAATTCTTGATTTGAGAATAAAGGTTGTTTTTTCTTTACTTATGCGCTATCGACTATACTTCTCAGCAGTTCAATACAAACTGAGTTAAATATATGATAGTTATATATGAAATAAACTTCAGTAAATATCGGGATGTTGTTTTACTTGAAATAATCCTATATATATAACCTATACAACTATGTGGTCAATGTATAATGACTTTGTGCTCGTAACTACCACAAATATTTGACTTGGACCCATCTTTTGTTATACCCATCATCTCAGAATCACTTTCTGAGTCGATTTACCGATGTCTGTCCGTCCGTCTGTGTGTCCATGTAAATCTTGTAATCAAACTGCAGGTCGCAAATATGAATATATATTGATGAAATTAGTTACATAAGCTACTATCGGCCAT